>CM031921.1:13285009-13885009 GCA_018703695.1 Prunus fruticosa | reverse complement strand
CATGAGTCGCGCTCTGGAGGATCGCAACTTTCTTGTAGAAACTACAAGGGCCAAAATAAGCTTTTCCAATTTCGGATAGCGAGTCTCTCGTCGATGAGAGTTTTTGATGTGTAGAATACCGGATGTTGGGCCCCAGTTCTTCTCAGATGAGAGCCGAGCTGACGGCCGAGTTGGACACTACCAGGTACACGAACAAATCCTCACCAGGAACTGGTTTTGAGAGCAGGGGAGGTGAAGTGAGGTAAGTCTTTAGATTTTGGAAAGCTATTTCGCACTCATTCCACTTGTCTCTTTGTCCTTTCTTCAAAGCTTTAAAGAATGTTCTGCACTTATCGGTAGATCTTGAGAGGAATCGGTTGAGGGTCACTGCTCTGCCCTGCGAGACTTTGTATTTCCTTCATTGTGGAAGACGACTTCATCTCGAGAATGGCCTTAATTTGGCATGGGTGTGCCTCGATACCTCGTTGCGTGACTAGGTATCCCAGGATCGGCCGGACGATACACCAAACGTGCATTTACTTGGATTCAGCTTCATGCGATATTGGCGGAGCAGGTTGAATGACTCAACGAGGTTTTTGATGTGATCTGCTCGCTTGGGGGCTTTGACCAACATGTCATCCACGTAGACCTCCATCATTTTTCCAATCTGTTCCTTGAAGATTTTATTCACAGGCCTCTTGTAGGTTGCTCCAGCATTCTTTAGCCCAAAGGGCATAACCTTGTAGCAGGAGGTCCCTCTCTCACTGATAAAAGAGGTTTTTGCCCTGTCATCTTCGTGCATTAGGATTTGATTATAACTGGAGTAGGCGTCCATGAAGCTGAGTAGGTCATTGTCAGAGGTATAATCCACGAGTTTAGTCAATTCTCGGCAATGGGAAGTTGTCTTTAGGGCATGCCTTGTTGAGGTCGGTGTAATCGACGCAAACTCTCCATTTGCCCTTTTCTTGTTTTGCCACTAGAACAACATTGGCCAGCCACTCTGAGTAGGAGACTTCTTCGATGAAGCCGACCACTAGGAGTTTGTCGATCTCGGCTTCAATGATCGCGACCCGCTCGGGAGCGAAGTTGCGTCTCTATTGCGCCACTGACTTGCTAGCAGGGTTAACGTGGAGCCGGTGGCAAATAATGTTCGGGTCGATGCCGGGCATGTCAGATGGCGACCATGTGAACATGTCCTTGTTGTTCTGGAGGAAGGTGGTCAGCTCCACCTTCTTGTCTGGGCTTAGGCGCAGAGTCGATCCGTGCTTTTCTGCCCGGCTAGTCAGGATCCAAGGGTATTAGCTCGACGTCCTCTTCGGGTTTCCATCCTTCTTATGGGGGACCTCTGGATGGATTTCCTCGGCTTGGTCTTGACCCTTTAATTGCTATAAAGGAGCGAGATTCGATTGTTCAACTTCCTTCAGATTTGCCCAATTCACAGGGAGGAACTGTGTTAGCTTGCTTTTCTTCAGCCCTTAGCCGAACATTTCCTCGCCATTGCCTGGTCGCTGTCCGTCTGGCCGACTCCGCCCCAGGAATTGGGTAGCGGATTTTCTGATGTATGGCAGAGGTGATGGCGTTGATTTTGCCGATCCATGGTCTACCCAGGATGCCATTATAGGGTGAGACTTCATCAATGACCATGAATGTTTGTGAGCTGATTACATGTGGGGAGTAGACGCCAAGGTCTATCGTGCCCCGGTAACCGTTGCTGCACCATTAAAGCCAGTCAACGTCTGGCTGATTTGTTGATCCTTGCTTCCAAGCCCATCTGTTGAATGACTGCCAGCTGCAAGATGTTAGCTGCGCTGCCCTTGTCTGCATGGATTCGGTCGATCATGGCCTCAGCGATTTTGAATGCTAATGACAAGGGCATCATTATGTGGCATGTCGAGACCGATCTGGTCTTTCTTCTGGAAACCGATCACAGGGTCGTCTTCTGCCTGGTAAAAGGTCGGTCGTGATTTGGGAGATCATAGTGGCATGTTTGATCTTCCTGCTTAGTAGACTTCTTTGTGGCGATTCGATCATCATCCCAGAGTGCATAGCGTTCCGCGGTAGCGAAGACCTCTGCTAGAGTTTGGCTGGGAGCGATAGTCAACTTGCGGTATAAGTCGTGTTCGACTAGAAGGCCTTTTTTGAAAGCAGAGGACGCGATTCGGTCATCACACCCTACAATGTTGGCCTTTTCTGCTTTGAATCTCTTGATGTAGTCTCGAAGGGATTCGTTGGACTTCTTGCGCAAGTTGACAGATGGTTCGGGTTCTTCTTAATCATCCGGTAAGAGGTATACTCTTTGGTGAAGATGTAAGCCAACTCCTTGAAGCTCCTCGATTCGATACGGATGGTAGAGTGTGGAACTAGTCTTGGGCTGCTCCTCGCAAGGTCATTACAAATACCTTGCACATCAATGCGTCGTGGGCCTTATGGAGGATCATGGCACTTTTGAAGTATTTTAGGTGGCTTTCGGGATCAGAGTCCCCTTTGAAGTGGGTAAATGAAGGCGTTGAGAATCGCTTCGGGGAGAGCAGCCTGCTCAATCTTGGTGGTGAAAGGTGTAGAGTTTGCCTGGTCCATCTCCTTGCGTAGTGCATCTTGGAAGTAACCGCCGATCCTCAAGTCTCGAAGTCAGTCATTCACAAGTTTCTTAACATCTTCCGCACACATTACTAGTTGGTTAAGTTGGCGACCCTCGCGATTTAGGCCACGCTGATCAACTTCCTCATTGACTCGCAAGGTTCGATTTTCTCGGCTGTGTTGCCTGGGTGGCGTATTGGTGGACTACGCCTGCGAAGGGTTTTCTGTAGCTTGTCGATGAGAATCGATTCTTCGAGACTGAGCAATGGAGCGCCTTTCCTCATGGTCCATATTGCGATGGTTGTTAGGTTCGACGTCCCTGGGAGCCTAGCCTTTCGTGAATGTTCCTCTGCGAATGAGCAGCGGAGCACCTTTCTTCACGATCCATATTGCGATGGTTGTCAGGTCGACTTCCCCGGGATCCTAGCCTTTGAAGAATGTTTCCCTGCGGACCCGGGCGGGCGCGGGATGTTAGGTCGTGGACCAGGCCTTTCTCGCACGTTGCTCTGAGTGTGGCTTGCGGATGCTTGTGACATGTTGGGAAGCTGATCATGTTGTCGTCCTTCTCCTTGTCTGCTTACTCCTGCTCGACCTTGGTACCCATCGAGCTGCCTATCGGCACGTTCGTCCATCCTTCTCTCTTCGCCCAATTGTCCAACACCAAGGTTTTGAACCAGATTGATTTGGTTGAGGAGTTGCCTCATCAAATTGCCTTGGTCGTCCATTCTCTAAGCTAGCTGGTCAACTCTCAGATTAAGGTCTGCTTGATTTCGTGGATCGGGAGAGGAGAAGTGTGTGGAGCCCAACTGCATACGGGCTAAGGTTTCATTGGAGGTGTACACGGGAGCGTGCATCGAGCGTGGAGGCAATGGAGGGAACGCTTGAAGTTGCTCCAAGACCGGTCCTAAGTCGGCGGTGGTAATGAGCCCACCTTGATGGGAGGTTCCACCGTGCTCGGCAGTGGTGCCATGAGGGTGGCTAGATCCGATCGCGAGGCCTTGGATGACGGCAGCGGCCGGTGCGGTTGTGAGAGTGGTGGTGCCACCATGTCGATCGCGGGATCGTGGATGGAGTGGCTTTGGGCCGTCGCGGATCGAGCCATTGCGGCGGTTTTGCCTCTCGTCTTCTTACTTCCAACCATGGTTGTTTGGAAGGCTTCGGTGGATTGGAAAAGTGTGGAAAATAGATTTAGAGCACACTTTGAGTATAACTCGTGCTCTCAATGAAAGCACCAATTTGTGGGAGCAAATTTCGTCCCACAAGAATATTCAATTGAGATTCCTCTTCCTACGTCGCCGTTTCCTTCTCCCTGCAAAAAACCTGGATAAGAGGACCACACCCGAGGGGTGTTGGCCAAAGGCCCTCCGATGCCTAAGTTAGTTCAATTGATTTAGGGAAAAATCAATAGCTAAATAGGGTACGGAGATATATATGTAAGGTATAAACCGGCCGGCCGGAGCCTTATGTAAAAGAGAGAGAGAGGAGGTGGCTAGGATTTGTGAAAGGAAGAGCTTTCTAGAGTTTTAGTAGAAATTCTGACGTACGTCATCCTTGTGCGTGGCCAAGTATTTATAGGAGGCCTTGACGAGGTTGGTGTGGTAGGTGAGGTTGGTGAAGTTGGTGAGGTTGGTGTATTTAGGGATTTGATTTAGGGAAATAATCAAATCCCTAATTGTTGTAGGTATCCGATCAGTTCTTTTAACTTAATTAGGTATTTCTCAATTTAATTGGATAACCCCCAATTAAATTGAGTAACTCCCAATTAGGTTTAGTAATTCCCAATTAGGTCAAATAATCCCCAAATGGAAAGAATTATCTGCCCTAGGGTTTTGATTTAATTCGGGTCCCACAGTGAGGTAAACTGATGTCCAAGGTTGAATTTTGAAAAGATTTGTCGACGCATTTGCCTTACCAATTCTAATGGTTAACTGCAGGGCCATGAACCATTTGTTTCATATGAGGGACTGGAGCAGCTGCATCGTTTCTTGTTTGTTCTTGGGATCACCCATGTGCTGTATAGTTGTTTGGCTGTTGCCTTGGCAATGAGCAAGGTGCGATCTTCATATCGCTGACTGATTCTGATTGACCTAATCTTTATATCCCTGATTTTATATCTCAAGTTCCTGATATTTCAAACTAGTTCAAGTATTTCATTTCCTTGTGATGTCCACTGCCTTCTGAATTAGTGCACATGTTTACAGATTTACAGTTGGAGGAAATGGGAAAATCTAGCTGAACTAGCGGCTGATGCCAATTTGCAAGGTACACAATGGAAACTAAAAATAAAATACTACCTCTTTGATCTGCACTGACTTAGCAACTTCTGAATTTCAAAATAAAAAGTCTTGTTATGCTGGTAAAAAAAATTTCACTTGGTGATGGTCTAATGTAATAGCCTAATTGATGTCAATCTCAAGGCCATATGACACCACTTTCTATCCATTAATTCTGTTCCGCGTAGTACATGTCGTGTTTCTAATTGGAGGAATTGGTCAGTAAAGGTAGATAACCTGATGCCTGCCAACCTGCAACATTTTCAGACTAAGCAAATCAATATTGCGAATGTCTCGTACTTGCTAAACCAAAAAAATTACATTTGTGAATTAATTTATGCAATAAAGGCTATTCTTCATAAACAAACCGGGCAAGCTGCATGAAGCACTTAACTTCTGTTTGTAGAGGGCTATAGCACAGCAGGCCTGGGTTTCTTTTTGTTAAGTCCAAACCGAAAAAATGGTGATACAGAGATAATTGGGCCAATACAATCATGAACAAAAGAAATATACTCCTCAAATTTGGATGAATTTTTTAGGTTGGAAACTAGAAATGCATTAGTGCCTTTAAGCAAAGACCCCTACTTGAGACTATTTCCTTGGGAGTTTGATATGGGAAATAATCTTTTAGTTCATTGTCAAGGGGTTCTAATAACAAGCAAATTACAAAAACTGTTTTGGAAGATGATGTGCACTTGGCTGATGCAAGTTCATACAGACACTAGTATCTGCTTCTGTATTTGAGTCCTAGAAGATGAGTATTATTCAGAGGTTTTATTTTATGCATTTTTTGTTTCTTTTCAACTGATAACAACTTCTAGTGCATTTTTGAAGCTTTCTTAATTATCCTATTTCTGCATGTCTTTGAAGTACATATATCATCTTGGCTATATTAGCCTTCTCATCTTGGTTTTTCCTATAGCAAAGAAAAACAAGGTCATGACGCGGCAATCTACCTTTATATTTCATCACACATCTCATCCATGGAGCAGGAATCGGCTTCTGATTTGGATGGTAACTTTTCATCCTTTTCATAAAAGATTTGAATTAATTGTACCCCCTCCCTTCTAGTCACCATTTTTAAACTAATGCCTTACATAAATTGTGCTCTCATGACAGTCATTATCACAATTTTATTTTGAACTAGACAACTGTTACAACACCTTGTCAGTCAAAACTTCTTTTACTGTAAACAATAGATGATTCAGATACCTTACTGCTTTTGATCAAATGTCTGCAAGGTAATGTTGATTTGTGTCCTAATACTGCAGCTCTGCTTTCTACGACAATTTAAGAGTTCTATACAGAGATCTGATTACTTGGCTCTGCGTTTGGGCTTCATCAGTGTGAGTATTTTATTATTGATGCCCTTAGTTGTACATGTTTCCTACTGGGCTTATTTTCATTTTGACTTTCTTTCTTTCATATTGCAATAGAAACGTCAAAATATTTTAACAAAGTGCTGCATAGAGTTGCAGATTTTGACACAGTGTGTTCTGTTGACTCTCTTGTTCACCAGAACATCATTTTCTCATTGCTTTATCATTCTATTATTGTACTGATTTGTGTTAATAATATGCAGAAGCACAAACTTCCACTTTCTTATAATTTTCATAAATATATGGTCCGGAGTATGGAAGATGAATTTCAGGGCATTCTGGGTATTAGGTAGGCACTTTTCTGGATTACATAATTTATATCTTTGTAGCTTGATATATTAGTATCTTATTTTGATCTCTTGGGTTAACTTAATTCTATTATTGTTGTTTTATGTACTTGAGTTATCATGCTTTGCCCATGCCCCTAGGAATTAATTGGAATGCTTTTACTTTATGGTTGCAAATCAAGCCTTGTCCTTGAACGTCAATCATAAAAGTAGTCTACATCTTTACTTTAAGATTAATCTTGAAGTAATGGAAATTATATTTATTTATGTTAGATGTAAGGTTCGGATAGTCATTATACAATGCTGAGACCAAAAGTTAACTGACTGGCCTTTTCTCCACATCAGGAAATGTAATACTTGACTGGAAGAGGGTTTTTTCAACACTTTTAATCACAAGTGCCACATTCTTTCGATACTGTTAAGATGAGGTGTTGTAAAAAAAAAAAAAAAAAAGGTTAAAACAGCTTACAGTAATCTAATATTGAACATCAATTTCTTCTATATTTCATCCTCCTATAACTCTTAAACATATTTGATTCGTAAGCACTTCTTAATTATCTTATGGGGAAGAAGCATGGTTGTATCTGAATTAACTAAAGATTTTGCAGCTGGCCACTTTGGGGATATGCCATAGTGTGCATTTTCGTAAATATTCATGGTAAATTCTTGTATGTTCAGATGCAAATAAATATACTGAACTTATATATATATCTGGAGCCTTATTTCCTTACTCTCTTTTTTCCAATTTCTGCAGGTTTGAATATTTACTTTTGGCTTTCTTTCATCCCTGCCATTGTAAGTATACATACTTGTTATCATTGAATTAAACTAAAATACCCTTAAATCAATTTTCTTTCTCATTTTTCATTCTGATGGATCATTTTCAATCTTCTTGCATTTCAAAGCTTGTCATGCTGGTTGGAACAAAGCTCCAGCATGTTGTCTCTTCCTTAGCACTTGAAATTGTGGAACAAACAGGGCCAGCTACTGGGACTCAAGTAAAGCCACGTGATGATTTGTTTTGGTTTGGAAAACCAGTGATACTACTGAGGTTGATACAGTTCATATTTCAAGTTATGAATATTTGCAGTTTATATATTATTTATAAATATTTGCAATAAATCTTCATGAGATAAATCCTCATTCATTTTCTTGTGCATCCCTGCAGAATGCATTTGAGATGGCAACATTTCTCTGGTCCTTGGTAAGACATTAGTCGCATGAAACAATATATAAATTGGCTGGATGCAATTTCAGAGATTTTTCCATACATTGTAAGCTTGTAATGGGATGGGAAATACTTTGTTGATCAAGTAACATGCTTCTGAAAGCAAGGAAAACTTTCAAGGAGAGTTTACAGAAAATAAAGAAGTAAAAGTCAGATAATATACATCACATATGGGCTTCTTCTTCACTAAAACCTTTTTTTTTTCTTTTCTCAATTAACCAGAAAAATGTATTATTACTTTAAGATCATTCATATTACAAAAAAGAAAACCATTATATATTTCTGTTTTATTTTTCCTGTCTAATATTAAATGAAAATTGGTAGGCGAAGTTGTTATACGGTGCATCTAATTTTCGTATTCACACTAATAGCAGAATTGACTGATTTCTGTACTAGTGAGCCTTTGAAAGATAAATTAACAGATCTGTTCTCCCATCTTACAGTTTTTGAGATTTTTTTTCAGTTGTGTGCTTGCTTTTTTCATTCATGGGAATTGTATTGAGTTTTTCTCTTTGTAGTGGGGGCTTAAGGAGAGATCATGCTTCATGAAAAACCACTTAATGATAGTTATCCGGTTGACCTCTGGGTAAGTTGCCTTCTCTGTTATGTACTTTATCAAACAACAAATTCCAGTCATGCCACTTCTGTTGCTAATACAATGAACAGTATCCTAATTATGCCAATCAGCCCTAGAGACTACGGATTTGTTCGATCAGTAATATGCATCTTAAAATATTTTTCTTAATTTTTCGGAAATTGCAGTGTTCTTGTTCAGTTCTGGTGCAGCTACAGCACAGGGCCTCTGAACGTAATTGTCACACAGGTTTGCTTAAACTCTTCAACAATTCTGAAATATAAATCATTTGATTTATTGGAACAAGATATAAAGTAAATGTAGCATTCTGCAGAATGACAGATCACTATGCACAATGCACATGGATACACAGCTTTCAGTAATTGTTTCCTTTGTCAAACAAACTAGGGGTTTCTTATTTATAGGAACATAGAGAAGTCAGAGAAGATTGAAATTCGTTCAAGTTGTACGAATGAGGTATTTTGATGTTCATTCTTCGTATTTGATGACAACAGATGGGATCAAGGTGCAAGAAAGCTCTGGTTGCTGAGAGTGTCAGAGATTCACTCCATAGCTGGTGCAAGGGAGTAAAGGAGAGGTCTAGACGCAATTCTGTGCATTCGCATGCTACAAGGTCAGTTTGTTCACTTGATACGACAATTGATGAGAGGGATGAAATAACAGTTGCATCTGGCACTTTGTCTCGGAGCTCTTCCTTGGATTCACTCCATCAAGTAACTGTAGCGTCAGCGGAACAGCCTGAAGCTGTTCTTGAGCCGTCTGAACCACCTCAACATGAATACTCATTTCGAGTGGAAGAGTATTTATCTGAATCAGTAAGAATTAGTGCATCACAACCTCCAACCATCAGTGACGAAGATGATGAAGGCAATGGAATGGAAGAAAAGGTGGATACTCTTTTAGAGTTGTTTCAGAAAACATGAGTTCTTGACTTCTCAAGCAAGAGTTCAAAGTATTGTTTGACAACTTAGCCAGTTGAGGCTTCTTTTTTGGCATGGTTAAATAGAAGTTATCTCTGATAATTAGGAAGATTATAATGCTGCTGAGTTCAATGTACCACTTAAAGTTCATGTTTGGAATAGTGGCTGAACACTGGATGTATATCCTGTTAAGCAATGCTCAAACTCATTTTCTTCCGCTATAAGTCTCCCTTGTAAGGCCTACCCTTCACTTTTAAACTCAGAAACCTGAGAGAGAGGATTTAAGAGAAAATTCATATAAGGGTTTACCATCTACAATGATTTCATACTACAAATGAGAGTACAAAAACATTAAGCAACTCATTTAATTTGAAATACCTTATCCTGAAATAAACTAAGGCAATAGAAGCAACCATGGTGAAATATAGAGATCACACTTAACCAGTGAGCTCCTCTTCCCTGTGGGTTTCAAGTACAACATCAGATGAGGGATAAGCCGCACAACCGAGGACAAATCCACACTTCAATCTGGTCATCATCAAGGAAGCTCTAATCTTACTGGTCCACACTCCACAACTTTGCAAGCACGTGAAGAGCAAGAACCAGCCGTGCAAGAGTAGGGTAGGACAAGACTGGGCTCCACAGAGAGCTTGTCATGCTGGTTGGAACAAAGCTCCTGCATGTTGTCTCTACCTTAGCACTTGAAATTGTGGAACAAACAGGGCCAGCTACCGGGACTCTAGTAAAGCCACATGATGATTTGTTTTGGTTTGGAAACGGGTCTTCAATTTGGTATTGCTAACGTCTTCAATTTCTCCATAACAAAGAACTCAGTGCTTCACAGCATCTATAGAGTTACCTATAAAGAATTGTTGGATGCGCAGCCCAAAAGCTTGGCTCAATTATATTACAATGTTCTACAATAACTCTTTTCAAAGAATTTCCACCAGGTTTTTCGTTCTCGTGCATCATTGTGATGTCTTCCTGCATACAGAAAAAATATAAGAGCTTAAAAATGAAACCTGCATATCAAGGGAAACTAAAGAACTAGGATGTAAAAAACCATTCGGATAGAAAGTCCTTCGAAGTGGTCTAAAGTGGATCTCAAATTTCATAGATGGTGTGTATGTATGTGTGTTTCTTAATGGCCAAAGGAAAAAATAGTATCTCAGATTAATTGGGAGTGTTGTGTACGTTATCTACTTAAGGCTCCACTAGACCTCCAGGCCATTCCTTTTGTAGCATCCTGGGTGGGTGTTTCACAGACGTGTACTAAACAGAAAAAGGGCAAACCAAGAGAATGAAAAAAACTGCAGAAGAGGATCCACTAATGGCCAACCCCACTTTAGTCAGAATGCTGTGTGTATCTACTCAATAGGACTCCAAAAGAGGTCAACAAACGCAAAAACAATCACTTATCCTTATTTTGTCACCACTTCTAATCTCAGAAAATATAGAAACCTGTTGAAGTTGCATAGAGAATAAAAGATCAATGAACTACACTTTTTCTGAGAAGATAGTGGATATAAAGGGTATGCTCCAAAAGATTTCAGTCATAGAAACCTACTGAAAGAATGACCCGCAGATGAGTTGGGTTACTAATTCCATATCTACTCAACCAAATCAACGTGGGAATATCCCAAGTCCCAACTGAAATATTAGTTACGAGTCAGCAAGGACGGAATTATGCATATTCCATTAATCCACATTTTCCACAGGAAAGTATAAGATGTATCTACTGACACTGGTACTCTGGTCAAAATACTAGCTTAAACTTGGGAAAAAAGGGTTGGTTGCCAAACTAGCATCAATGAGATCTGCTATTAAGCAAGTTGGCCATCTGGCCCATGTGATCTCAATTCAGCAGCCCAGTAAACATTATTTTCCTCAGAGGCCAATCCGAACTAATTAGTCCAAGCTTTCCATATATAAACTAACCTTGTTTTCCTGTCATTTTATTATTTGAGTGAAGTTAAAGATGAACCGGTGGTAGGAGTTGCCGACATCTTATAATAAAAAAATATTGCACTGTGAAATTTTCACATCCAATAGAGATAGAAAGACAACCTTGTCCCAGAAAATGGAGGAACCTTGGCGAAACATGGCTAGTAATTTGTGGTAGTCAATACCAAATTGCTTCAGCAATTTCACTTCAACAACAAAACCCCCCATTTCGAGTGCGTGTGTGGTGCTAGGATTCTGTCCTAGACCTTGCCATTGTTAGTTAGTGTGTTTCTTTGTTTTCTGTTTTCCCAGCATTCTAAGTAGTTTAACTTGCAACCACGTTACCATTCTCCGTGGGATCGACCTCGTATTTACATAAGCTATACTATAAGCGGTTCGTGCACTTGCGAGAATTAAAGTTGCTGTTTTTAATAACTCATTTTAGTTGTTAAGAATAGGCTCAACAAGTTTTTGGCCCCGTTGCCGGGGAACCAGATAACGATGGTGCTATTGTTAGTTTTATTTGTTATTTTCATTGGTTTTTCTTTCAGGATATTCAGTGTTTCTTCTTTTTTTTGTTATCTCCATTTGAAGGCACTAATTTGGTTCTTGTATGTGCATGTATGTCTGAATCTGATTCTGAGCCACTTTCACCAAGAAGTTTTGCTATACGTGTTGGTTTGAGGAGGAATTACAGTTCTTCAAGCGTTGAATCTAAGAGCTACGAATCTGAAGGTTCAAGTAAGATGGCAGAGATTCCAAACAACAACAACAATAATGATGAAGGAGGTGGTGTGCTTGTTGCCCAACCTCGGAAACCCTTGCGTGAATTTTCCATTCCCAAAGTCACCGATCAACCTTCGTGCATTGTCTATCCTCAACTCACAATTGACAGGTTTGAGCTTAGAAGTGGTATGATTCATCTTCTTCCAACTTATTATGGTAATACCACTGAGGATCCTTACATGCATGTTAAGCAATTCTTTGAAATATGTGCTACAATCAAAATTCAAGGACTTGATGATGAGCAGATTAAGATGAGGCTATTCCCATTCAGTTTAAAAGATAAGGCAAAGTCTTGGTTATACTCTTTGCCTAATGCTTCAATTCGTACTTGGGATGAGCTTTCTAATAAGTTTTTGCAGAAATTCTTTCCAGCTAAAAAGACTAACAAGATTAGAAAGGAAATCCTTGGTTTCAAGCAAGGAGAAGGAGAAGCTTTTCATGAATGCTGGGAGAGGTACAAGGAGATGATGAGTTCCTGCCCACACCACAACATAGAGAGTTGGATGCAAATGCAATCTTTCTATGAAGGTTTGCTTGATTCCGAAAGGATGATGGTAGATGCAACAAGTGGAGAAGGATTGATGAACAAAACAGCAGATGAGGCTTTTACTCTCTTTGAATCTTTGAGTGCTAACTCTCAACAATGGAGCTACAATAAAGGAAGAGGAGCTCCTATGAAAGCTGTGGTTTCTGAGGTAAGTACTAATAATGAGATTAATGCAAAACTTGATGTTATGTGTTCTTTGCTTCAACGGGCGGTGACTGGTCCTCTAGGAAACAAAGTGGAAGTTCAAGGCCAATCTTTTGCGGACCACATGCTAGAACAAGCAAATGCCCTTCAAGGAAGGAATCCTCAGAATGATCCTTACTCAAACACGTACAATCCGGGGTGGAGAAATCATCCTAATTTCAGGTGGAGCAATAATTCAAATGTGCAACAATCTCAAGAACCTCCCCCAGGATTCCAAATACAGGCAGAGGCAATTCCAGCAAGCTCCCCAACAAGTGCAAGAGCAAAGGGGTGATCAAATGGGGGAATTGCAAGACATGTTCAAGAAGTTCATGGGGCAGCAAATGCAAACCAATCAGAATCTTCAAAATGCAGTGAACAAACTAGAAGTGCAAGTTGGGCAGATTGCATCCTCCATGAGCAATAGAGCATCCGGAACTTTTCCGAGCCAAACGGAGGTGAATCCAAGGCATCATGAGCAAGTTAAAGCGGAGGTGAATCCAAGGCATCATGAGCAAGTTAAAGCGGTTCACATCTTGAGAAGTGGTAAACAAGTTGATAATAAGGTTGGAGAATGCCAATGAAGAGGAAGAAGATGGAGAAAACGTGGAGATCATTCAGCCACCACAAGGGCATCCCAGATTCCACCAAACAGTCCCTTAATACTCCTGGAAAGAGCATAGGCCCTAAGGTATCATCTAATGCTAATCAAGTTCCAATTTCATCTAATGCTTCTAGGCCTATTGCACCCTTTCCCAGCAGGTTATCAAAGTCAAAGAAAGATCAAGGCTTGGATGAGATAATGGAAATATTCAAGAAGGTGCAAATCAACATCCCATTGCTCAGTGCCATTGCTCAGATTCCAAAGTATGCAAAATTTTTGAAGGATCTATGCACTAACAAGAGGAGATTCAAAGAGCATGAACAGGTTGCATTAAGTGAAGAGGTAAGTGCAGTGTTACAAAGAAAGCTACCTCCAAAGCTAAAGGATCCAGGTTCGTTTTCTATACCTTGCATTGTTGGTGATTTCAAGATTCCAAAAGCTTTGCTTGATCTTGGTGCATCCATTAACCTTATGCCATATCATGTTTATGAGAAACTTAACCTTGGTGAGTTGCAGGCCACATCTGTGAGTATTCAATTGGCAGATAGGACTATTAGGTACCCCAAGGGCATTCTAGAAGATGTTTTGGTGAGAGTAGAAGGCTTAATCTTGCCAGCTGATTTCTTAGTCTTGGAGATGGAAGAAGCACCAATTCCTGACAATGAATTGCCCCTCATCTTTGGCCGACCCTTCATGGCTACTGCTAAGACCACGATTGATGTAGCACAAGGCACTCTTACCATGACCGTTAATGGAGAAACTGTGGCTTTCAAAGTGTTTGAAGCTACGAATCTGCCAAATGATGTTCAAGATTGTTTTCAAATTGAAGTATTGGACAATCCAGGGAATGAGAGATTTGATGATCTTCCACATTCACTAGAAGCATGCTTGCTGCAAGGAGTAGACAAGGAGGAGCAGGGGGCTGCCCACATATTCAATGCTACAATTCCTACACACAAGAAGGGGCTGCCCAAATTTGGAGATACTCCAATCATCCCTCCAGTTCTTTGTGATTCAGTTTGTAATCAAAAAAGGAAAAGGAATGCAGCAAGGAAGCCATGGAAAAGGGAAACAAACTTGGTGAACTCCCTTGCAATGCATGAGGTGTCAATTGAGCCCAAACCCCCCCATTCACTATAGCAAGTTTGGATGTCCGGCTGAAGACATAAAACTTAGCGCTTCTTGGGAGGCAACCCAAGGTGATGAGGAGAAGATAGAACATGCAAGGAGCTGCCTGCGTCCTAATCGCTTCAAAGGGGAGTTGTTTCTAAACTCTAAACATTTGGTTATGTCTTTTCCTTATCTTCTTTCCTTTCATCTATGAGGCATTGTTTGTTCTTATACTCTAAACATTGAGGACAATGTTTCATTTAAGTTTGGGGGGAAGGATTTAGTTATGTTGTTTCAAATTGTCAAATTTTAAAATTTTTAAGTGTCTAGTGTCTAAAAAACGCAGGATTTTGTGTGTTGTTTCGTTATCCTTTCAAACACCTATGATAAGACTTGGTTTTAATTCTAATATGGTTTTGCAGAAATTGATAGTCATTGTTTAAGGCCTGTGTGTGATTCTGAGTGAACTTTGTCTTGCATGCCATCCTTGCACTTATTGAGCACTTTGCCAAGTTAGTCCAATTTCTTGCTACTTGGAGATGTTATGCAATTCTACTTATTTCATGATCTTGGTTTCGTACTCTAGAACTTATTTGAATATCTCTTGAGACATCTTGTTGCCATACAAAGCTTAGGAAGTGATTTAGGCCATGTTTGAACCGTTTGAGCCTTTCTAACCACCCCTCTACATGTATTCATCCCTAGTCAACCCATTTGAGCCTACGTTAAGCATTTCTTTGTGTAAACCATTTCTACCATAATAAATATCTGTTTCTTATCTTTACCTATTCTTTGAGCAATTAAAGCTATCTTCAAAAGAGAGTCATAAAGATGCAAGGTTTTTAGGAGAAAAAGTGATTCTTTAGTGCCATAACCCAAGTGTTGAAAAGAAATAAGTTTGGGGGTATTGGTAACTAATCAAAAGAGGTAATGAAGTGTGACCAATGTAGTCACAGCCCTAGGGTGTTACAAGGAGAAGATCATGGTGATCTAGGGTAAAGAGCCACAAAATTAGGCCAAATAAACACATTTGAAGGTGCTGAAATTATGTTGAAAATCTGCTCATGTATGTGTTCCTTGCTTGTTACAAAGTTCAGTAATCTCTCATGCTTTTACCTATGCTTTAGTTGTGCTCAAAATGTTGTTATATCTCCATGTCTCCTCTTTCATTCAACCACTACCCTAAGCCTCATTACAACCCTTGTAAAGTCCTTTTGATCCTTGGTATTGTATGGTATTATTGTGGAGAGCTGATTTGATAACGAGCTTATGGGGCTCGAAATTCTTGATTGTGCTCTAAGTGTGTGCACATGTACTTATTTGAGTTGCAGATGTTGTTCTGATTTGGCATTCACACACTACACGTAAGGATGTCATTGTAAGCTTTGCACACTCTTGAATCATGTGTGGAACTTAGATTGTGATTGTTGTGTTTCTTTGAAACCATATACTTTGGTGATTGTTTGAAGATATTGTTTGGGAGGTTAGCTGCTTATTTTCTGTTTTCTAAGTTGTGGTTTTATTTTGTTTGCTCGAGGACTAGCAAAGTCTAAGTTTGGGGGTATTTGATAAGTTCATAATTTCACACATTTGCTTGCCTTCATTGCTTAGTAATTTTGTTTAGTTTCTCTTTATTTCGAGTCACTTATCTATGTTTGTGTGTTCTGGAGGTCATGGGAGCAAGAGATCACATTTGATACAATCCATGCATATTAAGGGCTGTTTGGCATGAGAGGAATACACTTGAGGCATTTGAAGCAAAATGGTGCAAAAACGTGCAAAAACTGGAAACTGAGTTAGAAGTTCATTTCGGACTTTTCTTCTTCATAGGGAGCTTGGATTGGGCCAATGTTTGTGTGGTTGGATCAATGACATTCTGAACTTCAAAATGGACATCTTAAAGTCATCATTTGATTCAGCCCAACCCAATTCGTGAGCCCATGGAAATACACATCATGCTGACATACGCAATGAGCTGATGGATGCTTGGTCATGGTGAGCTAAGCATGAGCTATTGGTTTCTGGATGGAAGCTTGGTCATGCTGACATGATGATGAGCTAGGGCTGCTAGTGGGATTTAGTGGAGTAACCATTTCTGATTATCTAATGCAAGTGTGTTAGGTCATTGCCATATTCAATTCAGAATTCCCCTCTCCCCTCTCCCTATAAATACCACTTCCATTCCACATTCAATACATTCACATTCAGATTCAGAAACACACACATTCAAATTCACCACAAAGAGAGAAGAGAGATAGTTGCAAAGGAGGAAGAGCTAGGAGCTGTCCTGGAAAGTACCTTGCTGCCACCAGCTAGTTCTTCTATTCTCTTTATTCTATCTATGTATTTCTTATTTTCTGTATTCATAATTATGTTTAACTAATCTATTTTGTTAGGGCTTAGGATGAAGCCCTAGTCATGAATACTCAATGTTATGGATGATTTCATAGTTAATTGATTTCCTTGCTTTCATTATCAAGTTGTTAATCTCCAACTTATTATGTGCTTGATGTATGCTTTCTTGGAGTAGCTAACTAGGATTTTATGCATCTAGCACAGGTTGGGAAGGGGTTTAGATTCACCAATTCTACTCTCCTTTCACAAGCAACACATGAATGGCCTAAGAATCATTCAAGGGGTTAATAACCATAGGTTAACTAGGACAGATACCATGTTCTAGGACTTGTGTGATTATCATATTCTCAGGGAACTTAATGACTCTTGTATGCTTTATTCTAAGTAGATACCATGCTTAGGTTGCATATTAGAGATCACGTGTTGTGTAGATACCATGCACAATTACATGCCTTAGGAGAATCATGCATCCTGCACCTAGATACCATAGGCTTGTATGCGATAATCTATTGTTGATGAAGCTTGAGTCACTTTCTATGCATTCATAACTTGGATAGGAAAACTAGTGGTGGATTCCAAGGCTCTAACACTTCACAATCATTGTTTCACAACTTGTTGATTGCTGCTATTGTTTACTTTCCAGCAATTGCATTTCATTCTCTTGTTTTCACTTCAACAACAAAACCCCCCATTTCGAGTGCGTGTGTGGTGCTAGGATTCTGTCCTAGACCTTGCCATTGTTAGTTAGTGTGTTTCTTTGTTTTCTGTTTTCCCAGCATTCTAAGTAGTTTAACTTGCAACCACGTTACCATTCTCCGTGGGATCGACCTCGTATTTACATAAGCTATACTATAAGCGGTTCGTGCACTTGCGAGAATTAAAGTTGCTGTTTTTAATAACTCATTTTAGTTGTTAAGAATAGGCTCAACAATAGCACACAGCACGTCCATCAAAATAAGGAGGGTACTTTAACTCTTTTTTATGGAAGAAATCTTTCCATTTCGTTATGTATACGGAAGTGAATAAAGACACAATAGCAGATACTATCGCACTGCAGAGATGAAGTTGTTAGTAATTCTAATACCGGTCAAAAGGACCAATTTGATTTATGGGGAAAAAGTGCTTCAAGTATAAACAATATGAAGGACCTAGCAGAGAAATATAGGAATTTGAGGCCCAAAAGCTCGTTTCTTCAAACAAAAGGTACTTCAAACAGTGTTATAAAAGAGCTTCACTGAGAAGCACCTTCCTGGGTTGAGAGCAAGCATGACCTAAAATAACCTTAGTTTTGTAATTCACTACAGAAATATTCGTTAATCTATGCATATAGAATAAGAATGCATTGTCAACGATTGTAACTATAAATCTAACATGATCTAAAATCTAACAATAATCTTATTGAATGAATAAATAAATAAAATCCTAACAATCACCTAAAGTCTGAAATACAAAGTAATTCCTGACCAAGAAAATTCATTATTAATAGTTGACCTTCTCAATCAGCTTAATCTTCTGGTTGTTGTACCATTTATTGACTGCTCATCAAAAGTTCTTACATTATAAATTTCCCGGTTAAGTGAATTTTCTTAGGTGTTTGGTGGCTTGTTCGTCTCCAAAGCCAAATTTAACTATATTCCATATAGTATATCCATTAACAGCATCTAAAGTTTAGAAACTATAAGAAAGATGATGGAAGAAAAACCTTGCTTGCCTTTGATAGAAATGAGAATCCTTCTTCAGAACAAAGCTGCAAAATAACAGGAACAATTAAACTAATGTTATAGATCACAACTTTCTGATATAAAATCTATTTTATACCTGTATTCATCACTGACTCCATAGGAGAAAACTATGTCTGGAAACTCTTTTACAACAGCCACTGCACATGCATTCATAAGGTTGAGGGCTTGCTTATCATTCGGCTTCACAAATTCTTGAACATCTGAAAACCTTCGAAAAGCCAAACAGCTAAACACTGAGTATCATTTGTAGAATCTTAGCATGATATCTAACAACAAAATCACATGCATCCCTGTAGAAATTAAATAGTCCATGTTGTATACAGTTTGTAGTGTAATGTTGTATACGGTTTGTAGTGTAACAATGACTTAGCACTTTAGTTGTACCCACTTAATGGTCCGACATGGAAAATTCTCAATAAGTGATCTAAACAGAAGAAGTAAATTTTATAACCTATTAAAATTTTAGGATTGGAACCATTTGTAGGACACCTCCCCTTAATAATTAGCAACCCACGAGAAAACATTTAGACCAACAACAACCGCAATAAGCTACGTTGTCACGTGAGGAATAGTTTACCTGTGAAAATGGCAACCATCAATTCTAATAACAATCCAAGTTGAGGGCATCAGTATTTTTTTAAACTGGAAGGACCTAACATAATCCGGTTCAACTTTTCCAATGTCATTTGTAAAGCTACCGAGCTCCTTCAGAAGACCAGTGTGATTGTTCCAAAAACATTTTCCAGCTATATTCTTTGAATGGACTATGCTAGACTTTTTTCTAAGTCTCCTGACAGGAGAGCCATTTTCTCTGTGCTTTACAATGTCAATCACCTGAATAATGTACAATGAAGATTTCAGCATGAGAAGTCAGGATGCATCTATAATGTCACGTGAACTAGAACACATTACTAAAGGCATCTATAATTCCTGATAAAACAGAAATGTTAAAATATGCATATGCAAGTGCAGGTTTATTTCTTTCAGCATTTTCCATCATACAGATAAAATTAAGGAAGCAAAAAGCCCAAGAGTTCTACCTTTCCAATAGATTGAAATAAAAACTTCCTTGAAACAAAAGTGGAAAGTTTGATTTCCAAGATCAGTATGATAGAGTTCACTACAGAATTGAAAGATAACCTCAGTTTTCAAAATGCAGGATCCTTGTCGGAACATAGGATTCAATTTCTGGTAGTTAATCTCAAAATTTCCAAAAAGAAGATCATTTTTTTCTTCCTTACTAGTGCCCTGCATATTACACAGATAATCATAGGTGAAAAATAGAATTATAAATATCAACATTCAACAACATTCTGTATTTGAAAATTAAAATTTATTTTTAATGGGTGAAAAACTAGACCATTTTCAATAATAGAAAAGAAAAGATTGAAGCACAAGTATCTCACAACATAACGTTAAAAAGGAAAGGACACAAACAATAAATATAAATTGTAAGGATAACTAGACAAACGCATGGTACAGTTTAACATCTCTTCCTTAAATAAGCATGCATCTAAAAAAGTCAATTAATGCAGAAAGTACAATTAAATCTTCTCACCCTTAATAACTCCAATGCTTCACTTTCGGTCTTTCCACATTTAATTAGCTCCCATAGGCAAGTGTTATGTAGGTTATTTGTATGACCTGCAAACACAACATGTAAATAGAAAATTCACTTGAAAGTTTTTCTTGAATCAGATACTTGTCATTTGAAAATGACTATATAGTAACTTCCAGACTCGAAACAGCATTATGAGACTACTTACAATTAGTTTGTCTCCATAGAAGATATGATTGAAGGACTTCTATTGAAGCACAGCTTATAACCTGTGCATGAAATGAAGGGGAGTATCTTAACTCCTTATGAGGAAAGAATTCTCTCCATTTCATCACATATACCGAAGTGAAGAAAGATAAAATAATGGACTCTACTTTGCTGCACATACAATTTGCATATAAATTATTTCATCAAAATTGAAATTGAATACAACCAAATAATCACATGCAAATAAGCACAGTTACAACAATCTTAGATGCATCACAAACAAAGAAAAATGAATTTAAGGTTGAGAATTAAAACCTGGCACGTCTCTGGTAGAACTTGGATGTCTTCTTGAAAACAAAGCTGTAGACAACACAATGAAGCTCTCATACAACTAAGTTAATATAAATGGAACATAAACAGATTACATCGCAGTTGCAGTACCTGTACTCGTCACTGAATCCGTACAAAAACACAACATCAGGAAACTCCTCTGTGACACAAATAGCGCATGAGTTCATCAAATTCAAAGCTACCTCGTCATTTGGCTTCTCAAACTCATGAACTTGAGAAAACCTGAAGGAAAATTAAAGGAGTAAATCATTGTCTTGTCGTCTAAAGTTCACACAAGCAACGAGAGGGAAGGACTAAAAACCTCTTAAAACCACGGCCGTTGATTTGAACAACAATGAAATTGGGCAGAAAAACCTCATCTTCGACTTCATACGACTTGACATACTCGTATTTACTATTTGCCATCTCGACCAGCTCTGCTTATCAGAACAATTATCAAACAGTTGTTAAAAACAGAACTAATGACGACATTGGTCATGAAATTATCATACAACACTTCTTAAAAACAGAAAAAATGAGGAGCATTACAGCAAGCCAACGTATAATGAAAAAGAAAAATGTGAATATCATATAATCTCCAAATGAATAAAGAGATATCTATCGCTAAGTTTAGATGCATGACAGTTTGTATGATTACCTAGAAGGCTATCATCAGTCTGTAGCACATTACAAGTTTGAGCAAACTGTGATTACACTACAAACTAAAACCACCAGAATATTACAAACAACACAAAGGGGCACATAGCTAAAATTGAACCCTGCAGTATTCAATTACAAATTAGAGCTGTAAAACTAATCAAAGGATATGTAACAGAGTAATAGAGGAAAACCAAGATTTAATCATCAATGCAATCCAACGCCCCCACCCAAAAAACGAAGAAGCGCAGCAGCAATTACTACCAAACATCCAAATCCAAGAGTTAAAAAACAAAGCATATGCATCTGTATCTCATCCAATCCATTCTGGAACTCTCTAACTCAACAAACATTAAACCATTCTCACCCATAAGGATTTACCAAATTAGTAATCACATTTAAAGTACCGGTATTGCTGGAGCTATCTATTACATACACTTTAAATAAGCTCAGTACATGAGCTTCTAATCCTACTTAGTCCAGTTGCTAAGTAAGCCTTCGTTTAGTTCAAGGTAGGATTGGTGCCACATTCCCTTGAAGTGTTGTCGGCTACATGATCCTTGACTACTAATTTCTCTGAAGAAAAAGTTGAGAATTAATTTTAGAAGAGGCCAGGAGAGGGGATGTGTGTTAAGTGTGATTAGGTGAGGGCAGAGAGAGAGAGAGCAGCAAGCAGCAACACAGTGCAGGTAAGCATCAAATAAAAGCATCTAATGATGCAAATTGAATGCGTGGGATATATAAACCAAAATCGATTACACCACTGTAATTGACTATGAAAACTTAGGGCCAGAAGATAACACTGTTATTGTTTATAGTGAAGAGCTCTTGGTTGGCCTGCTCATATAAGTACCTAAAAGAAGAAAAAATATATATTGCCCAGATTCATAGAAGAGCAGGATTGTGAAAATTCAAAAGCCAAAACTTCTAGTCATTGCCACATTGTTCAAACAAAAATAACACATATCTACCAACCAACAGCAGCCAGAAATCAAAAGAAGCATACCTCAAGCACAAGAGAAAAAATACCAAGATCAACCCAACTGAAGAGGCAGAGCACTGCAACACCCAGAAGAAATTTATCGGCTTTCCAACTCTATTTTATCGTTGGGGGAATAGGATTGAGAAGGGAATTTGTTGGTGTTTGAATGTGGAAAGGGAGAGAGAAGCGTGAGAGCGAGAGGGGAAATAGAGCGGGAGTGAGAGAGAGAGAAGCAACGGACTTGGCCACGTTTTTGGTCGTTTGGTTTCCTCGTCAACCAAAAATAACTTTTCTTACTGTTGGGCCAAAACCTAGAAAGAAATTGATTTGGAAATTGTACTAGTATTTTATCGTCATGAATAGGAAAACTTAAAATAAAAGAATTAAGGAATTGGAATCGTATCAATTATTTTTCTATTTTTAGTTAACCTAATTCCTAGTTTTGAGGATTATCTGATTACAAATTAATTTCTTAATAACAATTGAACTTGTGATATTAACTTAATGACAAAATAGGGTTACAACTACTCAGCTATTTGTTAATTTACAGCTTCCACCGGGACAAGGCAGAAAGTAATCACATAATGAGTTCTATGTTAAGGGGTGAACAAAAAGTTTTGGTGTTGCCTGAGATTTTCACGTTACGTGAATCATTGGGATATTTTTGTTTTTCTAGTAATTGGTGTTAACTTTACATAATTTTACTTGTAATTAGTTTTCTTAACATTTCCATGACATGTTTTCTTACTAAATCATCTTTTTACCCAAACAGGCTGATAATCTTCGGCGGGGGACCTTGCAGCAGATGTCATGCATCCTAACAATCCTTTACTCTTGAAAATGGACAGTCTTGTTCCGGAAAAGCTAAATAAGGCATTTTGGTATGTATGGGAGCTCCGACCGCAGACTTCATCAAAGATAGTTTTTACTTATTACAATCAGAGCTTTGAGCTGAGCTCTGGTTAGGTGGGCCATAATATTACTTTTTTTTTTGTCTTTTTTAATAAAGCGATATTCTAGGAGGAGAAGAATTCGAGTTCGATGCAAGGGACGGACATATTACCCACACATATGCATATGATATGATACCTTACTTCTTATCAAAATGTAATAGGAACCATTCCTACCTAGTGTCACGGCCCGCATGTTGAAGGTTCAACCCAACAACTATTGTGCCAACCTAGAGGATCCATTTGTGAAGATCAAGCCCAACAAGAGAAGCTCAAGGCCCGGCCCATCGGATGGATCATTCTAGATCCCTTGACTTAGTCCACTTGTCTAGATTCAATGTATACGTAAAGCTAGGTGCATTGATTCTTGTATCGATTCTAGACCATTAGATTGTTTTCGATCTTAGCCCTCCATTTTAGGGTTTGGAGAGCTAAGACCTCTATATAAGGAGGGTTCCTTATTAGGAATCCTCACCCCACAACTTGTAAAGCATAGTAGCAATACAAGCAAATATTCTCCCAAACTCTCTCAAGTGTTCTTAAGTGTTCTTGAGCGTTTTTATCGTTCTTGCTCTTGTTCTTGTGTTCTTACTTGGTTCAATCTTATTTTGTAGGAAGAAAGGCTGACTTAGCTTGTTCGAAAAGGCGATCAAGTCTAAGGCCGCACGGAAGGAAGACTTCAAAGAGTCATCCCGTGACAGTTGGTATAGAAGCTGAAGCTCGAATCATTCGAAGAAACATGTCGAAGAGCGAATCCGATATTGATTGTGATACATCCAAGGTGAATATGGAGCGTGGGGGCAAATCATCAAAGAGGGAACGATCTAGAGATGTCGTAGCCACGATGGAGAAGCGGCTTTCCAAGATGGAGAATGCTGTGAACGAGTTCGAAATCAGAGACTTGAGGAGGATGTCCTTACGAAGGCGGGCTTCGAACCTTTTGTGGAAGAGCTTCAGGGCCAATTCCAGGGAGCCCTCAACTCCGCGCTAGACATCATGAAGCTAGATGTCCAAACCAAGCTAGATCATTTCATGGCGGAGCTTGCTCGCGCTTCGTGATGAGGTGACGGATGTGAAGGGAGACTGGGCCTTGTGCAAGGAAGTTGTCTTGAACAAGACTCGGACTCCAAAGGAACCAAAGGTGTTAGATGCCTTCAAGCCCAAAGCTTTCAATGGGAAGAGGGAAGCGAAGGAGCTAGACACGTTCCTATGGAATATCAAAAGGTATTTCAAGTATCTGAAGATGGACAATGATGAGTCCAAGATCACTACGGCAACATTATTCCTCACCGACAATGCTCTCATGTGGTGGCGTCGTCGATCCATGGAGATCGACCAAGGTACGTTTACACTAGAAACTTGGGATGCATTTAAAAAGGATATTATGCTGCACTTCTATCCAGAGAATGCCAAGTATGAGGCTCAACTTGTGATACTTGTGCATCCTCATACAGCTGTATCTACACAAAAATGGATTCAGTTGCATCCTCAACTTGTGATACTCGCAAGTGCACGAGCCGTTCGGTAGTATAGCATATGTAAGTGCGAGGTCGATCCCATGAGGATTGGTGATTGAATGATCCAATTCATTTTCCCTACAAAAAAAAGAAATGGAAAAGAAAATAAATAAAACAAGAAAAAGGAAATAACTCAAGCAAATAAGTTCCCAAGTTCAATTAGATTAATAGATTGATTCTAGCTAAAGTATGATTAGGCCATGGTGTCTGGTTCTAACCTTGTGTTCCTAATTCCCTAATTTGATTATTTGTTGTCTAACCTAAAATTAAGCATTAGGAACCCATTAAGCATAGAAGAACATTTTAAACAACCAAGTATGTATCTAATCCCTGTTGTCGAATGTCCATACATACTCTTCCTATTCATAGTTCAATTCGAATTAAAGCATGGTGTCTACTCTTAATTCAAACCAAGATAGCTAACATGCAAGCCTAAATGGTGATCAATCATTCAAACTAGCATATTAACTTATAAGCATAATGAATAAGAACAATAACCATAACTGAAACTTGGAAACTAATTAAACTTGAATACTTAAGAAAGAATGTACATTACAAATAAAATTAAAGAAGAACTTGAAAACTTGAAGAAAAATTCAGTAAACTCATTTTATTACAACAATTGAAAACTTGAAAGGAAACTAAGAGAATTTGAGGGAGAGAAGGGAAGGGAGCTCTAGACAAGTGTTTGAGAGCTCCCCCCTTTGGGGTGTGTTTACAAGCTTAGAGAACTTCCCTATTTATAGGCCTAGGGGAAGTGAAAATCTGAATTCAATAAGACTAATGCATACAACACTTGAATTATAAAATCTGAAATGGTTGATGCACTTGTATTAGAAAATCTTGAATTGGTTGATGCACTTCACCACTAAATCCCACCAGCAGCCCTAGCTCATCTTCATGTCAGCATGACCAAGCTTCCAACCATAAATGATAGCTCATGCCTAGCTCACCATGACCAAGCATCCAACCAGCACATGTTGAGGTCAGCATGACCAGCAACTTCAAGGGCTTACAACTTGGGTTTCTCTTAATCAAATTAGGACTTTAAGCACTCGAAATTGAAGTTCAGAATATCTTCTTTCCAGCCATATGTTATTTGGGCCAATCCAAGGTCGGAGGAAGAAGTTAAGGCCGAAACAAATTGCTAACTCATTTTCCGCGCTGATAAGATCCATCCTGAGCATGGTTCTGTGTTTGCTAGGTAACGGACTCCAGATTTATCCAATTGGGCTGAATTTTGGATATGTTATAGTACACACCCATTGGAACAACTCTCATGAAGAATGTGGCCTCATTCGAGCTATGTAGGTTGCTGAAACAAAGCTTTCAATATGACCTACGGAACTGGACTTGCCAGGAGCTGTAGCCATAATGAATTTGTCTTTAAGCTCTTCTTCCCTTCATCCAAATTAGGCCTTAACATGCTTGAATTGCATGAATTATGCTCTCTTGCTCTATTTGCCTACAAAACACACAAAGGGAGGCAAATAACTCAGAATTATAGGAAACTAAGCAAAAGAAGTAAGTAAATTGGGCATGTATATGTATGAAATTATGAGCTTAACAGGAGCGTGAAAGACTATGTCACCAGGTTCACCAACCTGTTGTTCGAGGTGCCTACCATGACAAATGAAGACAAGCTCATGTACTTCATGAGTGTCCTACAGAATTGGCCCAAGCTGGAGTTACAAAAGAGACATGTCCAGACCCTCTCCGAGGCAATTGCAGCCGAGTCTCTTGTGGAGTTCAAGAAGACTGATCAAGGCGACTCAAAGTTCAAAGGCAAGAAAGGTAGCAGTGGATCCGGTGGGAAAGATAACAAGCCAAAGGAGGGTGGCAAGTCAGGAGACAAGTCCGACAGTCACAAGTCATTTGTGAAGAAGAATGACAAAGGTGACAAGGGGAAGGAAAAGTCGAAGCTAGCTTGCTACTTGTGCGATGGACCGCACATGATGCGGGATTGCCCGCAAAAGAAAGCCTTGAATGCCATGAACCAGGAGAAGGAAGAGGAGGCCAATAGGGAAGCAGGAATGGGAGCCATTCACCGCTTCAACGCCCTACAGGCCAAAGTCCCCAAGCCACAGGCTCAAGCTAAAGGCGTGATGTATGTTGACGCCATAGTGGATGGCAAGACAACCCGTTGTCTGGTGGATACGGGTGCTTCTCACAACTTTATGTCAGTGCGGGAAGCAAAGAGACTTGGGTGCCGGGTCTCAAAAGAAGCAGGCAGTATGAAGACGGTGAATTCAACTACCAAGCCAATTGATGGAGTAGCTCGTGGTGTGGAGCTACACATTGCTACTTGGAAGGGAGTAGCCGACTTCTCCGTGATCTCGATGGATGACTACGATGTCGTGCTTGGAATGGAGTTCATGGACAAGGTAAAGGCATTTCCCATTCCATTTTACAATACTATGTGTATAGCACAGGTAGGAGCAATACCATGCATGGTGCCAATGGTGAGGCAACAAGGCGAGTCGAAGCTCTTGTCAGCCATGCAGTTTTCCAAGGCTTGGAAGAAGGGCGAAGCGACGTTCCTTGCAACTATAAAGGTTGATGTGGTTGAGAAGGAAGTCCAACTAGTCCCTAAAGCTGTAGGAGCAGTCCTTAAGGAGTTTGCAAATGTCATGCCAAAGGAGCTGCCCAACACTCTACAACCTAGGAGGGAGGTGGATCATGCCATCGAGTTGGAACCGGGTGCCAAGCCCCCTGCCAAAGCGCCATACCGGATGGCACCTCCTGAGTTGGAGGAATTGAGGAAGCAGTTGAAGCGGTTGTTGGACGCTGGCTACATTCAACCATCCAAGGCCCCTTATGGTGCCCCAGTTCTTTCCAGAAGAAGAGGGAGGGAACACTGAGGTTGTGAATCGACTACAGAGCGCTAAACAAGGTGAACATCAAAAACAAGTATTCAATCCCTTTGATTGCAGATTTGTTTGATCAGTTGGGAGGAGCGAAGTACTTCACCAAATTGGACTTGCGCTCAGGATACTATCAAGTGAGGATCGCACCAGGAGACGAACCGAAGACCGCATGTGTGACAAGATATGGGTCTTATGAGTTCCTTGTAATGCCATTCGGCTTGACTAATGCTCCGGCAACCTTTTGCACCCTTATGAACAAGGTATTCCATCCTTTCTTGGACAAGTGTGTTGTGGTTTACATCGATGATATTGTGGTGTACAACAATTCTTTGGAAGAGCACCTCGAGCACTTGCAGAAGGTGTTCCAAGTTCTGAGAGAGAACAAGCTATATGTGAAGAAGGAGAAGTGCTCATTTGCCCAAGAAGAGGTGGAGTTCCTCGGTCAGGATACGGGGTGGACAATTGCTCATGGAGGAGGGCAAGGTGTGAGCCATTCAAGAATATGAGCCACCAACCAAGGTACCTGAGTTGCGGTCTTTCCTTGGGTTGGTCAACTACTATCGCAAATTCATCAAGGGATATTCAGCCATTGCCGTCCCCTTGACGGATTTGCTGAAGAAGAACAAGACGTGGCAAGTGGACGCCACTATGCCAACGTGCCTTTGACGACTTGAAGAAGACACTTATGGAGGAACCAGTGCTGAGACTTCCTGATCTTAGCAAACCATTTGAGGTACACACTGATGCATCATATTTTGCTATTGGTGGTGTACTCATGCAGGATGGACACCCATTGGCTTTCGAGAATAGGAAGCTCAATGACACCGAGCGGAGGTATACCGTTCAAGAAAAGGAGATGACAGCCGTGGTACACTGCTTGCGGACATGGAGGCACTACTTACTTGGTTCTCAGTTCGTAGTTAAGACTGACAATGTCGCCACAAGCTACTTTCAGTCTCAACAGAAGTTGTCACCCAAGCAGGCTAGGTGGCAAGACTTCTTGGCGGAGTTCGACTACAAGCTGGAGTACAAGCAAGGAAAGACGAATGTCGTTGCTGACGCCTAAGCAGGAAGGCCGCACTAGCAGCTGTTGTACAACCCCAAAGTTCTCTCATGCAGAGGATACGAAAGGGCTTGTTGCATGATCCCCAAGCCAAGAGTTTGTTGGAGCTTGTTAAAGAAGGGAAGACAAGAAGATTTTGGCTCGATGATAGTGTTCTTTATGCAACAGGGAAGAGAATCTATGTTCCAAGATGGGACAATCTAAGGCGAGAGCTACTAAAGGAGTGTCACGACTCGAAGTGGGCGGGACATCCAGGCACTCACCAAACTTTGGCATTGATGAGTGATGTCTACTACTGGCCACAGATGCGGGAAGATGTAGACTCGTTCGTGCGCACTTGCCTTGTGTGTCAACTGATCGGTGCATAAATTACATATCATTTTGTACCCTTTTAGCTTATGATTTGGTTATGTTTTTGAGTTAAACTTGTGCTTTTAATAAGTTTTGTGTTTGTTTCAGTGTAATAAGCTTAAGGACTCAATAAATGCATTTTGAAGACAAATTAGCTCAAAACGGTGTCTCCAGATCAGTCAACTTCACGGATTGGACTGTACTTGCTCAAGAAGAACCAGATAATGAGCCACCTATCATTGGAAATATACGGAAGTCTAGTTTCTGTAGAATTTTACGGTTCATGATTCCGAGTCTTCTAGAGAAAGTTACACATGTTTTGGCAACTTAAGGTGAAATTCGGCAGCATCTGCGTTACTGGGCCAAAAATCACATTTGAATGCCTTCCGTATTTTTCCTTGGGTTGGGCTGAATATGCTTGGAAAGATAAGACAAAGAGCTTCAAGATCCATATTTTTTCAGATTTTTCAGAATGAAGACACAAGCCCAAAACGAGCCCACAAGCTGGCTGCAATGCATTGTCATGCATGACATATGCATGATGAATTGTTGTTGATTGTGGGAAAGTTTGTGGAAGCATATTCAATTCCTATTTTTGAGTGGAATTTTGCAGCAGCCAAAAGATTGTGAAGTGGATGATGCAACACTAAGCTTAATGCCAAAAGATGATGAAGTGGGAGTTGCAACACTAAGCCTAAAGACAAGAGGAATTGTTTTCAAATGCAATAGTGGGTTAAGTGATTTAAGTGTTGTAAGTTAGTGTGTTTATAAAATTCAATTGTATAATTCAGATTTTCACTTCTCCTAGGCCTATAAATAGGGAGGTTCTCTAAGCTTGTAATACACCCCAAGGGGGGGAGCTCTCAAGCACTTCTCTAGAGCTCCCTTCCCTTCTCTCCCTCAAATTCTCTTAGTTTCCCTTTGTAGTTCTCAATTGTTGTAATAAGATCATTCTACTAAATTTTCTTTGTACTAAATCTTCAAACATCTCTCTACTTTCTTCTCCAAAAGTCTCTAAATTCTCAAACACTTTCCAAACACTTCTCCCATTCCTTCATCAAATTCCCAATGTTCTCAAACACTTCTCCCTTCTCCAAGCTCTCAAATTCTCCAAGTTCACAAAATCCTCAAGCTTCCCAAACACCTTCATTTTTCTTCCAAATTCTCAAAGTCCCCAAACACTTTCTCTTCCAAAATCCACAAAGTTCCCAAACACCACTTTCCTTACTCTTCCAAATTCTCCAAATCTCTCAAACAATTCTCCCCTCTCTAAAGCTCTCAAACACTTTCCTTCCTTCCTCAAATGCTCTCTTCAATGTTCTCTAAGTTGTAATTTATTTTTCTTGTAATGTACATTCTTTCTTCTTGTTTTGTTTCTTTTGTTTTCATTTTTGTTTTGTGTAGGAAAATTGAATTGGATCATTCAATCACCAATCCCTGTGGAATCGACCTCGCACTTACATATGCTATACTACCCAACGGTTCGTGCACTTGCGAGTATCACAAGTTGAGGATGCAGCTGAATCCATTTTGGTGCAGCTGAATCTACGCAACATCAACAAGACAAGACACTCCAGAAGCAGCCGGGTGGGTTGCTAGAGCCACTTCCTGTTCCAACTAGACCATGGGAGAGTATATCCATGGACTTCATCACGGGGCTACCCAAGTCAGAAGGGTGTGGCTCTATTTTGGTGGTGGTCGCAGGTTCACCAAGTATGCTACCTTCATCCCCGCACCGACGGATTGCAAAGCGGAAGAAGCCGCACGCTTATTTCTAAAGCATGTGGTGAAGTATTGGGGGATCCCAAGGAGTATTATCAGTGACCGTGACACTCGCTTCACTGGTAAGCTCTGGACGGAGCTATTCAAGTTACTTGACTCACAACTGAACTTCTCTACCAGCTTTCACCCACGGGCAGATGGTCAAGCGGAGCGGGTGAATGCATTGTTGGAGTTATACTTGCAGCACTATGTGAGTGCTAACCAACGAGATTGGGCAAAGTTGTTGGATGTTGCTCAGTTTTCGTACAACTTGCAGCGGTTAGAGTCGACAGGGTCAAATCCTTTTGAGTTGGCAACAGGACAGGAACCGATGACTCCAAACACAGTGGTGTCAGGCTATACGGGGAGTAGCCCTGCTGCATACAAGACGGCCAAGGACTGGCAGGTGACTAATGAGCTAGCTCGGGCTCAATTAGAGAAGGCAACTCGGAAGATGAAGAAATGGGCGGACAAGCATCGGCGAGATGTTGTATTCCAACCAGGTGATTTGGTCTTTGTGAAGCTCAACCCTTCTCAACACAAATCCACTAGAAAGGTGCACAAAGTGTTGTTGAGAAGATATGAGGGCCCATTTCCTATCCTCCGAACCGTGGGAAAAGCTGCTTATCGTGTGGAACTACCGCAACGCTGAAGATTCATCCGGTGTTTCACATGAGCAATCTCAAGCCCTACCATGCCAACCCCGAGGATCCAAGTCGTGGGGAGTCTCAACGACCTCCGCCTTTGATGGTGACTTCATTTGACAGGGAAGTTGAGTGCATCATGGCCAAGCGGGAAGTGCGAACCAAGGGTGTACCAAGGTACTTTGAGTACTTTGTCAAATGGAAGGGCCTGCCAGATTCCGAAGGAAATTGGGAGAAAGATGAGTCCTTATGGCAGTACAAGGACTGCATCGAAGCATTCGAACGAGACGGATCAATCTCGACAACGAGGACGTCGCCGAATTAGGTGGGGGAGGATGTCACGGCCCGCATGTTGAAGGTTCAACCCAACAACTATTGGGCCAACCTAGAGGATCCATTTGTGAAGGTCAAGCCCAACAAGAGAAGCTCAAGGCCCGGCCCATCAGATGGATCATTCTAGATCCCTTGACTTAGTCCACTTGTCTAGATTCAATGTATACGTAAAGCTAGGTGCATTGATTCTTGTATCGAATTCTAGACCGTTAGATTATTTCGATCTTAGCCCTCCATTTTAGGGTTTGGAGAGCTAAGACCTCTATATAAGGAGGGTTCCTCATTAGGAATCCTCACCCCACAACTTGTAAAGCATAGTAGCAATACAAGCAAATATTCTCACAAACTCTCTCAAGTGTTCTTAAGTGTTCTTGAGCGTTCTTATCGTTCTTGCTCTTGTTCTTGTGTTCTTGCTTGGTTCGATCTTATGGTGCGATCAAGTCTAAGGCCGCACGGAAGGAAGACTTCAAAGAGTCATCCCGTGACACTAGGCAAACTTCTTCGCTGTTCAATTTTGTTAAATTTGCTATCAAGTGTTAACTAGTATGTTAGATGTCAAAATGGTAATGGTTAGATCTATGAGGCACCAGTAATGCATGCGGTATATCCATACCATCTAATAATTTCCCGTCGCGTATCATATTTCGCCCGAACTTTTATTTTGTTTAATGCCACCGGGTATTTTATAATTCCGAGTGCAGTTTCTAATTCGCTTGATTTCACGGGGGAATAGGATTATAGGGATGTTGAATAATTAGTTCAAGAATGTCACAATGCAACAGAATTAATTTATAAAGATATTTCTCAGTTCTCTTCCTGACCAAAGTAAACTATGCAGTTTTCTATCTAAAGATCAAAGTTGATGTACTTTGTTTGAAGATCTAGCAAAGTCTAGCCTAGACAAATTTGCTTTGTCATGACACGAGATTCAACCCAATTCAGTTTGAGTTTGACCCGGCTCAACCCATCATCACTTTAATCATGGCGGCACCTTGCAGGTTGTACTCATTATGTTTGTCCATGCACTCAATTTCAAATTTTTTCAATGTAGTTCCGGCATTAGGGTTGCATATGTGACAACCTTCGATCCCCTTTTTCAGCATTTCAATTTGAGGCACTACTACAAAAAGTGAAAAAGACGACCAGAAAAAAGACGACGGTAGAACATAAAACCGTCGTTGTGTTTAAAAAGACGACGGTAACAGAAAACCGTCGTGGATAAGTGCCGTAAACAACTAAAAAATGAAGGTATTGTTGAATATTTTTAAACAACGACGCACACAAATAAAAAAGCATATTCTTATTAAAAAGGTTTTCTTTAGGGTTAAAATCTGACCCAAAAACAACGACAAGCAGGTATGAATCCACCGACGTAGAAAAATAAAGACGCAGTTCACCAAAAAACCTACCGTGTTAACTCCTAACTAAACACAACCAACTGTTCTTTGTCCGCATCGTATAATATAATAGAATCCACGTCGTTATACTACGACAGTGCCTTCTCTGTAAACCGCGTCGTAATTTTGATTTCTTTTTAAGATTTAATTATTTTTTAATTTTGGTAGCCTACGAAAATTAAAATGAGATCCCAAGAGGTATGATATCTTAGCATTGAGATATTTGGATCCTGATCGTAATCGAACCACCAAAGTGAGAAAGACAATATTTTAAATACACAAAATCCAAAAAGAAACCAGAACTGAACTGACCACGGCAAATGTTGTCACCAAAAGCGGTGTCTTTTAAAATTTATAAACTCGCAAGCGCACGAATCGAATATAGCATAAGCGTGTAAGAGCGAGATCGTACCCAAGGGATTGCGTGTAAAGATAGAAAACCAATTATACCCAAGTTAATTTCATTGCCAACCTAGTTGATTCAAATGGTGATTTGTTTGTTGATAAAGAAAATTAAATAAAGCATGAAACAAATATGGAAATGACAATAAATTGAAATTAAGATTTATATTTATGAGAAAAATTAACTAAGGTATTAGAATCCACACCATTATTCCATAAGATCCTAATTATTTATCTTTCAATTCCCATGGAGTAGCAATCTAGAAATCAATCTACTGCTTTCTCAAGATTTATCAATTAAGCTTGTACTTTAGATCATAAGTAAATTTTCCTTCCCTTCATAAGTACAAATTCTAAGCATAATATGTAAACAAAATTATTTAACTACAAAGGATCAAAGTTTCCTAAGCATCCTATGTGAAAAAGTTTATTTGAATAACAAAATATCAAAGAAATTTGTAAATTAGAAATATAAACCAAGGATGAATTAATAGATTAATCCAAACTCTTAACTACCATAAATACATGTTATATGTCACAATACATGATAGAAGTGGTGAAAAGAAGATTAATCTATTAATCATGTGAAGTGAAAATTATAATCATTGAACACCACAATATTTGAGAATTGAAAATAAAAACTAGAACTCTATTTAATAATGGTGTTTCATCCAACCTTAGTTAAGTATTTTAGCTAGACATAATTAAGAATTTAAAACAAAACAAAGAAATTAAAATACATAATTTACATGAGAACTAGGAAAGGAAGAACAAGTTTAAAAGAGTTATTAGCTCTTGGTTCTTTCCTTTCCATCATTGTTCTCTTTCTTTCTTCCTTCTCTCTCTCTCTCTCTCTCTCTCTCTCTCTCTCTCTCTCTCTCTCTCTCTCTCTCTCTCTCTCTTGCCGTGTGTTTCTCCTGTCTTTCCACCCTCTCCTTGAGAACAATCTGAAAATATATATAGCCTACAAGTGCCAACAAGTGTTGGCTGCCACCTCCATTTGTTTCCAAAGTAGTAACTCAATTCCAACTTGAATTGATTTCCACCTTCCAACTCCATCACGTGAGTCCAACCAAGTTTGGCAGCCAACTTTTAATTCTTTAATGAGTTCTATCTTTATGAAAGATTGGGGTGGCAAAGTATCTACAAATATCTCACAACCTGTAGATATCTTGACAGCTGCTCCAGCAACTCCTTTGCTCCAATTAGTTTTCACACTTCACATTACATCATTGGTGAGCTATTGTAACATGCAGATCAGTTGGATAGGCTTACACTTGTTCAATGGAGCTCAAATTTGGATATGTTCTAGTCAACATCCATTGGAACAAGTTTCATTAAGGATATTTATTCATTAAAGCATGGGAGAATTCATTTTTCAGGCCTGCAAATGGACTGTACAGCATGAGCTGTAAAAGGCAAAGTCATCAAATCCAACTTGAGTTCTTCCTCTCTTTTTGCAACACATTGCTTATTCATCCTCCTCTTCAATCCATTGGTGGAAGACACTTAATATCTACAAACAACCACTCATTAAATACAAAAACAAAGATTGGAAATAGCCAATACAAATACTCTAATAAATTTACATAATACAAAAGAAAATACTAACAAATATAAATTTAAGGATAAAACTTGTATTTATTTTGTGCTCATCAGCAAACTTTGAGAAAGACAATGTTTTGAAAGTTAATGATGTGTGCATTTTGGTGTCTTTGAGATACACCAAAACGCATACATCATTAACATCCAAATTATTGTCTTTGAGATGTGAGAGAGAGTGATGATGTATGTGTGTATGTGAGAGAGAGGAAGACGAGCCTCCAGAGAGGTCAGAAGAAATGAAAACTGAAACAGAAAGAAAGCGTCAAATTTATACAATAAATCTTTAAAAACCACGTCGGTTATTCTTTAATGAAATCCACATCGTATAGTATAAAAATCCACGTCGGTCTGTTACAAACAAACGAAGTGTTAAATCAATGTACATGACGCGAGAGATTAATTTATCGACTTATTATTTTGGAGTGTACTACGACGGTACCTACAACATTACTGTCGTATTTTTTTACCATGTCCTAAGTTCAAATTACCGTCGTATTGTTTCTATTTATACGTCTTCCTTCTCTGTGAACTACCGTCTTATTTTTATAGCTTTTTAAAATTAAATATTTTTATTTTATTTTGGTAATATCTTTCTTAATATCTATCATCAAGAACTACTGCCAAAATACTTAAAACCATCACAAGGAACAACCTTTAATTTAATTCTCAAGTCAATCCTCAACAACATTTTTGTCTTAAAAGGCAAATCTCTCCTGATCAATATTTAAAAGGCAAATACATCGTGGTTGTGTTCAACTATTTCTTCTTCTCATCATATGCAAGCTGGGTCCTTTTCGTGGTTTCTTTTATGCCTTCACCTCAGGTTGTTCAACTGTTTCTTCCTCTCATATGCAAGCTGGGTCCTCTCCTTCCTCTTGTTCTCAAGCTCCTGCACACAGCCCAGATCAATATTTAAAAGGCAAATCTCTCCTGATCAGATGATTTCAGGAATAATTTCAGATAATCAAAATGAACAAAATGTGAAAAGCTCACTTGAGAGCATCAGGAATGACCATCCTCTTTATCTTATCATAAGGAAGTGGAACACCCACGTATGCCTTCAAACGGGCAAGTGCGGCTGCACCATGCTTGGTCTTGTGAGGAATCATTCTGCAAACCAAAGACAATTTATACAAAGAAATTCCCCATGCTTGGTCTTGTGAGTGAAATATTTGCTTTCAGAAAGACAATTTTTTAGAAGTTGATGAGAAGAAGTTGGAAACTAAAGAGTTAAAAATGCGTGAAAAAATCATATTTAAACAAATTAATGTACATATCCACGTCGGTTATATTACACATAGTGACGTCAAATTTAACAAATCAACGTCGTCCTTTTCACTTCTGCAAAGAGAACGACGTCGTGTATTACAAACTTTTGTCGTGTATTCAAAAGAGAACGACGTCGTTTCAGGACACCAAACTAACCACGTCAGTTCTTAAAATACATAGTCGTTGAATTTAGAAGGACAACGTCAGTTTAGATAAACAAGCGCTGTCATAACCACATCGGAATTACAAAAGTCATTTGGCTTTAGTGATAACCACATCGGTTCGAACTTATACACCGTCGTTATAACTAAATACTAGGGCGGTTTTTAATAAAAACGTCGTCGTAATGAACTATATAAACTTTTGGTCGCCTGACCTAATGTTCTACGGTTCTCTCTCACCGATAAAATATCTCAGTTTACCTCTCATTTCCCAAAAGCAGCATCATCATCTGAATCTCATCATCGTCGTCGTCTTCGTCTTCATCTCCAAATCACCATTTTCTTACGTTGGAAGGAAACTTTCTCTGCACGCCAAAGGTTTTTTCTCAATCTCTTCCCTTTTTTTACATTTAATTTGAAAGTTGTCGTTGTCTGGAAACAAGATTCTGTCAAAATGAGGAAATCTTTCACTGCATTTGATTACATTCATTAGTCCATGACTCTCACGACGTCAAAAGATGACAATTCTATCTTGTTTACGACGATAGAATGGACACACCACGACAGTCGTTAAGTCTAACCAAATGCAAAATGCACGATGGTGGTTAATAACCGTCATGGTGTTTCAATTAATACGTCGAAAGAAAGATAAAATCGTCGTCTACTTGAGAGAAGAACAGTCGTTTTCTTGTATCCCATCTCTCTATGACGACGGTTGTATTTTGTGTTTGACATTGTAAATTTTAAACCACGTCGGTTATTAGGCTGAATAACCGACGTGGTGTATAAACATTTACGTCATGAACTAGATAAAACCGTTGTCTTATTTCCATACTTAGTCTGAGATTTTTGTTTAATAGGACGTCGCTGTTTTCATTTACCGTCGTGGTGATTTGTTTACGACGACGGTGTTGTTTTACAACCGTCGTTCAAAATTAAATATCACGACTGTATTTTTACGACGTTGTTTCTTTATTATTACATTGTTATTTTTTAATAACCGACGTTGTTTCCTTGCAGATTAATATAAAAATGGTTTCAAAATCTCAAAACAAGGAAGCTCAAGTGTCCAGAGCCAAATCAGTTTCAAAGCAAATCCTAGAAGAGGATGAGATTTTCTTCTGCTTCGATAAAGATCCCAGCACATGTACATCCACATTTGTTGAGGAGCCAAAATCCACCTGCGGTATCAACACAATGTGCCATGTTGTTAAGAGGAAAGTTCAGAATATTAAGCCTGTGGTTGAGTTCAATAAAAGTGGCAGACCACATGGCAAGGCTGCTATTGAGATGCAGTCTTATATTGGTGTTTTGGCACGCACCAGACTCCCTCTTGTGCACAAGAAATGGGTTCAATTGCCCAAGGACGCGAAGGAGCAGCTTTGGGAAGCTGTTAAAATGTCCTATGTTATTGGTGATGGGTGCAAGAGGATGGTCTTGTCGCCTGCCGCCAGAAAATGGAAGGATTTCAAATATAAAATAACTAAGCAGGTATATCATTCCATTTGCACATGACGAAGAGAAGTTAAAAGAACCCCCTGAGCTTTATAAGTTCATAGAGAGATCGCAATGGGATGCCTTTGTAGCTTCAAGGCTATCCCCAGATTTTGAGGCTGTGCATTCTGAAGCAGAAACAGAGGAGGGAGAAATTGGAGTACAACCATAGGTTGTCTAGAAAAGGGTATGTTGGTTTGGTGGACCAATTGGAAGAAACCATGCCCCTTGAAGAAATCGATCGAGCTCTTCTATGGAAGAAGGAAAGAGAAGATAAAACAGGAAACATCCCTGATCCAAAGGTGGTAGAGAAGGCAAATATAATCGTAAGTCTCACTAACTCTATTCTAAATTTGAAAAAACAGAGTGTTCTATTTTCTTATAGACGTCGTACGTTTAAATTACCGACGTTATAAAATAACCACCACGACGGTTTTTATTTACCGCCGTTTAAAAGTGATTAGAACGTCGGTTTTTGAATAAATCAGACATCTAGATAGAATTAATACGACGGCTTAAATTCCTCTATGAACTGCCTTTTTCTTTTAAGTTTACTCACGCACACACTCTCCCCTCTCTCTGTCTATTTCACTGAAATTTGTGGTGCACAATTTCTGGAAAAAAAATGCACATTTCAATCGAGTTTTTTCACTTCTACATGAAATTTACGACGGGTTTATATCATTTAGACGTTAGAATATGTATACAACGACGGTACTTTTGTGCAGCCGTATGAAATTAAGTCCTACGTCCGTTGGTTCAATAGTCCGTCGTGTGACTTTAAATACTACGACGGTTTTTTATTTATGTTTTAATATGTTTTATTTTGAATATACGACGGGTTTGTTTCTCCCGACATTGTAAATTATAAACAACGACGGTATTTAAGTATGGACATGTTAAATTAAAACTATGTCAGTTATTTAATAAAACTGCGTTGTTTATAATTTACAACATCGGGTTATTTATCTGTTTTGCACTCTGCTCAGTGTCTAACAATCTCTCTTTCTCTCTTTTAGGATGATTTGCAAAAGTAAGTCTCCGAAGGCACTCTGACTGTCTCGGGACCAATGATGTCTTGACTCTTGCTTTGGGAACCCCCGAGCATGGTGGGAGAGTCAGAGGGAGTTGGTGCTGGCGTTTCCCCAACTCAGTTATTCAATTTGCCGAAATAGTAGAGAGTGAAATTTGGTGACAAATTGAAGGAAAGTGTGAGGGAGGCAGTCAGAGAAGAGACCTTGAGGATTGAGGCGAGGTCAAGGGAAACTATAAGGGAAGCGGTTGAGAGCAGAGAGGGAGGCTATGTTGGCATATTTCTGTCAAATAGTTCCTACTTTTGATCTCATCCTGATGCTCAAAACCCCAATTCCTCCAATTACTTTACCCCCTCAAGATCAAAGCCCAAAAAATCCAATGTCTGATAAGGCAAGCTGCTCGGGCCACTAGCATCAGACCCCAGGCTTTGGAATTAGAAGATCCAAAGCCTGAAGCTGATACCTCCTGGAAAAATGCAAGAAGACACGCAAGGGTGGACCCAATTAATGCCAAGTGTGGGCAGCTGCCCACACTTACCCAAAAACTTCAGCCATATAATCCCATTTAAATTCATTATTTTTAATTATTTTTAGGTCCTTCTCAAGTAAAGCCCCCACATAGCCCATTCAATACATACACTTTAAGCCCAAAGCTTATATTAAAAAAGAAAAACCCTAAACTCTATGTTAAAAAAGAGGAATAGAGATCCCATCAAGTTCACTCATTCTATAATTTTGTGGAGAACTCAGCTGCTAAACTCATTATTTGACAAAAGTCTGCAGCCCAACAAATCAAACTCGCTAATAATGAGCTTATTATGCAACGTTTTCAGAATATGAAAAGTCGTCGAGGACAATTGTAAATTTACTTATTAGACAATCCTATTAATATTCAAAGTTTCAAATATTTTTTGTTTGATTATATATTGGTTGAATTTTTTCAAGCCCCCAGATGAATGAAAGTTGGGTCCGCCACTGAGGACACGGTAAAATCTCTGATATTTTCTATTTCTGCCTTTTAAATTTTAAATAGACGTCGCTCTTTTTCATATCCGACGTTAAGATTTAAAACAACAACGGTATTTATTTACCGACGTTGGAAAATCATAATACGTCTGTTTCTTCCAACAAGCGTCGTGTTGATTTAAATACCACGACGCTTTTACTTGTTTTGCAAATTATTGGTCATAAAAATAACGATTGTGTTTTTTGCCGTCGTCTAACTCTTTTATAAACCGTCGTCTATTTCATGATTCCATTATTTGCATTTTAATTAGACGACCTTTCTTTAGTATAGCGACGTTATAATTTGAACACAATGACGGTTATGTATTTACCGACGTCTATAATCTTTTCTCCGTCAGGATATTTACTAGAAACCGTCGTCTATATTATATACCACGTCTGTTTTTTGGGTTTAGTTAGAGTCGTTTATTTTAGTTCACACACAAACTAACTTATATTTCTTTCTTTATTTCTTGTAACAGGATCTCTCAAAGCTAGACATGCCACCTCCTCTGATAGCCTTATGCCAACATTTCCAGACCAAGTTGTTGCCTGGTAACAAGGCTCTAACAATTCACATGCCCGAGGAAGTGTTTGGCTTTGAGCATGATACCCTCCTCTTCACTAAAGATGTTTTGCAGTTTGGTTCCATGGTAGAGATTGGAACCACAGTGATATCAATATACATGAGGTAATTCTAGAAATCTCTTTTTGTTTTACATTTCCCTTTCTTTTAAATTAAAATCTCATTTAATTGACTTTCTTATATTTAGGTACCTATTTGATTATTTAAAAATGACAAATATGGTAAACCTTGTTGGCCTCGTGGACCCTGGGCTAATCAACTCTCAATCTGGATTTCTATGGCAGCAGAACAAAACAGTTGTCAAACCGGTTGAAAACGGCATATGGGAATCAATTTTTCTTGGTTCCTTATAATCCAGGGTTAGTATTTAAAGTATTTTCCAAAGCTTAATTGTAATATTTTTCTTTGTAGTACTATTTAACCTATATGGATCATTATGTGTAGGGGTCATTGGGTGATGGTAATTGTGAGACCAGCAGCAACGGAGACTGCCTATTACATGAATTCACTGCCAAAACGCGCCGTTGATGACGACATGAAAAGTATAGTGAATATGTAAGTTGATTTCTTCTGATCTAAGATTTTTTTCCTTTATAGCATTTGAATTATACGACGGGTTTTTATAATACCAACGTTATAATGAAAATACAACGACGGTAAGTTATTACCGACATTTTAAATTATTTATTACATCATTATTGTCTTAGAAATGTCGTGTTAATTTAACTACCACGTTGTTTGGGTTTTATTTAAGCACGTTTTAATTTTTTCTGTTCATTTTTTTGTTATACGACGTTTTCCTCTTACCGACGTTATACTATCACACAACGATGGTAATATTTTACCGCCGTTTGAAACAAAATATCACGTCATTTTTTAAAAAACTCCGTCGTTTTTACTGATTTACCACGATAGTTATTATTTGTATTAAAAAAATTTATTTTGTCATTAACACCCTTTGTTTTCTTATAACAGGTCAATTAAAATGTTTAACATTCATATAAACAAAAATTCACGTAGACAGCAGGCCATTTGGAAAAATCTACATGGCACTCCTGAACAGCCCACTAGTGTAGAGTGTGGCTACTACGTGATGCTCTTTATGAGAGACATAATTCACGATCCAGACCTGGATTTCGAGAAGAAGGTAAAAGGCAACATTTTAGATATACTTTCTTTATTTTACTACGTCAAATGTTTCTTTAAAACGGTCGTTTGTATCTTTATAACACGTCGGTTTTTTGGTTTATTTTTCAGTTTGAAAAGAAAAAAGATAAAGTTCAGTATAAACAACAGGATATTGACGGAGTTAGGCAGGAATAGGCAGAATTCGTGAACAAGTTTTTACCGACAGATAATTGATGTACATAAATATTTATGAAAAATGGTTAAGTTTATTTTAGTTTATTTAAAATGTATATGAATATTTTTGTTGTAATTAATCGAACAACCATCACATACTATTCCCAAAACTGACATCTGATTCCAATTTACACGTCTCATATGTGTACACAATGGTCGTCTTGGTGTAACTGGTAATTAACATCGACGGTAATTCTTAAAATCGACATGTAATACTAATAAACACGACGGTTTATAATTAATTCATCTTGTACAGATGAATTTTGTACCGATATACTACGTCTGTTAGTACAACCATAACGATGTCTTAAAAATATACAAAGGCGGTTCGTATAAAACATTAGACGTCGTATAGGTAAACAACGTCGGTGATCTAAAATAAGATGATGTGGTAATATAATAACCCACGTCGGTTATCCAAAAAATCGACGGCAATTCTTTAAAACGACATGTAATAGACATAAACACTAGGGGTGGGCATCGAGACCGAAAACCGGAATACCGAACCGAACCGGTGAAAAAAAACCGGTTGACCAAAAAAGTCAACAAATTGGACCGAAATCGGACCGAACCGGTTCAAAATTTTACATCCCACCGCACCGGACTGGGGAAACCGGACCGGTCATATATATATATATATTTATATTTTTACAAAATTTTAAAATCTAATGCCATATTTTAAATGTTATAATCACTATTTTTCCAAGTTTAACTTCAAAAAATTTCTAAATGTATGAATTGGATTCTTTGTTAATTTTTAAGCCAAAAAAAAACAAGTTATTTATTATATTTTTTTAATAAAAAAATAAAAAAATTATTATTTTTTTGAAAAATAATTAAAAAAATAATTAATTAATAATCCGGTTAAAATTCGGAAAGGTAAAGGAACCGGTTAAAGGGAACCGGCCAGTTTTTGAATTTTTTTTTCCTAAACCGGACCAAACCGACCGCGCCCACCCCTAATAAACACAATGGTTTAGAATTAATAAATCGACGTTTTAATAATATACAAAGGTGGTTATTATAAAAAATTTGACGTTGTATAGATAAACAACGTCAATGATCTAAAATTAGATGACGTGGTAATTCAATAACCCACGTCGGTTCTCTAAACAATTGACGTCGTTTTCTATTCGTTTCGACGTCTAAATAATATATGACGTCAGTTTGGTAATTTTAACGTCGTTGTAAAAAGGATACAACGTCGGTTAGGTCATTTGCATTTAATTTTAAATGACTTACATATTTTATGTAATTCCATATTAAATTCAAAACTAATTCCAAAAATTAAACTCTATGAGACAATATCTTGCCCGTTAAGGCCTGAAAAATGTAATTTTAGTTTTCAAAGTTCAAATGATAACAAAATTCAAACAAATTTAGAGACAAAGCCTAAGGTTTACATAACATAACATAACATAACCCTAAAGTTTATGTGATCCATTGGTGCCCATAAATTCAAAATGATGAAATCCATATTTTAGCCTACTATTATAGAAGGCATTGTTGTAAGGAGACCGTAGCAATTTTCGGTTCATTTTTCTCATACTTGTGTATTTTTTTTTCAAATTATTGTAAAATTTAGGGTTTAGGGTTTAGGGTTTAGGGTTTATTGAAACGACGCGGTTTTCTGCCGTTGTTTTTGGTCAACTACATAAATCAAGACTAATTGCATTCGGTCTACGACGTCGGTCTTGTGTATAAACCGCCGTCGTAATAAATAAATAGACGTCTATATAAGTATTGACCATCATCGTTGAAAAACGCGGTACTTTAAAATTTTTGACCGCGACCTAAAATTTTCAGAATTTCCCTTTGACCCTAAAATAGTTGTCTTCAAGTTTTCGCTCACTCTTCAACATAAATTTGTCTTCAAGTTTTCGCTCTCTCTCAAGTTGTTATATTCTCTCAGCTTTCTCTCAATCTCCATGTAAGTACAACCCTAATCTCTTCTTAAATCCATAAATGTTTTCGTTGGTCGCTATGGGTTCTTAATTGGTAGCTTTTGTTATATTCTATCAGCTCCCTCTCAACGCATTGTGTATATTCTCCCGTCGTCTGCCTCAAGCAGTTGTGATATTCTCTCAGCTCTGTCTCAATATCCATGTAAGTACAACCCTAATTTCTTCTTAAATCCATAAATGTTTTCGTTGGTAGCTATAGGTTCTTAATTGGTAGTTATATTAGGGTTCTTTTATGTTTTGGTGTTTGCATTATTGTAATAATTACTCTATGTTTGGGTTCTTTTATGTTTGTTTGGCCATGGATTCTTGGAAAAGGAATGGGGATGGGGATTTAAGCTGTTTTTTTTTAATCACAACGACGGTTGATGGATAAAACCGTCATCTAAATGTTTATTATACGTCGGGTGTTCATTTACTCCCATCGTCTCTGAGTATTAGCCGCAGCCTAAAGACGACTGTTTTTTCATTAAACGTCGTCTTTAAGATACTAGAACCACGTACAAATTTCTTGGTTTGGGTATCGTAATGACGATGGTAACTATAGATGTTGTCGTCTGATTTTATATTAAACAACGATTATGTTGTAAAAACCGTCGTCTTATTCATGTTTTATATTTTATTTTCAATTTGTTCTCTGCTATTTGAATGAGGTAGTGTTTCATTGCTGGTCTTTCCACTTTAATATATATATGATTTTATAGAGTGTGAGATGGATAAGTCATGGATGCATGCGGATAGAAAATCGAAGGCGTATGAGTTAGGGGTGGAAGGATTTCTGAATTTTGCTGTAGAAAATCTTGGAAATACAAGGGATATTCGTTGTCTATGTGTTAAATGTGGCAATATTCGATTGTTTGGGGTTGGAATTATAAGGGAACACTTATACTTTAATGGAATTGACCAAAGCTATAAGATTTGGACATGGCACGGAGAACCTGATTGGGAATGGACTACCAATGCTAGTAGAAATGTGGAAGAAGATGAGCAAAGTAGATTCAGTTATGTTTCTGAAGAATTAGAGATGGATGATAATGATTTTGCCAATATTGGATCTAATCCTTATGAGTTTGCCAATGTGATTGGGGATGGTGATGAACCCATGTACCCTGGTTGCAGTAAGTACATGAAGTTATCGGCTTTTGTGAAGTTATATAATACTCAGACGACGAGAAGGTAAGCACAATAACACTTTCATTCAATGGCTACGCTTTAAGGTATATATGTTATTGAATGACATATTGAACTTTTAATTTTCTTTCTTTCTATATATATGTTAGATTGAATTAAGATATATGTTTAATTTGCAGGTTCAAAGTGAACTTAATGGAGAAGACAATAATGGCGTATCAGAAAGTTTGAGATGGTTAGCAGCTAGTCCAAGCATTGCAGTGCCATCATAGGAGCTATCTTATTAATGGTGTCAAATTTAACACCAAGGCACAAGATGATGTGTGAACTGTCCAAAATAGTGGAGTTTATTTACTTGCACATACTATGCAAGTTGCTAGTGCCAAGGATAAAAACCCTATTATCTCCAATATGGGTTTTTATGGCGTTATTCAAGAAATTTGGGACCTTGACTATCAAAAGTTTAGAATCCCGGTCTTGAGGTGTGATTGGATAGATAACACTTCGAGCCTTGTAGTCGAAGAACTTAGATTTACCCTTGTAGATCCGAGTAAAATTGGACATAGAAATGACCAATTTGTTACTGCTTCTCAAGTCAAACAAGTATTTTATATTGACGACCCAATGCATCGTGGTTGGTCGGTAGTGTTATCAATGCCTAATAGAGAATATAATGATGTTATTGGTGATGATGTGCTAGGTGATATTAGAATTGAGTGTGAGCCATTTACTAGAGGGATACCAAATGTTGACACATTTGATGACCTAGTGGGTGAGTTTGGAAGTGAGAATATTAGAGATGGGTGTGAAGATATATGGATTGATTGATTGTTGTAATGTATGACATTAGTTATGCAGTTCATTGTATGACATTAATTAATAGCTCTGTATATCATTTTAATTCCGATCACGTTTTCATTCTGCAGGCTTTGGGCACGACAAATCAAAAATTAAAAATAATGGATTAAAACTGAAAATACGACGGTCAAGTTACAAAAATCACAAAAAGAGACGTCTAAAAAATAACCAACGTCGGGTTTTCAAAAACGACGTGGAAAGCCAAAGAAAAATTGAAATAAAAACTGCCATTTGAAAAGGAAAACACGTCGGTGAAATAAAATTAAATTGAAAATGGTTAATAAATATCAACCACTACGACGGTAGAGAAAATAATCAACGACGTACAGTAAAGAAGAACACGATGGAAGCGCTAAAACCGACGAATTTTAGTATGCATCGATTGATGATTACCGTCGTAAAAACAATCTTGCATGTCAGTTATAATATAACAAATGACGTCTCAGAGAATACACATGTCCAAAAAGGTTAAAAAAGAGACTTAACAAAGACTAGCCACGTCATGGAATAAACAAATCACCGACGTAGTAAGTTATCTAACAACGTCGATTAATTGGATTTTTGGGACATAGTAAAGCCCTAACCATGACTTTTATTTTACAGTAACTGATGTCAAATCCATAATTCAAGGCGTCTCCCTACATCTTAACGACGGTTAGGATGAAACCAATGACGTCTCAGAGATTATACACACGTCTAAGTGGATCACAAAAGAAACTTTTAAAATGCAAACCACGTCAAAGCCTATAAAAATCGACGTTGTAAATAACTAACCACGTCCTACAATGTGACTCCTAGGCCGTAGTAAATAGATTAAACATGACAGATATATTAAATAACCGACGTAAAATAGTAAATCCACGTCGTTTATTTCTCTGTTCAAGCCGTCAAACTCATTTTCAACGTCTGTGCTGACTTATAAGGTCGTGGTTATTTCTTTTTTACGTCGGTCTAAGTAAATAAGTGCCATGTTAAAGCTTTCAAACGTCACTTCTTTTGACAAAATTGACGTCTAATTTATCATGTTATTTATTTTAGACGTTGGTTTTTTCAATTAGTGAACATAGTATGAATTAACCACGACGGTTTCAATATTTTATACGTCGGTTTTATTTCTATTACAGACGTTAATAATTCTTTTTACGTCGGTTTTATAGTGGTTCTCGACAGATTATTTAAACGTCTGTGTTTTATTACAACCGTCGTCTAATAAATTCGAAGTTGTCTTTTTCACCTATTTATTTACATGTTAGACGTCGGTTTTATTTGTTCTATGACGTATAATATATTAACCACGTCGTTTATTTTCCATAATAAACATTAACCACGACGGTTTCCATATTTTACACGTCGGTTTTGTTTCAATTACAGACGTTGATAATAATTCTTACGTCCGCTTTGTAATTGTTCTTGACATTTAACATTATTTAAACGTCTGTGTTTTATTAAAACTGTTGTCTAAAGTAGTCGAAGTTGTCTTTTTAAGCTATTTATTTAGGATTTAGACATCGGTTTTATGTTTGTAGTGACGTGTAATATATTAACAACGTCGGGTATTTGCCGTCGTTATTTAACGCAATAAAAGACGTCGGTCGATTTCATGTCGGCTTTAAAACATGCTAGACAACGGTGGATTCCCGTCGTCTATTTCAATTTCTATAGTAGTGAGGGTATTTTCAAATTCGTTAATTCAAATCCGATAATCCATATATTTGACTTTGGATTGAGGCCAACCTAATTCGAATTCGTTCCTTGAAAGAGATGAAAAAGGCTACAATTGAAGGATCAAACGCACTATGCTCTAGCTTTGAAATAGACTCTCAACTTAAATGTCTCCAAATTTCAGACTCACGAGTCACAACAATGTAGTCAAGATTTCAAGCTAGCCTCTAGAGATCCATTCACAGTCTCTCGAGATCTGTAGGTAGCAGTAGCAGCAGGATCAACCCAAAATGTGATAAAGTTGAAACGGAAACTTATCTTAGTAGTCTAGAAACTGGTTCTCCCAGTCCAACGGCACATAATTGATATTATAATTGTTACATAACATAACATTCTTGGGGCTAATCTACAAGAAACAAACTACTACGATCATTCACGTGATATATGTTGTCACCAAAAAGGTGTCTTTTAAAATTTATAAACTCGCAAGCGCACGAATCGAATATAGCATAAGCGTGTAAGAGCGAGATCGTACCCAAGGGATTGCGTGTAAAGATAGAAAACCAATTATACCCAAGTTAATTTCATTTCCAACCTAGTTGATTCAAATGGTGATTTGTTTGTTCATAAAGAAAATTAAATAAAGCATAAAACAAATATGAAAATGACAATAAACTGAATTTAAGATTTACATTTATGAGAAAAATAACTAAGGTATTAGAATCCACACCATCATTCCATAATATCCTAATTATTTATCTTTCAATTCTCATGGAGTAGCAATCTAGAAATCAATCTACTGCTTTCTCAAGATTTATCCATTAAGCTTGTAATTTAAATCATAAGTAAATTTTCCTTCCCTTCATAAGTACAAATTCTAAGCATAAAATGTAAACAAAATTATTTAACTACAAAGGATTAAAGTTTCCTAAGCATCCTATGTGAAAAAGTTCATTTGAATAACAAAATATCAAAGAAATTTGTAAATTAGAAATAAAAACCAAGGGTGAATCAATAGATTAATCCAAACTCTTAACTACCACAAATACATGTTATATGTCAAAATACATGATAGAAGTGGTGAAAAGAAGATTAATCTATTAATCATGTGAAGTGAAAATTATAATCATTGAACACCACAATATTTGAGAATTGAAAATAAAAACTAGAACTCTATTTAATAATGGTGTTTCATCCAACCTTAGTTAGGTAATTTAAATAGACATAATAAATATTTAAAACAAAGCAAAGAAACTAAAATACATAATTTACATGAGAACTAGGAAAGGAAGAACAAGTTTAAAAGAGTTATTAGCTCTTGGTTCTTTCCTTTCCATCATTGTTCTATTTCTTTCTCACTCTTTCTCTTCTCTCTCTCTTCCTTTCTTTCTTTCCTTCTCTTTCCCTTGTGTCTCCTCTGAATTTCTTATCTCCTACCCTCTTGAGTTGCTGCCTATTTATAGAAGCATGAAGTCCCTTTCATTCCAGCTGCATGTGCAAGCTGTCTTCTAGAACCTGTCTTGGTGTGTGACAGCCTGTGGATTGAGGTTTTATCCAATTGCTCCAATTTTTGGATATGTGTTAGTCGACATCTTAATGAACAAATTTCATGAAGGATATTTATTCATTTGAGCATGGGAGAATTCGGTTTTCAGGCCTGCAAATGGACTGTACAGCATGAGCTGTAAAAGGCAAAGTTCTAGAACCTGTCTTGGTGTGTGACAGCCTGTGGATTGAGTTTTTATCCAATTGCTCCACTTTTTGGATATGTCTTAGTCGACAACTTAATGAACAAATTTCATGAAGGATATTTATTCATTAGAGTATGGGAGAATTCGGTTTTCAGGCCTGCAAATGGACTGTACATCATGAGCTGTAAAAGGCAAAGTCATCAAATCCAACTTGAGTTCTTCTCTCTTTTTGCAACACATTGCCTATTTCTCCTCCTTCTCATGCTATTGGTGGAAGACAATTAATATCTACAAACAACCACTCATTAAATACAAAAACAAAGATTGGAAATAATCAATACAAATACTCTAATAGATTTACATAATACAAAAGAAAATACTAACAAATATAAATTTAAGGATAAAACTTGTATTAATTTTGTGCTCATCAAATACCCCCAAACCTATATTTTGGTAGTCCTCGAGCAAAAGAAAATAAAAACTAAGTAGAAAAGAAAACTAAGCCACTTTCGCAGGGATCTCGATTGCATTTAGCATATGCAACAAGCCTTTAAACCCCTAGGTTACCCTAGTGGACGAGTATAGTCTCGTGAGGGCTTTCATGATGATACCCACAAACATCGAAATGAGAGATTAAAAATTATGCTACAACAAAATTGAAAATTTAAACAAATGCTTAACCATCATCAAAGCTACTGGATTGAAAATTCATGAACAATTTTTAAAAGAGCAAACACGCTTCAAATTAATCCCCACATAAAGTCTTGATCACTTATAATTATTTAGTAAATTTTTCATTTGTTTCCTTTGGTGTTTAAGTGAACCAACACATTTTAGAGACAAAAAGTCAATTTCAATCACAGTAACCTCATTATTTCAATTATTATCAAAATTCAGTGCAAATAACTAACCAAGGCATATATATACTTTTTTTTTTTTTGATTGTGACTGTGCAATGTTTAGTTCCATTAAGCTTTCTAATTAACCCATGTAGCGAGATTTAGGCCAACAACTCTCAAACCAAAGGTTTTAAGGCATTAGGTGTAGAAACACCCCTAAGGGCTTATTAACTCGAGTTAAAAAGGCTACAGAACTAAACTAGTCACAAAATGTATTTACCTCAAAATTTTACCGTTTGACGCGAACACTCGCTGCTGTTTAGGCAAGAGGCCCGGTTACTAAGTAAAACTCTGGATAAATTAACATTTTTTTATTATTATTATTTTATTTTATTTTTTTATGCCAAGGTCAATCAAGAGCAATGTCATCTAACTCTACTAAAAACAACAAAGTTAACTATAATTGATCTTTTCTTTCATTCTCACTAAAGTGTTGATGTGCATGTGAGAGTTCAAAGTATAACTCATGAATCCACTAAATAGAAATAAGTGAAAAAACTAAAATTATGGGTTTAAAATTTAATCATATGTTTCCAATCGTAAAAATCATTCATGAGTATTAAATCTGATTTGATGATAGTAAGCATAAAAATCTAGAGATAACACCATTTTTTTTATAAAAAAAAAATTTATTTTGGGTGAAATAAAATAATAATAAAAACAAAACTACCCTAAAAACAAAACTTCTAAACTTTACCCCCAAACCTAAACCAAACATTGTCCTCAATGTTGAATAATTGAGGCATCAACAATTAAATAAAACAAAATCAATTAAAACTACAATTTAGTTGCAAAAACAAAACAAAATCAAACGGAACAAACCAAAACCAAATACAACAATAAGCCCTAACAACAGTTCTACGAACGCAGAAATCCAGCCCATGAGAACGTTCAAATCAATTGAAAACCCAACCCAAACGAAAGCCCAAACACTTCTTTTATTATGATTATTATTTATTATTATTAAAAATTAAAGAAAACAAAGAAGTGTTGTCAGAAGCGCAAGGAACAAGATTTCTGAAAAGAGAGAAAGGGGGTCGGATGTCTCGTTTCCTGATAGGTCACGGGCCAAAAGAGGTGAGGGACGTGTCAGCGTGCAGAGGCCGCTTTCACATCCCCCAAGCCTGAATTATTGGCTTCGTAGGAAGGCGCGACGACTTTCTATTTCTTGAAAGCGCTGAAAGGCAGAAATACAATTAAAAGGGTTAGGGACGGGTGCGGCAAATGGAGATAAGCCATAGGGGAGCGCGAAACTCAGAAGCGCAGCGGCTAGGGTTTAGAAAAAATTAAGTCTATAAAAGGCAGATGAAAAAAATGAAAAACACAAACTCTTAAACACACAAAAGAGAAAAGAAAGAAGAAAAGAGAGTGAAAAATCAAAATGGCTTCTTCCTATCCATTTTTGTTGGATCTTAACTTAGCTCCACCGGACTAGGACTCGGGGTAAAGCAGTGGCACCAATATGGATGCCCTATTTTGCCTCCGCACGGGGGCCTGTAACAGTAAATGACTCGATACTCCTGGACAACGATGTTGCCAGTGGAGTTGCGAGAAATCTAGTGACTTCTAAAGATATACGTGTGCTGGGCACAAGGGAGGACAATCGGGTCGTGAGCGACGCCATGGCACTAAGCGTGCAGAGTACAACATGTGTCGCAAGTTTGGGTCATCGCCTACTGCGAAGTCCCATGAGATAGAGGTGCTGAAAGGTCAGTTGGCGGCGGAGCGAAGTATGGTTGAAGATTGTCAGAGTGTTATAAAAAGCCTGAAAAGGGAGAGGTCAAGGATAGTGGAGGTGAATCGACACAGCTAGAAGTATTGCGGGACGAGAATAAAAATCTATCAAAGATGCTAGAGTTGTACTCTCGAGACATGCGAAAGCAAGCTGGAGGACCTAGACCGACCGAGGAAACGCAAGCAACCAGATCGCGAGAGTAGTTATGCTGAAGCGAAGATTGCGATCTTTGGGAGCTCAAGTGATGAGCCCCAAGAGGCTGTGCGTGATGACCCTGGAGAGGAAATCCAGAGGGCCAAACTCAAAGCTCCTATGGTCGAGATACCAAGCACTGTGAAAAAATAATTTCTAATGTATTATTGGTGTGCCTGCTTGTTTCGCCATTTCCCTTTTATTTTTCATTTTCATTTTGTTTCACTCTTTTTTTTTTCGGAAATAAAAGAAATTAAGTTGCAAAAGAAAAAGTAAGCACACTTCCCAAACTTAAAATAAAACAAAGATGACACCTGAAAGGGAAAACGCACTTCCCAAACTTAAAATAAAACAAACTTAAAATAAAACAAAGCTGAAAGCCGAAAGGGAAAACACACTTCCCAAACTTAAAATAAAACAAAGCAAAACACAAAGCACCATAAAATGAAAGCAACGGTCAAAAACATAAAACACCAGAAAATTAAAGTAACGGGCAAAACCATAAAACACCAGAAAAACACGGAGGTAAAAAGAAAAGTAAAGTGAAAGTAGAAATGCTCCCTTCTAAATGCATGCGTCCGCAAAATCCTCGTGAAGCGTAGGGATCCGAAAAAAAAAGGGCAACGGCTGGATAGCAATATGGAGATCCGAAGTGGATGTCGGCTCCCTCATCAGTAGATGTCTATTTAAACCGTGCATTGGTTAAATGTAGGAGTACCAAGCATTTCTTCCTGGAAACTCAAAGAAAACCATCAAATAATTCAAAAACGAAGCAATGGCATCCTCATGCGCTCACCTGGATGATCTCAACCTTGAATTGTCCCTTGCACCTCCGAATGCGCAGATAAGGGCTCCTCCAAACCCTGTCTTCCCAAACTCTACATATCATCACGGCACGACCTCAAACTTTGCTGAGGCAATACCGAACTTTGCTGAGGCAAGGCCGAACAGAGGCAGTGCTGCCTCCTGGGAGGCATGATTGGCAGCAAGCTCACACCGGGGGCAGATCATTGGCATATAGCACATAGGTCTGACAAGGTGGCAGTGGATAGTCCCACACTTATACCGCGCTCCAAGCGGTCTCGGCCACTAATCTGGGCTTGCGCTTCCTGGCGAGAACACGAGAGTGTTCAGCATAAGTGAGGAGGTGGCCTCTTTGAAAGCTCTGGTGGCGGATTCCAGAAACGGCTCTACTTGGCCAACCAGAATGTAGAAGCACTGCAGAAGAGAAATAATGAGCATGTCGAACTTTTGCAGGTTCTACAAGTAAGAGCAAGTAGAGGCAATTAGCCTGATGCCTCAGGTTGCTAAAACCTGGAAACAAACATGTGATTGAGAAATTTATATATGCATTTTCACATTTGTGTATGTAATCACATGTTTATGAAATGAATAAGTTTTTGAGCCAAATTTCTGTGTGTGCAATCATGAAGCAATCTACTTCCCAAACTTAACAACAAATTAAATACATAAACAAGTAAAAGAAAGAAAGAATTACAGTAATAAAAGCAAAGAGAAACAAGAAATTCGGAATTACCAAAAAAAAAAAAAAAAAACAAAACAAAACAAAACAAAAGAAAACTTCTAAACCTTACCCCCGAACCTAAATCAAACATTGACCTTAATGTTTCAAAATAAAAGCATAGCAAATGTATGAAATAAGAGGGTAAATGATATAGAAAGATAATACCTGGAAAATATGCGTGCCAATCCCCTTGGTATTTATCCATTACATAATAAAAGAGAAAAATAATAAATAAATAAAAATTCAAGCAAAATGAAATAAAAACCAAAATGAAATAAAACACACAAAAAGAAAACTAAAATCTATACAAACACAAAATAAACAGTCATAAAAAAAAATACAAAAATAACCACACAAAGAAATAAGCAAAAAAATATATTGTTTTTTTTTAACACTCAGTAAAAAAAAATAACTTATTTTAAAAACACAAATATACAAGCAACTCACGGATAACCAGTTAAGGGCCTCATAAAACACAGCCAGGGGATCCGGGAAGGTTGGAGGGGTCACAATGGTCCCGCTTAAAACCCAAACTTCTTAAACACCGAAGGTGTCGCCTATAGAACTCCTAGACACTGTATTGACGAAGACGCTCACTGGAGTTACCAAAAGTCAGCTCATATGAAAAATCTTGTTTTTTTTAAAATTTGTTTTTAAAAAAAATAAAAAATAATAATAATATTAACAAAACAAGAAAAAAGAAAGGATTGGAATGCTCCCCCTTGAAACGATTAGGTCGAGCATGAATGCATTTGGAGGTCGCGACTTCTCCTACTACTCCACACTTCTCCTCCTTATGATTACAGTTGTCTTCTTTTCCTTTTTTATTGATACCTGTACAAACAAGCACACAAATCAGTTCAAGCAATAAGCACACAAATTGACATAAAGAAAAAGAAATGAACTTTCTTAAAATAAAATAAAATATAAAACTTCTTCCAAGTCCAAGGCTGCACCAAAAGAAGCTTTGATTGTATAACTGAAACAAAGAAATGAAAAATTAATACACAATGATATTACAATATAAACAAGAGAATTAACAAAATCTTTTTTCTTTTTTTTTTAAAAAAAAAAAAAATTAATTTCGTTTTAAAAAAAAAAAAATTTATAAAAGTTTAATATATATTACAATAGAAACAAGATAATTGAAAATTTTTATTTTTTTTATTTTTATAATTTCGTTTTTTTAAAATTTTTAAAGTTTTATATATATTACAAAACTAAATTATAACTAGTGGAAGAATTTAATTAACCAGAATTTGATTAGTTTTCCGTTGCAATCCCCGGCAACGGCGCGCAAAAACTTGTTGTCACCAAAAAGGTGTCTTTTAAAATTTATAAACTCGCAAACGCACGAATCGAATATAGCATAAGCGTGTAAGAGCGAGATCGTACCCAATGGATTGCGTGTAAAGATAGAAAACCAATTATACCCAAGTTAATTTCATTTCCAACCTAGTTGATTCAAATGGTGATTTGTTTGTTCATAAAGAAAATTAAATAAAGCATAAAACAAATATGAAAATGACAATAAACTGAATTTAAGATTTACATTTATGAGAAAAATAACTAAGGTATTAGAATCCACACCATCATTCCATAATATCCTAATTATTTATCTTTCAATTCTCATGGAGTAGCAATCTAGAAATCAATCTACTGCTTTCTCAAGATTTATCCATTAAGCTTGTAATTTAAATCATAAGTAAATTTTCCTTCCCTTCATAAGTACAAATTCTAAGCATAAAATGTAAACAAAATTATTTAACTACAAAGGATCAAAGTTTCCTAAGCATCCTATGTGAAAAAGTTCATTTGAATAACAAAATATCAAAGAAATTTGTAAATTAGAAATAAAAACCAAGGGTGAATCAATAGATTAATCCAAACTCTTAACTACCACAAATACATGTTATATGTCACAATACATGATAGAAGTGATGAAAAGAAGATTAATCTATTAATCATGTGAAGTGAAAATTATAATCATTGAACACCACAATATTTGAGAATTGAAAATAAAAACTAGAACTCTATTTAATAATGGTGTTTCATCCAACCTTAGTTAGGTAATTTAAATAGACATAATAAATATTTAAAACAAAGCAAAGAAACTAAAATACATAATTTACATGAGAACTAGGAAAGGAAGAACAAGTTTAAAAGAGTTATTAGCTCTTGGTTCTTTCCTTTCCATCATTGTTCTATTTCTTTCTCACTCTTTCTCTTCTCTCTCTCTTCCTTTCTTTCTTTCCTTCTCTTTCCCTTGTGTCTCCTCTGAATTTCTTATCTCCTACCCTCTTGAGTTGCTGCCTATTTATAGAAGCATGAAGTCCCTTTCATTCCAGCTGCATGTGCAAGCTGTCTTCTAGAACCTGTCTTTGTGTGTGACAGCCTGTGGATTGAGGTTTTATCCAATTGCTCCAATTTTTGGATATGTGTTAGTCGACATCTTAATGAACAAATTTCATGAAGGATATTTATTCATTTGAGCATGGGAGAATTCGGTTTTCAGGCCTGCAAATGGACTGTACAGCATGAGCTGTAAAAGGCAAAGTTCTAGAACCTGTCTTGGTGTGTGACAGCCTGTGGATTGAGTTTTTATCCAATTGCTCCAATGTTTGGATATGTCTTAGTAGACATCTTAATGAACAAATTTCATGAAGGATATTTATTCATTAGAGCATGGGAGAATTCGGTTTTCAGGCCTGCAAATGGACTGTACATCATGAGCTGTAAAAGGCAAAGTCATCAAATCCAACTTGAGTTCTTCTCTCTTTTTGCAACACATTGCCTATTTCTCCTCCTTCTCATGCTATTGGTGGAAGACAATTAATATCTACAAACAACCACTCATTAAATACAAAAACAAAGATTGGAAATAACCAATACAAATACTCTAATAGATTTACATAATACAAAAGAAAATACTAACAAATATAAATTTAAGGATAAAACTTGTATTAATTTTGTGCTCATCAATATAACTTTGACTACACAAAAGATGGAAAGAAACTTTGATAGTCGGTCTCTGATAGCAAAGGACCTCATTTTCTCTATTTCCTGTCTTCCCTTGATCGTTCCCATTTAGACATCTAGGGTTAGGTGGGCCATAATATTACGTCTTTTTTTGTCTTTTTCAATAAAGCGATATTCTAGGAGGAGAAGAATTCGAGTTCGATGCAAGGGACGGACATACTACCCACACACATATGCATATGATATGATACCTTACTTCTTACCAAAATGTAATAGGAACCATTCCAACCTAGGCAAACTTCTTCTCTGTTCAATTTTGTTAAACAAAACGTTAACATGGTTGCTTTGCTATTAAGTGTTAACTAGTATGTTAGATATCAAAATGGTTTTGGTTAGATCTATGAGGCACCAGTAACGCATGTTGTATATCCGTACTATCTAATAATTTCCCGTCACATATCATATTTCGCTCGAATTTTTATTTTGTTTAATGCCACCTAGTATTTTATAATTCCGAGTGCAGTTTCTATTTTCTCATGCAGTAACTTCATTCTCCACATGATATCATGTATGAAAGTTTCTGGTAATTTTTTTTATAAAAAAAACGCTTTAAAAATTGAACAGTTCAAATCATGAACCTATACTGTGGATGACTTGCTATAGTACAACAAAAACCATTCTGATTGATTCCAAGCTCACATCATTCACACACAGGGGACCCCAAGTTAGTGTCAGTCGGATTCGAATCATATCCGGTGCCTGAAAGTCCAGACAGAGTAAAACCGTGGGCTGGAGACAAACGTACATAAACTTGCCAAAAATAAAAAGGTTGCGTAGCATTATTGAGTTCGAAGAATTATAGCCCCATTAAATTGAGCACATTGTGATATACTTGACTACCTCTTTGGGGTCCACCTCCATGGCCCACCTGTGGTCACCACTGGCTAATCCTGTACCTTGATGACTAGACACCACATTGGACTTGGCTTCGACATTGAGGTCACTTGAAGGTAGGGTTTCATCCCATCATGCCACTTATATATATATTGTTGCTCTCTTTAGTTAATCCCATCTTAGAACCGACAGTACTAAGCTAAAGAAAGCATGCATGCAATTGCACCTAACCTAAACTAGATTTATAAATACTTTCCGTGAATGAATTGTCATGTACCGATTTTTACCGCGCACACACATACACATGTGTTATATAACTTTATTAGCATGGTAACACGCGCTCAGGTACGTGCCAATTAGATTTTTGTTACTTGCATAAAAATATTAACAAATACTAATGTGTCATTTTAAAAACTATCTCATCCAACTTCCTCTATTTTTGAAATTTTGAATCAAAATAACTTATCATTTACTATTTTACGCTTTACATTAGATTATTATTCCTTTTAACTTTTAAGTGTATTAAGGATATTTCATGAGTTTTTGAATGCATCGCCATTTTGAACTTCTCTCTTCGTATATAAAGATTACTTTATTTTCCTTCTAATTCTTAATTTTAATAATTACATATAGAGGATATAGTTGTATAATCTTAATCCTTTACATTTTTATTTATTTATTGAAATTAATGTTTAGTTGGAAATTTTTCCTGCAATAATGCATTAATAGCAAAGGACCTCATTTTCTCCTGCAATAATAATGCCTATCAAAAAAAGTCTAATACAAGCCTAATACGACACATTCTTTTCAATCCCTCGGCATTTTGAATGATGGAGATATGTACCTAATTCTAAGAACCTTTAATCAAAGATTTTTCATTGGATGTGGGGAGAAATTTATAAGGAAAAATCTTATTAATATTACGACCAAATAAAGGGTGTCAACAACAGTTCGATAAAATATTAGAAAAGAAAATGCTAACCACTACGTTTCTATATATGCCCATGATGGCACGTACATTTCAACTTAGAAAACACACCAGAAATGAAAGAAAATTCAAATTTGGAGTGTGATAATTACTTAGCAATGTGGCTTAGCTAGCAACGAAGTAAAGTGGAAAACGATTTTGAACGGTTTGAATAGAGAAAGATGGAGACAAAGATCTACAGAACGATCATGTGGGGCTTCCACTACCTCAAGAGAAAAATGGGGATAAAGGTCCACTCTATCATCAATATATGACTATTGTTTCTTTCACTATACAATGTGGGCTACTAAAATTGCATTATTAGGGTCTCTCTTTCTGTACTTCAAAGATAAAAATGAGTCTAAGTTTCATGTCACTTTCATTCTGCACAGTGAACTTCACTATTTCATTGACACTTTGTCAGATCCGGTTTGCATTATAGTTCGATGATCTTAATCAATAAATTTTTCAGTGTAACCGTAACTCTGTTACGTGTTGTTATCAATCTACTTATGTTATAACACGTGTATATTTAGTTTTTTGATAGATTATTACCACTAACCCTAAAGATAAATTTGTTTGTTCACCCATGTTATAACACTTGGATTAATAACATCATGTAGCAACGTTACGGTCACACAATTTTATCAGCCAAATCATCAATTTCTATGTCTCAGTTAAAGGATTAGTAATATCATGTACCCTACAATATTTAATCATTTGAAAGAAAAATTCAATGTTGCCCTAGCGGAGGGGGTGAAAGCTCCCTTATAGCTACAACTGTGAAATATTAATTGTCTTAACTGGATGCCCGACCCAAAAAAAAAAGTGATAAAATTGAAGAGTTCAAAATTGAAATTTTCACTATAAAATAAAGGGTTAAATACCTTTTTCATCACTGAGTGTTATATAAAATTTCAATTTAGTCACAGAGAAAAAAAAATTGGCAAGATTGATCACTATATTACCCATAATTTACAATTTATAGATATGCCATTAGTTTCCGTCATGTGATTGCGTTAAATACCCTTTTGGTCATTAGATTTTACATGAAATTTTAATTTGATCAATGAGAAAAAAAATTTAGCCAAAAACCATGCAAATGATATGCTCTTGCATAGGCTGACTGTAGGCTAAAAATTTATCGTGGGTGTAGCATTAATTAAGGCTAAAAATATGATTTAACTAATTCATGTTAATGAAAGTTTAACAATCCCCCTCAAACAGAACAATAGCAACAAAGAGATTATTAAAAAAAGAAATCATATCGTCTCAAAATAAGTTCATATCTCAACAATAGTTTCACAAAAGGCAAATCCATCTCTTCCAATCTTAATCCCAACCATTACATATTCACAAAAAATCAAATCCATAACTATTTCAGTACATGGATTTGATGAAAAAAAATAAGTTCAAAACAAAGTTGCAAGAGCATATTTATTTTTATTTTTATCAATGACCAAATTGTAATTTCGTGCAAAACCCAATGACCAAAATGGTATTTAAACACAATCACTTAACATAAACTAATAGCAAGTCTAGAAAGTGTAAACTTTGGGTAATACATTGACAAATTTGACAAAATATAATAATTTTAGTGAGCAAATTGAAATTTGTGTAAAATCAAATACTTAAAAAGGTATTTAACCCTAAAAGAAAACATGCATGCATGAGAAATAAATGATGTTATTTCTTGAAGGGTGTGGTTGAATTAGTTTTTGCAACCAATTTGAAGCGAGTTGTCTTGTTGCTATAAATTAGAATAAAAACTAAAACTCATTGCAAAACAATGATAAAAATAAAAATAATAACAACAACAATAACAATAAATAAGCACTTAAATCACTGATTTTTTTTTTAAAATTCGCTGATAATAATAATAATAAACCATTTTTCTCATTTGGCAAGTCATAACAAAATGATAACTCTTCAATCATTTTCTAAAAGGAGGAAAGGTGAGACTTTAGCTCGCAGATAAACAAAAAGAAGAGACAAGATCTAATCCTTTGCAGTGGGTATCGTTTTGTCTGATTTTATAGGTGGCATGTTATCATGATTGCAAAGCCAATTTTATTTTTTGGGAAATGACTTTTTAGCGAAAGTTGATTCCAAATTCAAATTTAGGTGGGAACTATGCAACCATTGGAATTTCACAGAGTTTTGAGTATTCTAAGTGATAGACTAGAGTTTATGGATTTTTACTGTGTGCCTTTCACAAACTTCACATGGTTAAAAGATAGATTTTTTCGGAATTTTGAAATTCAATTGATAGAGTTTTGACAAAATTCTAAAGAGTCTTGTAGAATTTAAGAGACTTCATCTGAGACTTCAAATTTGCTAACTCTGTCCTTTTATTTAATTTCCAAATTTTTTCCAAGTTTGAGATAGAAGATAGATTAGTCATAACGAAGTCTTATCAATTTCAACCCCCATAAAATGATAGGATATCAATATCAATACACTTATAACTTATTCAGATCCAGCTTGCATTATAGTTCGATAATCTGAATCAATAAATTTTTCAGTGTAACCATAATTCCGTCACGTGGTGTTACCAATCTACTTATGATATAATACGTGTATATTTTTTCATAGATTATTACCACTAACCCTAAATATAAATTTGTTGCTCACCCATGTTATTAATAACATCATATAGCAATGTCATGATCACACAGTTTTATCAGCCAGATCATCAATTTTCTATGTTTCAATTAAAGGATTAGTAATATCATGTACCCTACAATATTTAATCATTTGAAAGACAAACTCAATGTTGTCCTAGAGCAAGGGGTGAAAGCTCCCTTCTAGCTGCAACTGTGGGAAATAAATTGTCTTAACTGGCTGCCCAATCAAAAACAAAGAAAGGAAAAAAAGTGATAAAATCGAAGAGGTCAATTTTGAAATTTTCTTAATAAAAGAAGGGTTAGATACTTTTTGGTCACGGGAAATTTTTTTAGCCAAATTTATCACTGTGTTTTCTAAAGTTTACAATTTGTAGACATTTTATTATCTTCCATTAAGTGTAGGTTTTATTTGTATTTCTCAACTAGTTATGGTATATTGTGCTATTAGAGTTGAACAAATTGAGGGAAATCTCGGGTTGAAATCAAAATTGTGAGGCATAAGGAAAATAAAAAAAGATAAACCAAATTAGAATGAACACAACAACTTACCAATATATTTTGGTGCTCTATCACTTTGATTACGTCTCATTATTGCCATCCGAAGTCGCAATAGGGTTCTCACTTAATCAATTCACGCTTCAATATAGAGCACCAAAATATAGAAATTTGATTCCACCAGAATATAATAGAGGAACAAGATTGAACGTGCTTCCTTAAAAACTAAAAATAAAACTACATTTAACGAAAAATAATGGAATGTCTATAAATTGCAAATTTTGGGAAACACAGTGACCAATTTGGCTAAAAAATTTTCTCAGTGACCAAATTGAATTTTGGCATAAAATCCAATGACAACAAAGTGTTTAAACCCTTATGGCCACCAAGTTTTATATGAAATTTGAATTTGATCACTGAGAAAAAAAAAACAACTTTAGTAAAAAACCATGCAAATGATATAGTCTTGCATAGGCTGACTGTAGGCTAAACATTTGTCTAGGTGTAGCATTAATTAAGGCTAAAAATATGATTAACTAATTCATGTTAATGAGGTTTAACAATCCCCCTCAAACAGTCAGAGTATACGACGTAAAAACAATAGCAAAGAGATTAACAAAAGAAATCATATCCTCTCAAAATAAGTTCATATCTCAACAATTGTTTCACAAAGACAAATCCATGTCTTCAAAAGAGCTCAAATCATAATCCCAACCATTATGAAAACAAAGTCAGTAGATGAAATTGATGAAAAAAATAATAAGTTCAAAACAAACTTGCAAGAGCATACCATTTGTATGGCTTTTGGCTAATATTAATTTTTGTTTTCAATCAATAACTAAATTAAAATTTCGTGTCAAATCCAATGACCAAAAAAGGTGTTGAACACATTCACTTAACATAAACTAGCAGTAAGTACTTAGAATAAAAAGGGCATTAACCAAACTATAAACTTTTGGTAATATAATGATCAATTTGGCTAAATTCTTTTCACAGTGACCAAATTGAAATTTTGTGTGAAACTCAATAATCAAAAAGGTATTTAACCCTAAGAGAAAACATGCATGTATGAGAAAAAAATTATGTTATTACTTGAAGGGTGTGGTTGAATTAGGATTTGCAATCAATTTGTGAGCGAGTTGTCTTGTTGCTATAAATTAGAATAAAAACTAAAATTCATTGCAAAACAATAAAATAATAATAATAATAATAATAATAATAATAAATAAGCACTTAAATCGCTGATTTTTTCAGCATTTTGGCAAATCATAACAAAATGACAACTCTTCAATCAATTTCTAAAAGGAGGAAAGGGGAGACTTTAGCTCACAGGTGAAAAAAAGAAAAGAAAAAGAAAAAGGAAAAGAAAAAGGAAGAGACAAAAATCTAATCCTTCGCAGATGGTAGCGTTTTGTCTGATTTTATAGGTGGCATGCTATCATGATTGCAAAGCCTTTTTTTTTTGGGGTGGAGGGGGGGAAATGACTTTTTAGCGAAATCTGATTCCAAATTAAACTTTAGGGGTAACTTTGCAAAATGGAAATTCACAGAGTTTTGAGTATTCTAAGTGATAGAGTAGAGTTTATGGATTTTTACTGTGCCTTTCACAAACTTCACGTAGTTAAAAGATAGATTTTTTTTCAGAATTTTAAAATTCAATTGATAGAGTTTTGACAAAATTCTAAAGAGTCTTGTAGAATTTAAGAGACTCTATCTGAGTTTTGACAAATTCAATTGATAGAGTTTTGACAAAATTTTGCTGAGACTTCAAATTTGCTAGCTATATCCTTTTATTTAACTTCCAAATTTTGTCCAAATTTGAGATAGAAGATAGATTAGTCATGACGAAGGCTTATCAATTTCAACCCCCATAAAATGATAGTATTTAAATATCAATACGTTTATAACTTATTCATTCGAATATGCACAAAGTGGAAAATCCATCAACTCTACTTTCATTTCTTACTTCATGAACATACCTTAGATCATGTGAGTGATCCAATCCAATCTAAACCTTGCCACCAAACATGACCTTTGGGTAATGAAAATGAAACTTTATTCTTATTTAACATTAATTTATTTTTACTTTTTAACAAAAAAGCAAAAGACCACGAAGAATGATCTGGAACTATCCAAAGAAATAAAAAAATTTCTCACATACATGCTCTTACCAATCAAAGTGTGAAAACTCAAAATCTTCATTATTGTTGTATAACTAAAAGATAATTTATAAAGAGAAATAAGAGGAAGAGAAAGACAATATAATTTGCTCAAACCAACTTGTATTCAATTCATATTTTGTGCCACTATTTATAGGGTTAGAGAGTCCTAAATAATTTACCACTTATAATTGGCAGGTTTACAAGTATATAATTATGGGTATAATGATAGGGTAATTGTGGCTATTATGATGGGCATCCATAACCTAAGGATTTATAACACTCTCCCTAATGACATAGTTGCCTCATTAAAACATTTGCTAAGAAAACCCAGTGGGACAAAACCTTACCAAAGGAAAAAGAGTACCACATTGGTCTAGATCATTGACATCATATTGGATGGGCTAAATGTTGCCTTGTTAAAAACCTTGTCAAGAAAAACCACGTGGGATAAAAACCTGATCAAAGGAAAAACGAGTATGTTGCACATACATCCGATGTAGTAAAACTAAGATGCTTCCCTAATTGATTTCTCCTCCTGATCTTCAATAGTCTGATTGCTTGTAAAGTCGTCACATCTCGATACCATACACCAACTTCTGAAATATAGACTTCGGAAGTGCTTGGGTAAAGAGGTCTATCAAGTTATCTTGGGAACGAATTTGTTTGACTTCAATCTCTTGACTCTTCTAAAGTTCATTTGTGTAAAAGAACTTTGGTGATAAATGTTTGGTTCTGTCACCCTTGATAAACAGTTCTTTAATTTGAGCTATACATGCAGCATTGTCCTTCACACATGATTGTCAGGAGTTTCAATTAAGTTCATGTCATCAACATACATTGCTACGATTGTGAATCCAAAATTTGATATCTTTATAAAAACACAAGGGTATATGGGATTGTAAACCGGGTGTCCTTCTTGTTGTGCATGTGGTCTTGACTTGGGTCAAGGTTAGGGCGTATCCCTAGTCGTGTGAACAAGCTATTCCCCAGGAGATGACCTGCACACTTTGAGCAACAATCAGAATAGGGGCAGACATGGTTGATCCCAAATGAACCCCCTCCGATGGCAAAGTTAGGAGTGTTTTAAGAATAGAGAGAGGGATGAAGAGTTTCAAGATGAGAATCTTTATTACCTTTGTCCTAATACAAGTGAAGGGTATTTATAAGAGGGAGAAGGAGAGAGCATCTCTCCTTTGGTCTTCCCAGAGAGGAGATATTTATCTTTCTCTTTTCCCTATTGTGGAACTGAAACACGTTAAATGACTCCTCTTTATCACCATGTTGTCTATCAAGGATCAAGTGGTTAAAGCGACACTTGACTTTGGATGTGAAGTACATTAACTGATCCCTTTCCATCGCCAGACTATTTATCTAGGATCAAGTGGCAAGACGACACTTGACTTTATATGTGAAGCACATTAAATGATCCCTCTCCATCACCACACTGGCATCAGGCGCATGGAGTGACTGACTCGCAGGGGTCTGGTCGTGTTTAGAATATCAATGCGTGTCTCTGGTCACACGACATCTCAGTGGTCGGGTCAGTGTTCGACTGCCCAACCACGGGTTCACACTATCTCTCGACAAGGTCGGCTAGGAGACCTTTTATTGACACCCGGGGTGGTCAATTTGGTCGGGTCGGTATGAGGGCGACTTGGTCTCTTGTGGCCATGTGGTGCTTTCTAATAGGCTCGGCTTACAATGATGATATGAACTATCAACAGGGATCATTGATGTAGCCTTCCTTAATCTAATATTCACTAAGACAATTATACCACATTCATCCGAATTGTTTCAACCCATATAGTGAAAGTCTCAACTTAATGGAGTACATGTTCTGTGATTTTGGGTTTGCTTCTGCCAACTTGAGTCCTTCTGGAACTTGCATATAAATATTAGCATCTAACTCCTCATACAAGTATGTAGTAACAACGTCCATATGACGCATGTCAAGTTTTTCTGAAGCTGCACGACTTATTAAATAAAGGAATGTAATTGCATTCATAACATGAGAACATGTTTCTTCATAATCAATCCAAAGCCTTTGAGAAAAGCCTTATGCAACGAGTCGTGCCTTATACCTTGCAATCTCATTTTTCTCATTAAGCTTTCTTGTGAACACCCATTTATGCCTCACAGGTTTCACACCTTCTGGTGTTTGAACCATAGGTCCGAAATACACCACGTTTTCCCACGAAATTTAACTCAACATGGATTGCGTATTTCCTCTTTGGCCAATGAGGCTTCTATTTGCATGCATTAATAGATCGTGGTTCAATATCTGCATGACCTCTTATAATTTCAGTAGTTATTGCGAAAGAAAAAATATCATCGATAACCATTTCACTACAGTCCCACAATTCACCATCGCATGCGAAATTTATAGAAATTTATGTATTAGGTATCTTTGCCTCTTCAGAGGCTTGTGTCTTTTCAATGACACTTTTATTCTCTAGATGAATTGTAGGTTCAAGGTGAATCTTTTTCCAAATAATATCTTCATGAGAGTTTTCATTGGGATTTTAATATGCTTTCGATTTTCGCTTTTTGGGAGCTGAGTCCTATGAACCAATGGGTCTACCTTGCTTCAGGCGTGCAATAGATGATTCATTTGCTGAAACATTGGTTAATCTGATCGGGATGTGTCATCCCAATTCAAGCCATTCTTCGTGAATGGTCTTTTCTTCCCTAACGGCGGGAAGAGTATCTCATCATAGTGACAATCTGCAAAGCGTGTGGTAAAAATATCGCCTATCATAGGTTGAGATATGAAATGATAGTTGGTGATTCAGAACCAATGTAAATTCCCAATTGACGTTGAGGACCCATTTTAGTGCAATGTGGGGGTGCAATTGGCACATAAACTGCACAACCAAAAAGCCTTAAATGTGATATATTGGGTTGTCTCCCAAAGGTGAGTTTCTTAGGATTCATCTTTAGTCCGTGCATTCTATCCATTTGAATTTGCATTGAAGATTTTACACATGCTTGTCCCTAGATGGTGACTTGACCACAACGTCATCGATATACACCTCCACGATATGCAGGAATTTTCATTACGGTGGTCAACGTGTAAAAGGTTAAAAAAAAATTCTATACAAAATAGACCCATCGAAATGAAACGATAATATTTTAATTCATAGTTAATAGATAAAACCATACAAAATACTCATGTTCCTTATCAAAGAGAACTGCATCAAAAAATTAGCGCAATCCTCATTGCCTCCCAAGGCGTTTCGTCCTATTCGACGTAAGAGTTGGCATATATTAGCGCAATCTTGCTCATTTTAGGGCATTTACGTCATTTTTGAGGTCTATCGTCATTTTGATTTTGGGCTTTATCTGCATTTCTTTTGGGCTCTAGCTCTCAAACTTTGGACCCTTATAAGTACGGTCTTAAGGGGAGCTTATTTAAGCAAATATTTTTTCAATACGTAAGAGTTAGGTTATTCTTGTACAACTCTTTGTGGATTAAACATCTAAGGCTTTTTACTTAGATTGACCTTAGGTCCCTTCATGCATTCATATCATACATGAAAAAATGTTTTATGTAAAATTATTGGCTAAGTATGAAAAATGGTTTTTTGGAATAATCATTTTCTCAAGATAAGTTTTGGCGGCTTTTATTCATTACACATCAAATAAGAAAACTTGATTTTATGGGATTTTAGTATGAAGTATATATTGACTTAATGAACCATCATTTTTAGCCTAAATCGTATTTTGCACTAAAACCGATTTTTCATATTTTGATTTAGTTGGAATTTGATTTTCTAGTATTTTTATTTGAATCCAAATGGGGGGTTGAAAATGGAAATAAGGTAATCTGTACAACATCGTCGTGCGTGTGTGCCTGCGCACGTGCCTGGTATGCTGCGCCTTGGAGCATTTCATCAAGCAGTTTATAGGCAATTTGTAGGGGTCAACATCTTCGCCTACAGTGGTGGATTCCAAGCTTGTTGGAGTCAATTGACCCATCTTGCCCCTATGTGGATCCACCCCTGACGGTATGGCCAATCAGATCGTGAAAAATGAGATTCATGGCTCGCTGGTACATTGCTCCGGACATTTTAAGCCCGAATGGCATGACAACCCATTCATAGGTTCTAATTGCACCTGGGCATCTGAATGCCTTTTTATGAACGTAATCCTCGAATATAAATATTTGATTGTATCCAACATGGTCGACCAAGAAGGAAAGAAACTCATGTCTCGAAGCTCCATCTATCAAAAGGTCAGCCATAGGCATCAAATATTCATCCTTGGGGGTGGCTAGGTTCAAGTTACGATAATCTGTACATACTCTTAAGTCACCAGTTTTCTTCATTATGTTAACAATATTGGCAAGCCATTCTACGTATCGAGCAATACGTATAAATCTGGATTCAAGAAGCCATTCAATTTCTCTTTTTACCTTTGCTTGGACCTCGACAGAAAATCGTCATGCCAGTTGTTGGAAAGGTTTGTACCCTTCTTTAATCCTTAACTCATGTTCCACTAGACCTATTTGTAATCCTGGTATCTCATGGTAACTCCAAGAAAAATAGTCCTTATATTCATGAAGTAGATTTACAACTTTGTTCGCTCAACTTAGGACTTGAAAGCACACTAACAAAAAGAGGTCGTGGATCAGCCTTAGTTTCTACATTGATCTCCATTAATGGATCTTGAACTTCGGGACGACTATCCTCCATCTCGGAGGGGCTGGGTCGAGGTCTTCGATGTTCAAAACTTCTCCATCTCCAGTTTCTTGTAAGAACTTGATCAAGTTCATGGTTGAGTTCGACTGTGATGACTCCTCGGTCCAATGCTCCAGCAGTCGCTCCCTCAAGTTGGCGATCGCGGCTGCTCATTCCTCTCTTGTTGTGGTGTCACTCATTATAAAAACTTGTTAAGTCTATCAACACCTCGCGCGTCGAGTCCTGACGAACATTTTCGGCGCTTAACTCAAGGAATTTATGGACCGAGATCCTTGTAGGTCAGCCATTTGCATCATGTCAAGTGAAAGTGATCTAGCAAACATCATTCTCATAGATCTTCGCCTGTACGGCGTGAACATCAAATGGCTTTTTGTCTGACGGGTGAATTGACATTTTTTTGATGTCTTAAAAGAACAGTAGTTGGAAAAGAAAGGAAGGTATACAATTCCTTTGGGTCTTGGTCGAGTAGCATGTTGTGGTTGACATTTAAGTCAACAACATAGAATGCCGCTATTTGTGTTTGATTGGCCACAGTTATCTTTAACAGCAACACTCCCTTGGTATTGGTTTTGTTGTTGATGAAATTGCTCATAGTGAACCCACTTAGGATGAGGTCCCTCTCGATTTTGCTCAACTTCTTCATCATTGAGGATGGGAGAATATTGACCACGGCTCCGTAGTCAACGAAAACCTTGGATAATGGCATTCCCTCGACCTCAGCCGTGATATATAGCGATTTGAGATGACGATGTCTGTTCAACCCATTCATAGGGATTATTTCCTTCAAAGCCACTGCTAGGAGGTCCTATGGTGATCTTAGAATGGAACTTGGGCTGCATTCATATATATCACCATTAAGATAGCTGACTTGACCTTCATGAGTTAGGAATTTGGAAGGCAAAATCATCACCATGTTGATATCCACTTCGTCTAAAACTGAGAGGGTTGTCAACTCATGCATTGTCTTGTTCTACAAGAAAAGAATATAGCTTGTGAAGTTCAGCCGCTTGGAGATCCTCAGTCGAGTCCTTCTTGATCAAATCTACTTCTTCCATTGCGAGTTAATATTCCTTCTCTTAAAGCAAAGGATCTTCGGCCATATCGGGTTTCTGCAGTTTAATCTTAATTGGCCGAACTCTCCTTTGGTGTTGAGTTGTCCTCCCTTCTCAATTCGTTGGCCATGTTTGGTCATTCATCTACTCATTTTTTCATTCGTTTATTCACGCGCTCTAAAAAATGCAAAGTTTCAAATCGAGAATCTCTAGATTCTAAGTACTATCAAGCATGTTCACTCGGATCTTTTCCTCAAAGGCTAAGCTAAGCAAGGTATCGGGCAGGGCCATTGAAAAATACTGTTGTAAGAAAGCCAAATCCCTCGTGGTGATTAGGGCCTTTGCTTCTAGCCTCTTCATATCGGGTTGATATGACGAAAAGCCTCTGGCCTTGGCCTCTCGGTTTTCTGGTATAGGGCTTTACTTGTTGGGGAGGACTTTGGTGATCAGGAGTCGTTCGAGCTTGTGGATTCTTCAGATGCCAGCTTAATAGCTTTTTGGCTTATTGGACCATGCCATAAAGATCGGTGGCCGAATATCTTTTGTGAAATTCCTTTAGGAAATCTGGGCCAGCCTTGGAGAAATGAGGGTCTCGTTCTCGGAAAACGTCGATTGTGTCTTTCCTGTCCGGGCTTGGATGAACTTCTAGTTTATGTTGCCCAAGGAATGACTTGTTGGCCGAGTTCGTAGCCACCTCCACCACTATTTGGGCTGAATTACGTGCTGCTCTTGATTTTTAACTTTCCAAGGCTAGGCCGAGTCTGCCTTGGCGGATTGTACTTGCCTCTTCAGTCTCCTGAGCTGGGTTTTAGTCAGAACCTCACATCTCCTTTTTATCGCCGTATTTTGATGCCAACGATTTGTCATGAACCATGTATGGTTTGAAAGTTCTTACTACCCATGACGCAGTTCTGAAATTCTAGTCGTGTTCGGCCTTTCTTGTTGGCAAGTGTTCCCTTTGCCATTCAAATACATTGGTGTTTCGAGAAGCTCGGTTCTGGTATGCTCCAACATGTTCTAAAACTAACTGAGAAGATTCGGCTACTCTTTTCATCTGCTTCCTTGAGTTCGATCTTTCCTTCCGAATTTCATCTATACATCACCCACAAAGCGTTGGCTCTGCCGATAACAACTTTTTCTTCCTTTTCCCTGATACGTCGACTGTGGTCAAGATCGACCCATGACCTAGGAGAATTGCTTCTCTGGGCACCTGAGTGAGGAAGTGAATATCAATTCTTTTGGGCTTGATCGATGATGATTTCTTTCTTTTCCCTCCCACGTCAGCCATAGCCAGGAGAATTGATTCTCTACGGTATCTAAGTGGGGAAGTGAACATGAACCATGTTGGTGAAGGCATCAGGAAAAGGCTCGTATCTACTTTCGTGGTTGCCTTTCCTTTGTTATCCGGGAACCGAAGTTTACTTTTGTTTATCAAATCCTGTATAATATCACAGAACACCACGTAATTATTAGTAGCATGGGACCAAGAATTGTGATACTTACAGAAAGTCTTCTGCTTCAGCTCCTCGGCCTTGGGCGTTTTGTACCCCTTGGAACTTGACATGTTTTTCTGCATAAATGAGATCGAAGATAACTCCAGCTCTACTTAGCTCGAAGGTGTAATGCTATGGCTCGTAGGTTGTGAACTTCATATAGAGGAGTTTTGTCTTACTATTGTCGGCCCTTGTGAGCTCTTTGCATACGAAAGGTTTCTCAAAATGAACTTCGGCAGCACTAATCTCTAGCTCACTATCACAATAATCTTCTTCATGGGCTTTGGCATAACTTGCCGTCAGATTATTGTAATATGTTTCTTTCGTAGCCGTCTTCTTCAGCAATTCCTCCTGTAGAAGCGAATCATATTTGGCCACCTTATCTCTTAGGTCATGCATGTCACAAAACTTAATACCTTGGAATTTCTTTCGAAGCTTGAGGTGGAGTCCTTTTGGGGCTATGGTGACGAATTTTTTTTCGGCCAAGATGGTTTTGCATCAATTCCTGGCCACTCCGAACCTAAGTAAATAGTCTCTAGGTGATTCACTAGGAGTTTGGTTCATCTTGGCCAACTATGCGACCAAAAACTTACAGTTAGATCTATAGAAGTGCTTATGAAAGATGCCCTCCATCTTAGCCCAATTTTTTTCCTGAGTTTGGTGACAGGTTGGTGATCAGTGCTTATTTACATATCATTTTGTACCCTTCTAACTTATTATTTAGTTATGTTTTTGAGTTAAACTTGTGCTTTTAATAAGTTTTGTGTTTGTTTCAGTGTAATAAGCTTGAGACTCACTAATTGCATTTTGGAGACAAATTAGCTCAAAACGGTGTCTGCAGATCAGTCAACTTCACGGATTGGACTGTACTTACTCAAGAAGAACCAGATAATGAACCATACATTATTGGAAAGTTACGGAAGTCTAGTTTCTGTAGAATTTTACGGTTCATGATTCCGAGTCTTCTAGAGAAAGTTATACATGTTTTGGCAACTTAAGGTCAAATTCGGCAGCATCTGCGTTACTGGGGCAAAAATCACATTTGAAGGCCTTTCCGATTTTTCCTTGAGTTGGGCTGCATATGCTTGGAAAGATAAGACAAAGAGCTTCAAGATCCATATTTTTCCAGATTTTTCAGACTGGAGCCACAAGCCCAAAACGAGCCCACAAGCTGGCTGCAATGCATTGTCATGCATGACATATGCATGATGAAGTGTTGTTGATTGTGGGAAAGTTTGGTGAAGCATATTCAATACATATATTTGAGTGGAATTTTGCAGCAGCCAAATGAGCCAAAAGATGTTGAAGTGGATGATGCAACACTAAGCCTAAAGACAAGAGGAATTGTTTTCAAATGCAATTGTGTGTTAGGTTAAGTTGGTGAATTAAGTGTAGTGTGTTAGGTGAAGTTAGTGTGTTTACATAATTCAATTGTATAATTCAGATTTTCAACCTCCTTAGGCCTATAAATAGTGAGGTTTCCTAAGCTTACAAACACCCCAAGGGGGGGAGCTCTCAAGCACTTCTCTAGAGCTCCCTTCCCTTCTCTCCCTTAAATTCTCTTAGTTTCCCTTTGTAGTTCTCAATTGTTGTAATAAGATCATTCTACTCAATTTTCTTTTTATTAAATCTCAAGCACTTCTCTATTCTCTTCCAAGATTCTCAAAGTTCCCAAACACTTCTCCCATTCCTTCATCAAATTCTCCAAATTTCCCAAACACATTTCCCTTCTCTTCCAAAAGTCTCCATGTCTCAAACACTTCACAAACACCTTTCTCTCCACTCCCTAAGTTCTCAAATTCTCCAAGTTCACAAACATTCTCCATGTTCTCCAAACACTTTCTCAAACAAATCTCTCTTCCCTTCCAAATCATCAAAGCTCTCAAACACAATTCCCTTTTCTTCCAAAATCCTCAAGTTTCCCAAACACCTTTCTCTTCTCCAAGTTCTCAAATACTTTCTTCTCCCTTCTCAAATTCTCCAAACACTTTCTCAAACAATTCTCTACTTCTACTTTCTTCTCCAAAAAGCCTTCATGTCCTCAAACACTTTTCCCAAACACTTCTCATTTCTTCCTCAAAGTTCTCTTAGTTTCCTTAAATGTTTTCTTAGTTGTAATTTATTTTTCTTGTAATGTACATTCTTTCTTCTTGTTTTGTTCTTTTGTTTTTATTTCTGTTTTGTGTAGGAAACTAAATTGGATCATTCAATCACCAATCCCTGTGGAATCGACCTCGCACTTACACATGTTATACTACCCAACGGTTCGTGCACTTGCGAGTATCACAAGTTGAGGATGCAGCTGAATCCATTTTGGTGCAGCTAAATCTACGCAACAGTTGGTGACCCATGAAAACGATGGACAGATGAGTGAATGGACGAACAATTTGAGTTTCGAATCATAAAGTCTGTCTCTCCACATTGGGCCAACAAACTGCAAATGTGCTCGACTGGTGACAAGTTCATATCATCATAAAACAATGTGAAATCAGGCGAACGGTAATTCCTTGGGTATGGCACACGATCTACCTCTAGTGGATAAGGCCGAGCATATCTCGGCCTCTCCGGTCACCTCTGAGTTAGGCCGTCCTCGATCATGCATCGTACATCTTCCAGTTGAAGCCCTTGTGGTGATGGTGGTTCCATTGTTTCAAAATGGTCGATGTTCCAATCATTCTTTTGAGATTTCTGCATATGCGGCCCGCTTGGCCATTATTCGACTAGTTTATCGGGCTTCCAATGGTGTTGAGTTTTATCGGCCCCTAGGAACAGAATCGAATTGAACCAATGATTGGAGATGAGATTACCCCCCGTTGTAAAGATAGGTTACAAGGGCTAGCCAAACTGCTAGTTTAGAAAGGCTTAAGATTGGTCGAGGTCTTTTTGAAAGGCATTTCGTGGCTTTTTCTCGAATCTCGATCCTCCTGTTTGGTAGGGGAAATCGTTGCTTGGGTGAGAGGCAACCTCAGTTGGAGTATCCGGTGTATGGTAGCAGTTATGTTTTCCAAACCGCAGACCATGGATGTCCATGGCCTTCCGTAAGAAAGGCGGGATCTTCGATTGGAGCAATGGCAACAGAGTAAACACTGAATCAATCGTTGCCACTGATATCTCTTAGACTGGGACTGTGTTGCTTTGTGCTTCAATAGGCACAGGAATTTTGGTCGTTGTATCTTGAGGCTGAATTGGGATCTCAACATTCATGTTGACTATCCTTCGCTGCCTCGCCTGAGAGCGGGTCTCTGGAGGTGGCATAAAACACAGTTCCTGTAGTTTGATAGAGCTTCACTGGTGATAACGGTAGTTATAATTTGTCCCACTTGGCGTGACATAAATGTTGGCCTCCGAATCTTTTTTGCCTAGGCCGTGAGGATAGAGGTTAGTACAGACGTCCTGCTTGGTGTGGTGCGATGTGCGGGCATGCCAGCATCTGGACCGAGACAGCCTAGAGTGCAAGTGGATGTGGTGAATGGTTGAGTGCGCCTGGATCTAACTTTGCGTAAAACGATTATGGCCGAGTGAGGAACTGTTCTCGGGCCTAAGGTTCACAACCTAAGCAACAAGGCCATTTGTGGAGACGGTGGGGTGATGACCTGAGAGTCGCCACACTCGATAGCTTGGCAATGCGCTAAGCTCAATAACGCAACGGGTCAAAGATGGCACTAGGCTCAGTAGCACAATGGATTCGAACTCGACCAAGAGACTCGAGTTTCTTGGAAAAATGCAAATGGACTGAATGGGTCACCAAACTCGATAGCCCAGCAATGATAGGCGTCACTAGACTCAATATCATGGTGATTTCAGACTCCTCAAGAAATATGTGTATCCGGGGGAAACCTAGATGGACTGATAGTATGGTGTTCAAGAAAAAACTTAAAGAAATGCAAGTATCTCCAAGAACTCTTCTCGTTTATATAAAGATGGATAGAAATGGGACTGCCCACTCACCCAGAACAAGCTCTGTGATTTAGAGAATTACATATGGTTATTCCTTCTCCTAGAAAGCATTTAAATCTTTGACATGGCAAACAAATGTTTTTGCTTGTTGAGGCTTTTTAAATTAGTGTTTGTACCCATCTTCCGTTGATGGGGGTCTTCTATTTATAGGGGAAGTGTTAACTCCTTCAAAGCGTGCGTTGGCATCTTGGGTCGAGTAGATCGTGAGCTGGCCAATGTGGGGTAAATCATGGCTGAATTTGGGGAAGGTTTCTACCTGGGTTGCGAGTTCCAAGGCTCGGATATTTTTCTAACATCATTGAATCTTGGCTTGTAGCGAGGTTCCAAGCACGTGGGTCAGGTCTTGGGCAACAGTGATATTGAGCAGTGCGAATTTGACATATGGTGTCTTCTCATTGGCCATGGACCATGATTATGGGCGAGGGCGTAGTTCCATTTCGGTTTAGGTCGAAACTGAAACTGGGAGACTGGGCAAATGTGGCACAAAGTTGAGTGGGCGGCGCGCCTCGATCACAGAGCCCCAAGCTACTCGCACGGTTTGAGCTCCAGAAGGTCAATTTCCACGTACTTTGCCTGATATTTTCCCAAGTGACGTAGTCATTCCATGTAGCACTGGCGGTGACTGATCAAAACTTCCGATTTTTTGAGTCTCGGGCCTTTACTATCTTGGCCTTGGGTCGAATTGTTTCAGCCCAAGCTTCACTAGGCCTCGGGGTTCTAGCCTGGGCCGAGTCCGTTGCCATGGTTGTGGGCCTTTAAAGCTGGGTTTGTAATCTGTTCAGTTGGGGCAAACTTGTGAAAACAAGGCCCATATCATGTCATTAATCCTCATTGGGCCCATATGGAAAATTTCTAGTGTAAACAAAGATATGGATGTGTCGTTAAATTGCAATGAATATCAAACTATAATTAAAAAGTGGCCAAAATTGAATATAAAAACAAAAACAAAAATCGAATATTCATATCAACTATATAGAATATTTGGCCAAAATTATAACAAAAAAATAAAACAGATAAGGATCATTTGAATAATGATTCAACCCCTTCATTCTTTTTTATTTTTGGTCTGAACCCCTTCATTCCAGCATTAATAATTTGGTTGTTGGATGAAATCAGCAAACAACAGGCTGTATTTGACCTTGAAAAAAGCACCCAAAAAAATAACCATGGGCTCTTGTTTTCCCAAGTACTATTATTGTTTTCAGCTTTTTTTGTGCAATTTGTCTCCTTGCTTGTTTCTCTCTTTTCTTTTCCTTTCGTTTTCTTAATATATTTCTTCATTTGTTATGGAAAAAAACAATGTTAGCTTCAGATTGCAAAGTAGTTCCTGGAATGTATCTCATTTTCAATGGAGAAGTTTGAATGGCAAGCAAAAACAACGAGTGTTGTCTTGGAATGTAGAACCAAAAACATGGAATTAATGCCAGGGATAGGAACTTAGGGCTAGTTTGGTATTCTACTCGGATCTAATTTTATAACTCAAAAATAATTTTTGAGTTGAAAGCCACAAAAACCCGTTTAGTTGGCTCATTTTTAAAAACACAAATCCAATACAAAACTCAAAAACATCCCCATTATTATAAATAAATAAAAACAAGATTTTGCCAATGAGGTCTAACCCAATGCAAAAGGCCTTTGATTTGCAGACCAAATATCTCAAAGTTGGATATTGCCTAATCAGATCTGATAATGATCCAAATCGAATTTGATATAACATATATTTCATTTTATTTTGTTTTCACTTACTTATTAAGTTAATATATATGTATATATGCATATGTAACAATCTTGTGAATTTTTTGTAAATAAATAAAAATATTTTTCAATTATTTGTATATATGACATAAAAGAATTCGGATTGGGTTATCGGATAATTCAACAAATCTTATATGGATCTAGTTGTTAAAGATCCGTGAATTTTTGGATCAGATTAAGCCAATTTTTTTTTTTTGAAATCAAGTCGAGTAGGATTTCAGATACTGCAAGGACAAAAGTCCCACATAAAGTAGTCCCACATCAAACAATTATAATGAAAAGGAAACAAATAAAGTAATAGAAAAAGAACCCAAAAAAATTTACATGTTTACTATGCATGTTTTTTTATTATTATTTTTTTAAAAAAGAGAGTAAAAAACCTAGTTTTTTGGTTACGGACCGTACATAAAGTTGATAAATCCAAACGATTAGTAGGAATACTTCCATTACACATTAAGAAAAGTTAAGTGCCTTAAAATATAGGTTGCCATCTTATCCTAGGTTAATTGTCAAAGATCCTAGTATTAATTAATAACATTAACAACCACTCATAGCATTGTTACTTATTATTATTAAAATGAAAACTGTATTGTTCTATATAAACTCACGTGTTTCTTTCTGCATTACTTTTTGAGATGTTGCCTGCAGATGCTTTTATGTTGGGAGGCTAAAAAGCATGTAAAATTCACATGTGAGTGAAGGGAAATGAAGGATGTCATAATTAATAATAAAAAAAGCATGATATCATTTTATTTCCTTTCAAATTAATAATGTGATATTATTATGTGGGTCTATGGCTCTAAACAACAAAGCAAAAGCTAGGCTTTCCAAAAACTTCAAATGGTAAGGAAAAGCAAAATCATAGAACAAAGGACACTTTAATCACTCTCTGTTGAAAAGAGTGTTGTGTGGGATCAATCAAGTGGCTCAACGAATTTAAATTGAATGTTGGTTGGGTGTCTCTGATTATATCCTAAGCTATTTCCTTATGAACATTAACTTAATTATCAAGGTCCAAACTTTATTAGGACCCAACAATTTTTCTTACAATAATTTTCTTCTGTTGGGTCCAATAATATAAAGCACATAAGAACATTTTCCAATAATATAAAGTTTGGACCTTGAGATCATGAAAAGTGGATTTAATCCTGACTAAAATGTGGAGTCTTTTAATACTAATGATAGAGAATTGGGTATCCTTAAACTTGGGAGAGGAGATTGCCCTTCATCATTTCTTAATTAAAAGAAAAAAAACTTTATGAGAGGGAAAAGTGAATTTCTGGGTAGTTTTCTTTTGGGATATTCACAAAAAAGTAGGTGTAAAAAAAAAGGGAAGAAAGGTTATATTGACTGAGTGTTTAAAGAGAGAGCCCTTTGCATATTCTGTGGTCCGTAAACAACCGATGGTAATTGTGCAGGTCTCAGACAGACACCCTTCAGAGGACGCACTTAAACTCTCTCTCTCTCTCTCTCTCTCTCTCTCTCTCTCTCTCTCTGTTATAAGCAGCTTTCTATCTATATACAGCCAAAGAAGTGGAAGAAAGCCCGAGGAGTGGAGAGAGAGCCTTTTCTTTACATATACTGGAGCTGATAAAGATTTTATCTTTTGGTGTTTTGTTAAACGGTAAGAAATATTGCATCTTTCGCTGCATTTTCTTGGAGTTAATGATCATGTTGGTCTATGTTTAGTTCGCTTGCTGCAACTTAGTTTTGAGACATTATATACTCTGGGTTTTTTTGGGGTGCTTTTGTGCTCAATATGTGCATGCATGCGTTTGTGGGTTGAAGTCTGTCTTTTTAGTCTCACTCTGAAGAAATTTCCCAGTTTTTGTTTCAGACTCTCTGTTGATTTTTCTTCATTTCTTCTATGACGGTCAATGATGTCCTTTATCTTTTTGTAAATTTTTTGTTCTTTGGCGGAGATCTTACATGGGTTTTTTGTCTCTTTGTGTTGTTATGCAAAATTAGCACTACCAAATAAGATCTTTACACTTGGGTAAAATCTTTCTTCTTGTTCCAACTGAGAACTTGGGTCATCTGGTTCTCTTTGTTCTTCATATTACAAAGTTCTGAAAATAAGATCTAACAGTTACATCATGCATAAACATATTCAATTTGCAATGGGGTTTCTCCAATATGTATGTTTTAGTTCTGGGAATCTTTAAAGTTAACAAAAATATGGTTCTGATGTGTGGTTCATGTGGATCTTGCAGACTTCATTGGATGGTTATAAGCTGTGATCTGACACAGTTTCCTAGGACAGCCTGAGAAACGATGCCAAACCAGCTATGGTTTGCACTGCTAATGATTTGCAAGAGTGGAAAGATTTCCCCAAGGGCCTTAAAGTTCTTCTCCTTGATGAAGACAACAGTTCTGCGGCCGAGATAAAATCAAAGCTTGAGGCCATGGATTATATTGGTGAGAAATTTCTATCTTCCCTTTTGTTTTTATCATTTTTCTTCTCTTAAACAATCTTCTTTCCTGAAATAGAAATATTGGTTTCACCCTTTTCCCATTTCTTCATTAATTTTCCATGAGTATACTGGTCCACCTTTTTTTCCCATTAAAGCATCTTATAATGATTCTCTATATAGATGGATACTTGCTTCCGTTTGAATGTGGTTTTGGATTTTAGTCATATGGAGGTTAGAAAGGTACCTGACCATGGAAAAAGAATCAATTTCTTGCTCACTAAAGAAATAAATTAAAATCCCAATTTCATATTAATACTTTTGTGATCCAAATGTTGAAAAGTGGCTTTCAGTTTTTTTTAAAAAAATTTAAAATTTAAAGGTAAACTTATGTTTTTCTCTGCACTAAAATTAGAAGTTGAATGCAGGGAAAAAACCAAAGTTATCCTGTTTAGATCTAACTAGCATAACTTTTTATTGTTTTATCAGTATTATTTCCAAGTTTGTTTTCTATCTGTTTTGCATTCATGTATACACTCTCTTGGTAACATCATCATGTCTATTGCAGTTACTGCATTTTGCAATGAAACCGAAGCGTTATCAGCATTTTCAAGCAATCCTCAAAATTTCCAAGTTGCAATTGTTGAGGTACTGAACTTAAATGAAGCTATAACTCAATTTTGTTATTTTCAGAGAAATCTGACATGCTTCTTCGGAGCATTGATTCTTGTTAGCTGGTTTGGAACATCCCAATGAAAAAAGAACCCACTCTGTTCTTTGGTGGAGCATTTTCTAGAAAATGTGTTCCCAGCTAAACCTGTTTCATCTTATTCAGTATTTTAATACCATTGTGATGCTCAGTTCAGCAACTAGAACTTTTTGAACAATTCCCTTGATTCGTATAGTCTCAGAGTGCTTTAGCTGTCATTCCTGTAGCTGGATATATCCTAAAAAGACTTCTGGTTCCAGGTAAATGCAAGCAATGGCCATGGGGTTTTCCAATTTCTCGAAACTGCCAAGGACTTGCCGACCATTAGTAAGTTTATAAAGTAAACCCGAACCATTTTAAATTGGACACAAAATTGTATTTTTTTCTTTTGCTTATTCATGATTTGTATTTGTTCTTGTTTTTAGTTCCTTTGATGATTTTGTCTGTTAACCATTTTATAAAAATATTTTGTGTTTGTTTTGTATCTTTCTGAGTTTCGAATAACTTGCAGATCATGAAGCATAACTAACCATTAACGTCAATGATAACTTTGTTGCTTCTAATATATTACTTGATTTCTAATGTGAAGCTACCAAATCTTCTTTACAGTGACTTCAAACATTCATTGCCTGAGCACCATGATGAAGTGTATAGCGGTAAGATATTTGCTCTAACCTCTTATTTAATTCAAAAGTGCAACAGCAACATGCTCTACTCTGTTTGGATTTCTGGTGTATTTGCCCCATAGAGTTCATTTCAATAATAGGCAAACACCATGAACTTCTCCATTTGAAATCTGCTGCCTGATCAAGGAGTGCTAATTTTGGTGATTTCGATTTAGGTCTACCATCTTATTGCTCAAATCATAACTGGAGATTCTACACTGCTTTTCCTGTCAATCATATTTCATTCGTATATTTGACAATCTATTTTCAGCTTGGTGCAGTTGAGTTCCTGCGGAAACCACTCTCGGAAGACAAACTTAGGAATATTTGGCAGCATGTTGTTCATAAGGTCTGTCCAGTATGGTAACGTTGTGTCAAGATCTACCACAAAGTTTTATGCAAATGCCGTAAGTAGAAATTTTCTGATTTTGTAAATCCTGAGCAGGCATTCAATGCAGGAGGGAGTGCCATCTCTGAATCACTGAAGCCTGTCAAAGAATCTGTAGTATCCATACTGCAGATCAAACAGGAAACTGAAGAACAGAAATGTAAAATCTCAGTAGAAACAGAAAATGTTTCCAGGGTTCATGAAAGTGACCGTGAGCAGTCAGTAGGAAGTGATAAGTACCCAGCTCCCTCAACCCCACAGCTTAAACAGGGATCACGATTACTCGCTGATGGGGATTGCCAAGATCAAATTAACTGCTTATCAGAGAAAGAGAGTGGGGAGATTGACAGTGAATCTAAATCAGTCGAAACTACATGTGGCAATCCAATCGATGAAGGGACAGTTCAAATGAGTGAACCTCAAATGGCTCGGAAAACAGTGGTTAAAGAGGAAAATGACTCAGTTAATGGGTCTCAGCACCCGCATAATAGAAACAGTGCCAATGATGTTGGTGGTGCTGCTGAAAATCTGAGTAAAGCATCTGCTCCCAGTAATTCATGCAAATCTAATCGGAAGAAGATGAAGGTAATTTGGATTTCAGAATCATGACAAATTGTTTGATCTCTTCCAATTGTTCCCCATACTGGTGCTGGCAACATCGGTTTTTTCTGTTCATGAGAAGCATTAGCATTTGGTTGCTTCTCAATTTTCCCCAGGCATGCATAATAAAAGGATGCATGCATGTGTACCCTAATATTTTTTATATTCATCAAGTAAGGGTGCAAAGTTTTACTGGACTCTTCTGATTGTGAATATTCATAAGTTTAATCTATGATCACGAAATTTGAGCTTGCCATTGACTTGGAAGAACAACTGCTTGATAAAACAAAATTGCCTCTTAGTTTGATTATCAAAAAAATAAGATGCGTTGGTTTTCTCAGCTGTCCTTAAAAATGGAAAAAACTAGTCCACCTAAAAGCATGTTGCAGGTTTAGTAGACTAGTAGTCCTCTCGGAAAATGATGTACTAATTTGTTTTCATTAGAAAGGATTATGAGTGCACATGATTGTTTTGACAATCTTATCGCATTTGGGTTTTTGTCTTTGGTTTCAGGTAGATTGGACGCCTGAACTGCACAAGAAATTTGTGCAGGCAGTGGAACAATTGGGTGTGGATCAAGCCATTCCGTCTCGAATACTAGAGCTGATGAAAGCTGAAGGTTTGACAAGGCATAATGTAGCAAGCCATCTCCAGGTGGGCATTTTATTCTTTGATAACAAATCAAGTTATCGTTTGCTTGATGATGGAACTATAATTGCTGGAACCTCTTAAGGTATTGTTGAGACTTGTTTTATGATAAACCTATTGCATTGCATAACAACTCTTTTTATACTAAATTTGTTGATTACTGAGACATAAGAAAAGAGAATCTAGCTGTCTTTGTTGCTGCTCTCCTTCGTAAATAGAAGCATGTGTATCCCCATAGTTGCTAATGATCGAAAGCCTTATGCTATACAGTTCGCATAACTGAGATAAAATTTGTTTCCAGAACTCTTTCTACCAAGCATTTTTATTGTTTGAAATCCTATGATCTCAGTTGCGTCAATCAGTGCCAACAAGTTTATCATCGCCCTTCCCCATTCTGACCTAATGAGGTGATTGACTATTGTTATCATGCAGAAATATCGCATGCATAAGAGACACATCTTACCCAAGGAAGACGACCGGAGATTGCCACATCCTAGAGATCCAATTCAAAGGAGTTATTATCCTCAGAATCAGAAGCCTATCATGGCCTTTCCCCCATATCATTATAATAATTCCTTATCCATGGCACCAGTCTATCCTATGTGGGGACAACCTGGCAGTCAACCAGCTGGTGTCCAGATGTGGGGTTCACCTGGCTATCCCCAGTGGCAACCATCAGAAAGTTGGCATTGGAAACCTTATCAAGGGGTAAGTTTGTCATCTTTCCCAAGTATATATATGAATGGTGGCATTAGCATTATTCATTGAGGAGATTCTTTTGTATTTGCCCCATTTTAATGTTACAGATGCAAGCTGATGCATGGGGTTGTCCTGTAATGCCACCTCTGCAAGGTGGTTATCCCTCTTATCCTCAAGTGAGTATGCCAATGAAAACTTCTACATTTTGTTTATGCATTGGTCATTTAATCTGTTGATTGTTCTTTCAACCACGCATGCATCTTAACCCTATCTTCTTTCACACTCTTTCTTTCTAAATTGCAGAATGCAGCAGGTTTTCACGCCGGTATAGTTGATAATGGGGGCAGCATGCAACATAATTCGTTTGACCTTCATCCGGTAACACCAGAAACCCTTTATGTACATTGTTCTAAATTTAGACATTGAATTTCATTTTGTTTTGCAATGTGAAAACCTTGAATTTCTAGCTAGTGACAGTCGTTTTGATTTGAGTCAATACGGTAGCATACGCGGTTAGATTCAATCTTTCACTTTAGAAAATTTCGACATCCAATTAGATTTGCATTAATTGCTTATCTAATTGATTATGTATATGACAAGGCGGAAAGTATGGCAAACCAAACTAAACGGCAATGAAAAGTCATTCATGTATCAATGTGATTGAATGACTTTGGATAGGATCAATTTGCTACTTGAAGTAGACAAGTCATGAGTGCTATGACTAGGCTTCAAATATGCACATGAAATTTGATCTCTTTTGCTATCTGTCTTTTGCAGGCAGAAGAGGTAGTTGACAAGGTTGTGAAGGAGGCAATAAGCAAGCCATGGCTACCCCTTCCTTTGGGCCTTAAGCCTCCTTCCACTGAAGGTGTACTAGATGAGCTATCAAGGCAAGGCATCTGCAACATCCCTCCTAACATCAACTGCTCTAACACCCGCTGACGTGGACCGGGCCCCATCATGATCACAAGGCTAGTATAGTATGGTCCTCAGGCAATAAAGTCTCCATAATGGTTTAGCAAAATATTCTTTTTTGTCAAATATTTGCATGTGTTAGACACTTGATTGGTGAGGACCAGCTGTCTATTGTGGTCTCGGAGCTACCAGGTCTTCGTGTGCTTGCTGCCCATCGTCCCAACTCAAAAACCACAGGTCAAGAAACTCTAGTCAGATGTAGGCACATTGAAATAAGCAAACTTTGATTAAATCCTACTCTCCACAATGAAAAAAAAAGTCAAAAAGTCATTTTCAGACTTTTGACAATTGGATTGGGATGGCCAAGGATTAGCCACGTTTGTGAGTTAGCCTCATGTGAAAATTCTGATTGTAAATAGTTCCAAGCACAAAAAGTCCTACTTGGGTTTGTAACTTTTTATCTGATAGAGGGTCTTGTGAAGTTGTGATCCTTTGTGAGGTCCCCCCCCCCCCCCCCCCCCCCCCCCCCCCCCCCCCCCCCCCCCCCCCCCCCCTTCCTTTTGGTGCTGTTGGGTGGGTCCTACTTGTATTGCTGTTTAAATGGACGGGACAACAATGTCTACACTAACATGAGCTTAGTGGGAAGCGAGCTTAGTGGACGGGACAACAATGTCTACACTAAAGAAAAAAGACGAGATGAGATAATTAGAAACGTTTGCTGGTGTAGGCTATAACGATGTGGTTGCAACTTGCAACCTGCAAGTTGGTAGTTCCTTGTCCTGCATCTTGCAAGTATTGTAAAGAAAATTTGAAGGGCAAGGCTGAAAATAAGTAAGAGTGTTTCAAGGACAGAAACTAAAGTTTTATTTTGTCAAAATAAAAGCATTATCACCATGAACCATCAAGAAAGAAATGGAAGTGAGAAATGAGAGTGGCCTTCAATTTTTTCTCGTAATGGGCTCAGTTCACGTCATTTTCTGTCTGGGCTCAACATGGCTGGACCACAGTGCATATATATATTGACAAAAAAAAAACCTTTTTAGGAGCCACAGTCCCTGAACTTTGTATCGACTTGAGCTTTAGTCCCTCAACTTTCAAAATGGAACTTTCTATACCTTAATTCACATGTTACGAATCTATCGTCAAACACCAAAGGTTAGATGGCTAGACTTGTGGAAGAGATTTGTAACTTTAGCGTCAAACACCAAAGGTAAGGATTTGTAACTTTAGGATTATAGCATTTCATATCAAAATGTCTCTTAAGCATAATTTGTTGAGCCCCATTATTTTTCGATTTAAAAGATTTTTAAATGCTCAGGTATATAATTCAAGAGATAATATACTGACAATTGCACTTATCTTTTTTATACTGCGTGATGTCAGACACCTTCTTTGGCCACAAATGATTGTATCCCCAAATAAGGCATAGGTCGATAACATTTCGTTTTCCATCAAATTTTACGATTTTCATATTGGTCTTCACGACTTTGTTTGATATATCCCTACTTGAAACTTGTATACCCTCTAAAATTTAATACTTTCACTTGACAGAAAAATTTGTGAGAAACGGGGATAACACTGTTTTACTATTCCCGATCAATCACAATATGCTTAGTGGAAAAGTTATGAAGCATTGCATACCGTGATTGGCCCAGTATAGTAAAACATTATTATTCCCGTTTTATACAAGTGTTTCTCCTCAATTGCATGGTAGATATCAATAGGGTACTCTCTCAGTTAGTCATGAGCCATCAAGATCTCCAATGTCATCATCATTCATAGTTGCCTCGCTATTCGCAGCAGGGGATTTCACATGTGAAGGGAGAGGAGTTCGTGTGTTTAGAAGTTGCTGTGGTGTAAATAGTAACTACATGACATTTTCGGTAAGTTTGGTGGGTGTTTTCAATTCATTCATAAACTTAAAAGTACGTGGTTTTTTATTTTATTTTATATAAAGCAAGGAGTTGCCTTTCAATAGATTGAAATATAGTTCCCCAAACATGAATCACACAAAAAATTGTAATGTTTTATTCTTCTGACATTGAAAAGAAAGAGTAATTCATATAGACTTAAAATTGGTTAACACGATTACAGCACACAAATATTTGAAGAACCAACCAACTGGTTCTTCTAAATGATATCACAAAACATCCCAAGTTCGAATCCATTTCTTTAATAAAACAAAAAAAAAAGACACCAGTGGCAGTAGTAGCACACAAACGTGCACAGAAATTAAACTGACGGTGATTGAGTAGGGCACTAAATATTAAGAATCTGAAAGAAACAAAAAAAAACAAAAAAAACAAAAGACACCAGTAGTAGTACACAGACATTAAGCGGCCGATTATTAGGAGCTCAAGGATATCTGTGGCAAGCCCTATTGAGTTGATCCGTGCAGTGCTCTTGAATGGGTGTTTTGTTTGGCACGCCCTTGCAGCTTTCTGGATGATCCGGTCGGTTACAGGCCAGAGAAATCGCTGGATTTAACGCCCCCTTAGAAGGATTAGGTTCTTTTGTCTGGAGGATCCTTATGCTGAATTCCGAGTCCAGCATGAACTCCAAGTCAAAGTCCAACTCAGAGTGTGCAAAACGGCACGCCGTGTCAGTGAGGCCGTTGCACCGGGAGGCGGCGTAGCCACCGGTGACGACGCTGGTGTTGATGGGGATGCCAATGCCATGGCTTGTGGTGAGCAGGGTCATGGCCATCATCACCATCATCAGCGTCATAGCTCCTTCTGAGTGACTCATCTTTCGTTTTGTTTTTTCTTTTTCTACTGCATATGCAGTCCTAAAACCACTGTATTATATATAGAAGAAGTACTTGGCTCTTTACTCTTCATACAAAGCAGAGCTAGGCCTCTCCATAAACTTTTCTTTTTGCGCTATTATTGATTAAATAATGTATATGTTTTACAGTTAAGAGAAAATGACTCCTTACAACACAGATATAACCAGTCTTTATGAGTCTCATTATTTATATAAATATATATATACATTATTTATAATAAAAATTTAAGTACATCATTAGAAAGATAGGTACATGTATTAGAAAGATAGATATATATATATATATTACCTAATAGCCAAGTTACTTAATGGGCACACGTCTTATTCATAAGTCTTATAAGTACTCTGAAAAAAAATGTAGTGGGCTTTAGGGTTTAGGAGTGTCATCCTTCTAGGCATATCACTCATAAAAATAATAGGTGTACTTTCTTCATTTAAATGTAAATACCTCAATTAAAGTATTAAAATCACTAATGGGGTGCTGGTTTGATTGGTCTAGATTTTTGGTGTGCTCTCAAGTGATCTGGATTCAACCCTCATGGTACCAAATAGACTTGAAATTCATAGAAAGCTAATTCATATAGACTTGAACTTGGTTAATACAGATTACAGTACACAAGTATTTGAAGAACCAACCAACTCTTTCTTCTAAATGATACAAAAGATCCCAAGTTTGAATCTTCCACTCCCTTAATAATAAAACGAAAAAATCAAAAAGGGAGAATCAAAAGCACACAAACGTACACAGAAATTAAATTGAACCGATGAGTAGGGAACCAAATACTAAGAAGCAGAAAGAAAGAAACAAAAACAAGGACACCAGTGGTAGTAGCGGCCAAATATTTTATTTAGGGATGTTTCCAGCAAGCCTTATTGGTGGGTGCCTCCTTGTAGTGCTCGGATTTTGGTTTTTGTTACCGTGGCAGGGATCTTGGTTACCAACTCGGTTGCAGGACGCAGCCTTTCCCCGTTGTTTTGATATAGTAGTGGGATTGGAACCGTCACCCTCAATGGCGAATCCAAAATTTTCGGGCCAAGGGATCAAGTGTAAAAGTTCGAAATTTTTCTACGAAGAAAATAACACTAAAGTGCCAATCAATAATTTTCTTTTATAGAATCATTCCATAATTTTACACATGAATTAATTCAATCAATCGATAATTTTTATCGAAATTATCATATGATGCAAATATCAATAAGTTAACCCACTACCAAATTATCAAATAATCAAAACAAAACATTATCAATAAATAAAAGGGTTTGGGATATTGATTTGGGAATGAAAAAGGGTTTTGGGGGTGTGCTGGAGTCGGTTAAAAGGGGGAGGGATGATTCTTTTTTTCAAAAAAAAAAAAAAAAAAACCTGGCCCAAAACAATGTAGTTTTGAGGCCAAGTCATTTAAGAAATTTTTTTTGAATAGTCCTAGACCAAATGACATCATTTGACCAGGCTCTTTGAAATAAAATTACAACACACGCACACAGGAGCTGCGCAGCGCAAGCAAGCCCCTACAGGGGACTTTCATCAAACACCATGTGTGCACAGGGGTCGCTCCCAATTCTGTCCAAGGGGTCACTCATGGAGTCCACAACCAAATTGTCGAAGTTCCAAGGGGTCGTGTGACCCATCTTGTCCCAACGTGCATCCGCCTCTGGTCACCCTTGAGGATCCTTATGCTGAATTCTGAGTCCAACATGAACTCCAAGTTAAAGTCCAACTAGAGTGTGCAATCCAGGCACGTCGTGTCGGTGAGACCATTGCACCGGAGGCAGAATAGCCGCGGGTGACGACGCTGGTGTTAATGTGGATGCCAATGCCATCGCTTGTGGTGAGCAGGCATTACGACAAAAACGAAATAGACGACGGGGATCCACCGTCGTTGTAATGCTTTGAAAACCGTCGTAAATAGACTGCCATCTTTTTGGGTGTCAAACTACGACGGCTTTTACACGTCGTTGTTTATCTGTAAAGACGACGGTTTTTAAAGAAAATCGTCGTTGTTTAGAGGTATCGTTAATTATAGGAGGAAAGACGACGGTTAATAAAACCGTCGTGTATTGTAGGTTAAAATGACGGTTTTTTATGAAAACTATCATCTTTACATATAATAGACGACCTTTTTTAAAAAAACCGTCATCTTTACATATAATATATGACCTTTTTTATAAAAACCGTTGTTAATTATCTGTAAAGCCAACGGTTGGTTTATAAAAACCGTCGTTAATTATCTGTAAAGACCATGATTTATTATGAAAACCGTCGTCTAATAAGTTCCCAAACTGCTACATTTTAGTTCTTTTTTTATTTCATATGATGCTATACAATGATTTTAACTGGAAAACCAACCATAATGCTCTATTAATGAATATATACACTCAAAAATAGTTTATTTCATAAAACTTGAAGATTCAATAGTTATTACATAGTTAACCAATCTTTATTCTACAACAAACAAAATTCTAACCAATTATGTAGTACAATCTTTTCCTAACAGGACCTACGTACTCCTAATCCAAGCCTTCCTCATCCAAACAGACAAATGATGCACAACTGAAGTTTCCTCCATCATCCATGTAAATAAATCAAAATGACAAAGAGAGGAAAAAAAAAACTAAGATTATAAACATATAAAATTAGGTGGAAGAAAATTTTTACCATTGGACCATATTTCCATAGAAAACTTGTAAAATGAGCATAAAAAAGATCATCGAGAACCTGCAAAAGGAAAAATATATAAAGAAAATGATGGTGAAAAGAGAAGGTAACAAATTTTCAACAACAAAAAAACATACGACTCACATAGAAAACCTGCAAAAGAAAAAGTTATAAATCTGCAAGCTTCCTCCTCATCTCCTAAGAACCAAATCAGAAAATCTAAAAAGAAACCAGAAATAAATAAAAAATATGTAAACAAACCAGACAAATCAAGAGAGACAGAAAATCTGAAATCAGGGAGACAAAGAACATACCAGAAACGCAAAGAGACTAATCCAGAATTCACTAGCAAGATATAGACGGGTATTGAGAGATTAGGTCACTTTCAAATCAAACATTTCATGAGGGTGTTTTAGAGAGCTCAGGAGGGTTTCAAGGGGGAAGAGATAAGGTTTTAAGAGACGGGGGAAAATCTGAAAATTTGTCGAGCGCGAATTCACTTAAGAGGCCTTTTTTAGCGTGTTTCAAAAGACGACGCTTGTTAATGAGAGATAGGGTTTTCAAAGACGGGGGAAAAATTTGAAAATTTGTCGAGAGCGAATTCACTTAAGCGGCCTTTTTTTAGCGTGTTTTAAAAGACGCTTTAAAAAAAACCATCATCTTTACATATAATAGACGACCCTTTTTAAAAAAAAATGTCATCTTTACTTCATAATAGACGACCCTTTTTTAAAAAAACCATTATCTTTACATATAATAGACGACCTTTTTTATCAAAAAAAAATATCATCTTTACTTCATAATAGACGACCCTTTTTTTTAAAAAAAAAAACCGTCATCTATTACATATAATAGACGACCTTTTTAAAAAAAAAACTGTCATCTTTACTTCACAATAGACGACCCTTTTTTTAAAAAACTGTTATCTTTACTTCACAATAGACGACCCTTTAAAAAAAAAAAACCGTCATCTTTACATATAATAGATGACCCTTTAAAAAAAAAAATTTGTTATCTTTACTTATAATAATAGACGCAGTTCTTTAAAAGAAACCGTCATCTTTACATATAATAGACGCAGTTCTTTCAAAACAACCATGTCTTTACCAAAAAAAGGACACTTGATTTTTTAAAACGACTCTTGTCATACCTGCTGTCGTTGTTTTTTGGTCATATTTGTGTGCGTCGTTATAAAAAAATATTCAACAGTACCTCCGTTTTTTAGTTGTTTAAGTCACTTATCCACGACGGTTTTTTGGTACCGTCGTCTTTTTAAACACAACGACGTTTTTTTCTTCTACCGTCGTCTTTTTCTGGTCGTCTTTTTCACTTTTTGTAGTAGTGAGGGCCATGACCATCATCACCATCATTAGCTTCATAGCTCCTCCTGAGTGACTCATCTTTTTTTTCTTTTTCTGTTGCATGCATTCATCAAAGCACTGAATATATATATATATAATATATATATATATATATATATATACATATATAGTATAGTATAGAAAAGTACTTTGGCTATTTTCTCTTCTTAGATACACGTATAAACCACAGCTAGCCCCTTCATAAACTTTTCTTTTTGAGCTATTATTGACTCCTTAAAGCATCTTCAGAGAGTCTCCAAATTTTAGCCAAATTTTAGCTAAAATAACTAGAAAGTCATTATAACAAACTACTTTAAAAGTAGTTTCCTCCAGCAATATTCTCTACTTTGGCTAATCTCTAATATTTTATTATTTCTCTCTTATCCTCTTTAAATTAAAAGTTCATTAAAAAATCAAAAAGTGAGAGGTGAGAGAGGGTGGCGTGAGGCAGAGAGAATAGGAAGAAATGGAGAACCCTAAAGTCTTATTTTGTCAAAATAAAAGCATTATCACCCTGAACCATCAAGAAAGAAATGGAAGTGAGAAATGAGAGTGGCCTTCAATTTTTTTCTCGTAATGGGCTCTGTTCACGTCACTTCCTACCTGGGTTCAACTTGGCTGGACCACAGTGCATATACATATATTGACAAAAAACAAAAACAAAAAACTTTTTAAGAGCTATGGTCCCTGAACTTTGTATCGACTTAAGAAATTCCCTCAACTTTCAAAATGGAACTTTCTGTAGCTTAATTCACATTGTATGAATCTAGCGTCAAAAACCAAAGGTTAGATGGCTAGACTTGTGGAAGAGATAAGGGTAAGGATTTGTAACTTTAGGATTATAGTATTTCATATCAAAATGACTCTTAAGCATAATTTGTTGAGCCCCACTATCTTCGATTCAAAAGATTTGTATTTTATTTTTTGAAAAAAATACCTTAACTTGATTCAATAACAGGAAAAAAAATACAAGAGAGGTATCATAAAATGTAAAACTGGGGCAAAAGATAATACTTGCCAGAATGAATTTTCCATTAAGCAATAGGTGAGATTTATACAAGAAAGTTTCCTAGAATCGGGAAGCTATCTCTACAATCTAGCAATATAAAACAGGTAAGAATATATACAGCTAATCAATCAATTACAGCTTTCATATTCTATCAAAGCAATCCCTAAACTATAGCTAAGTCAATGATTCTCAACACTCCCCCTCAAGTTGGAGAGTGGATGTCAAGAACTCCCAACTTGTGCAACATGTTGGTGAAGGCATCTTTACCCAAAGGTTTAGTGAACACATCTGCTATCTGTTGTGCAGAAGCAACTTATTTTGTGACAATCGAACCCTCCTGAATCTTATCTCTGATAAAGGGGCAATCTATCTCTATATGCCTAGTGCGCTCGTGAAACACGAGATTAGCAGCTATGTGTAAGGCCGCTATGTTGTTGCAATGAAGCATTGCTGCCTCTGGATGTGACAACTACAGGTCTTGTAACAAGCTTCGCAGCCAAGAGAGTTCACAACAAATACCTGCCATGGCTCGATATTCAGCCTCTGCGGAAGAGAGAGACACAGTTTTCTGTCTCTTTGTCCTCCAAGAAATCAGTGAGTTCCCTAGAAAGACACAATAGCCAGTGGTGGATCTCCTAGTGGTAGGACATCCAGCCCAATCAGAATCACAATAGGCACTCAACTTTAAATTATTTTGAGCTGGAAAGAAAAGGCCTTGTCCTGGGGTACTCTTAAGATATTTCAAGATCCGAAGTGCCGCTTCCATATGTGGCTTCCTAGAGGTTCATGCATACTTGCTAAGGACATGGACCGCGTATGTGATGTCGGGCCTTGTGATAGTCAAGTAAATTAGACGACCCACCAACCTCCTGTATTTAGCTGGGTCTGTAAGCAAATCACCTGCATCTGACAATTTGAGATTTTGTTCCATAGGGAAACAAACAGGTCGTGCCCCTAGTGATCCTCCATCTTTAAGGATGTCAAGAGTGTATTTCCTTTGTGAGATGCTAATGCCCTTAGTTGAGCGAGATACCTCAATACCCAAAAAGAATTTGAGGTCGCCTAGATCTTTGATGCGAAACTGAGTATGAAGGAACTGTTTGAGAGAATTAATGGCAGCCATGTCGCTACCTGTAATCAATATATCATCTACATAAATTAAGAGAGCAGTGAATGATTTCCCTCTTTTGCATGTAAACAAGGAATAGTCCGCTTTAGATTGGATGTAACTAGAAACTTGAATGGCTTCAGAGAACTTAGCAAACCATTGTCGAGAAGCCTGCTTAACACCATACAACGACTTGTTGAGGCGACATACCCGATTCTCCCCCTGTCGCTGAAGACCAGGAGGTGGAGTCATATAAATCTCTTCATGGAGATCACCATGAAGGAAGGCGTTGTGAACGTCAAGTTGGTGGATAGACCATGAGTGAGCGGCAACAACGGCAAGGAGACAACGAACTATAACCATCTTGGCCATAGGAGAAAAGGTGTCATGATAATCAAGGCCTTCAGTTTAAGTGTAGCCCTTAGCAACTAAGCGGGCCTTGTACCGCTCAATGGACCCATCGGAACGATGCTTGATCTTGTAAACCCACCTGCAACCAATAGGTGCTTTCCCTGGTGGAAGAGAGGTGAGAGTCCAAGTCTGGTTGGACGCCAAGGCTTGGATTTCAGAATCCATGGCCTGTTGCCAATTGGGGTCAATGGGAGCTTCCGCATAAGTATGAGGCTCAACGTGACGACTGATTTGAGCAATAAAGGCAAGGTGGGCTGGTGAGTACCGATGATAAGAAAAAAAATTGCACAAGGGATAACAAGTACCTAGAGTGGGACTTGGAGACAAGAACACCAATTGGGATGCGGGCGGCAACGTGACTTGAGAACACATGTAATCCTTGAGATGAGCAGGTGGTACCCGGTGACGTTCTAACTTACGGCAAGGTGGTGGAGTGGTGGGAAGTGGTAATGTGTGGTAAGGTGGTAAGCTAGGAGCAGCTAGAGAGTCTGTGGGAGAGGACTCAAGTTCGGGTTCAATGGGCAAAGGCACAGGGGCAGGTTCGGGTTCAATGGTCAAAGGTGTTGCATCGTTGGATTCAGAGAGAGATTGGGAGTCGGATGGTGGAGGAATTAATGGCAGTGGGAATGGGCCAGGATGTGGGATGGTGTTGCTTGTCATAGGGTGTGTGTGAAAAGGAAAGACATCCTCATGAAAAAAAACATCACGACTAGTAAAGGTTTTGCGGGTGGATAAATCATAAAGTTTGTAAGCCTTTTGTCCTTGTGGGTAACCAATGAAGACACTCTTCTTAGCTCGGGGATCAAATTTGAGAGTAGGGTGAACAGTTGTGGCATAGGCAAGACATCCAAAAACCTTCAAGTGTGCATAAGAAGGTGGTTTATTGTATAATTTTTCGAAAGGTGTTTTTTTGGAAAGAAGTAAAGTGGGTAAACGGTTAATTAGGTAGACTGCAGTAAGAATGCAATCCCCCCAAAAATGGAGAGGAAGGTGGGCGTGAAACCGCAAAGCTCGTGCAGTTTCAAGAATGTGGCGGTGCTTGCGTTCTACAACACCATTTTGTTGTGGCGTGTAGACGCATGTATGTTGAAAAAGGGTTTCGTGTTCCCTGAAAAAATCATGTAAGGAAGAGAATTCTCCCCCATTGTCCACACGAATGGTTTGGATGGTGGTACTGAATTGTGTGCGAACCATGGAAAAGAATGATTTAAGGATGCCTTGTGTTTCATGTTTATGATGCATGAGAAAAACCCAAGTTAATCTAGAATAATCATCCACAATGGTTAAAAAATAACGCGCTCCTAAGGAGAAAGCAATTTTATGGAGTCCCCAGATATCACAATGTATAAGGGAAAATGGTTTTGAAGTAGAAATTGAACTGACGCCAAAAGGGAGGTGAGTTTGTTTTGCAAAATGACAAACATCACAAACATTTTTCAAATGGGAAGAACAATTCAACGAAGTTTTAGCTAGAAACTGAAAACGGGAAGAGGAAATGTGTCCTAAGCAGCGGTGCCACAAATCTGCAAATGAGGTAACGGAGTGGCAGGATGGTTGAGTGGTGATGGAGTTTTTGTCAGAAGCCAACGCCACTAGGTAGTAGAGACCGCCACGCTGTTTACCCAGACCAATCGTCGTCCTCATAGCCAAGTCCTGCAAGATACACCAAGTAGGAAAAAAAGTAACTGAGCAATTCAATCCTTGTGTAAGCCGACTAACAGACATAAGATTGACTTTAAAAGTAGGTACACACAAAACATCTCGCAAATAAAGATAAGAATTAAGTGTTAAAATCCCAATGGAAGTGATGGGAGCAGTCTCCCCATAGGGCAATATCACCAGTGGTAGAGAGGAATTTTTAATTCTTTTCCCAAGTAAATTTGTGGCGGATGTAATATGGTCGGTGGCTCCGCTATCGATGATCCAGCGAAGGTCATGAAGTAATTTTGTGATACCTGAGGAGTGTTTGGCAGCATGGGCCTGAGATGCTGACTGAGAAAAGTTCTTCTCATGCAAAATGGTGTGGACCTGTTGACATTGAGCCTCTGACAAAGAGGGCATAGCAGTTTGGATTTCTTGCAGACTAGGCTGTGAGTTCACGTGATTCACCGAATTGGTGCCTCCTCCCTTCTTATTACGTCCTCCTACTTTCTTATTGGATTTGTGGAGACGATGCCCATGTGGATATCCATTCAACTTCTAGCAGGTGTCGACAGTGTAATGATCGAAGTCGCAATAGGTGCAGTGCAGACGCTTTTTGCCTGAACTAGTGGACTGCTGGTTTTGAGGGACCGCCATGGCTGCTAGCTCCATTGTAACACGAGAGGAGCCCAATTCTCGCTGCTTTTCTTCCTGCATAGTCAAAGAGTAAGCCCTGTGCACCGTCGAAAGCATCTGCATAAGTAAAATCTGACCACGAATAGCACTGTTGGACTCATTGAGTCCCATAAGGAACTGCATCAGCTTGTTTCTCTCCTCTTGTTCTGTATGCTTCTTCATGGAACCACACATACAGGTAGGAAGGTCGTCATAGGCAGCCAACTCATCCCACAAGCCCTTCAATTTCGTGTAATAGGCTGCTACTGATAATTGATCTTGAGTGAGGGATGCAATATCACGTTGAATCTGGAAGATTCGCGGTGCATTGCTTTCCAAGAAACACTCACGAAGATCCTCCCAGATTTCGTGGGCTGTGGTTGAGTAGATAACACTGTCTGCAATATCAGGTTCGAGAGAATTCAGGATCCAAGAAAGGATCATGTTGTTGCACCTCTGCCAAGAGGCAAAATCGTTTGGACTGGTTTTTGCTGAAGGAGCCTTCAACGTGCCATCTACAAAGCCGAGCTTGTTCTTGGCACTCAACGATATCGTCGCTGTCCTACACCAAGTTGCATAATTATCTCCATTAAGGGGTTTGGAGACGATAACCATTCCTGGATAATCGGAATGGTGGATGAAATAGGGATTGGAGACTTCTAATTTTTTTGACTTGCCTCTATCCGAGCTTTGTTCGTTGGCCATGGCTGCAGACAACGATACAAAGAGAAAGGAAAAGGTGCGGCTAAGAGAAAATAGCAGCAGAAAGAGCTAGGGTCGTGCCCTGCTCTGATACCATGTAAAACTGGGGCAAAAGATAATACTTGCCAAAATGAATTTTCCATTAAGCAATAGGTGAGATTTATACAAGAAAGTTTCCTAGAATCTGGAATCTCTACAATCTAGCAATATAAAACAGGTAAGAATATATACAGCTAATCAATCAATTACAGCTTTCCTATTCTATCAAAGCAATCCCTAAATTGTAGCTAAGTCAATGATTCTCAACATAAAAAGTCAGAAAATACTCAGTTATACAATTCAAGAGATAATATACTGACAATTGCACTTAATCTTTTTTATATTGTGTGATGTTAGACACCTTCTTTGGCTGCAAATGATTATATCCCCGAAAAAGGCATGGGTTGATAACATTTTGTTTTCCATCAAATTTTACGATTTTCATATTTTTCTTCACGACTTTGTTTGATATCCCCTACTTGAAACTTGTATACACTGGCGGACTCAGGAATTTTTTGGTGGAGATGCAATTGTGAAAGGCTAAAAGCTTTTATAAAAAAAAATTGACAACCAAATAGCCATATAATTTAAACAATGCCAAATTCATTTATATGACGAAAACAAAACTAGCGCGATAGTTGATGAAGAAGAAAAAAAATGCAGCATGTTTCATCTTTTTTTTTTCTTTCTAGAATAACTATGAATTACATTCGAACGAATGTACTTTGGAAGCTTAATCAATACAATATTTTCTTTCTTGGCACAAGACTTGATCGATGAATCCTTTTTTTATAAAAGACTTGGAGTTCTCTACAAAAAGAAAACAACAATAATGGTTTTGATATTGGCTAAGGACTGAATAAAAAATTAATAAAAAACTTATCATTTAAAAAAAATTAAAATTAAAAAATTAAAAAAAAAATGGGAAAGGAACCAGACCTGAAATTGCTGAAATTCAAATTTTAAAGCAAAAGCAAGAACTCCATCTCCAATGAAATTCATTTTAGGATTTAGGATGGTGCATCTTGCATGATTAAAAGCAAATTGAGATTTGCTGCATATTAGTGATATCACCTTGCATGGCTTCTTCAAATTGGATTGGGAGGCTTTTGGTTCGTGTTAGCAGTTTGTAGTTTTTTTTTTTTTAACTTGGTCCAAAACTACGTCGTTTTGTTCAGGACTTTAAAAAAAAATTAATAACGTCATTTTAATCCCTAGAGGTTTAGGGTCAGTATCGAAACGGGTCCCAATGTTTCAATTTCATCAATTACTTAAATTTCAAAATATGACCAATTTACACCGGCCTTTACATTGACTGTTAGGTCAGACGTTAAATGCTGATGTGGCAGTTGTGGGACCCACCACAAACCTATTTCTCTCTTTTCCTCGCGTCTCTCTCTTCCCCTTCGACACAGTCACTGTGCAAAGAGTGATTGTTCGTCTTCCTGGCGACACAATGCCGCCATCTGGCCACCTCGGACTACGGGACCTCTCGGAAAATGACAAGCTACTTCAGGCGACCATGTCTGGACCAAGGCCCAACCTCCCCAGTTCCTTGTTCGGTTCATTTTTACACATGATTTTTCATGTTATTCACTCACTATTTTGAGTTAGTTCTTGACATTTTATAGCTTTTTACTTCCTTTTTGTGTTTTCTTAGATTTTACCTTGGTTGGGATGAAAATGAGCTAAAAGTGCATTATTGGTTATAAATTCTGTTTTTGTCCATTTTCGTAGGTCAACTTCTTGGCCTTGGATCAGCATGCTCCGGTGCTTGGATGAGGTCATGATCTTCATGAGACTTGTTCCAATGGATGTTAACTACAACATATACAAATTTGAGATCCATTGGACAAGTATTGCCTATCCAACCAATCCAGCATGTTACCACAGCTCTGGAAATCCGAAATTGGCCAGCTTTTACCTCCATTGTGTCATCTTGATTCTTCTTGTTACCATAACTCTTGGTAACAAGAAATTACCTTAGTAAATAAGATATTTTCTGAAGCAATTGGCATCTTTGTGAAGACAAGGACCCATCATGGCAAGGGGACAAAGGCTAAGGCTTTATCAAAGGTGGTAGTTTTATATTAAAAGTAAAAGCTGGAAAGGAGGAGAGAGGAGTGCAAAGAGCATCAGCCATTGCAATCAGATTCATTATTGAATTTTGCAGAGATTTTGGAGCTGGAGATGAAGCTTGGAGCTAGGGAGCTCAAGAAGGAAGACAAGGGCAACAAAGCAAGGAGTGGAAGAGATTTCCACCATTGAAGACCTTGAGCTCCCATGTTCACAAAATCTGTAACTTCTTTCTAATTTTATTTTGAGTTTGTATTTGGAATAAGTATGAGCAACTAAACTCCATAGCTAGGGCTTAGGTTGAAGCCCTAAACATGATTACCTTATTGTTTTGATGCTTGAGTGTATGAATTTCTGGATATTGTTGATGAATTCCAATTCACCAAATTAATCTATCCTTGATGTGTGTTTTTCCTTGGTTGGCCATCTTTGAAAGCATGCTTCTTTAGATTGTTGGGATTATGTGTATCTTCATGTTATCCTAAGCAATAAATGGATGAAGTAAGAATCATCCATGTGAATTGGTTTCTTGAATACCTAATGTAAACACCATGCTATTAGGATTCTTGTGATGTTCATATTCTCTTTGAACTTAATGAGTTTTCTTTGTAATTGAATCAAAGTACGAACCATACCTAGGTGCGGTTATGGGGAGGGCACAAGTATTGTAGCACGAACCATGCACTTTACGTATATTAGAGAGAATCAATGCGTCTTGAGCCACGACCCATGGTCTTGATTGCGAACATCTTCATCTACACGTTTAGAGTTCATCACTTGAGTATTCATGAACTTGGGTACAATTGTTTAGGGTGCATTCCGAAATCCTAGTGTTTGTTACATTTTAATTTCACATCTTGATAATTCATCTCTGCCATTCTCATTTAAATTCGAAGACATTCACTTCATGCAATAGAAATAGGTCACTTGAAACAAATCAAACCCCCCCCCCCCCCCCCCAAAAAAAGTGTGTGTGAGTTGTGTGTTCGACACGTTATGTGTCTTTGTTACTGAAATTTATTTGTTTCCGTAATTTTTGTGTTCTTGCATTTTCTGTTCTGAATCCAACCGTATAAAGAACGTGAATTTTGGACGTACGGTTAGAAAGTTATAAGTCAAAAACTGAACAGAGGTCGAAACTGAAAAACAGAGAAACAATTCTGTGCAAAAACGACCGGTCGTCACTGTTCACGTACTGTTCACTGTTCATGGTACTGTTTACGGTTCACGGTACTGTTCACATGTAATAAATAGGTGATAAAAGGGTGATAGAAAATGTTGTTTGTGTTTTTCTTTAGTTTTCTTGTGTTGTTTCTTTTCTTTTACATTTCTTTACTCATTTTTAGTTTCCATTTTGCATTTGTGCTTTTGTGGTGTGTCAATTAAGTGTTCTTTATGTACTCAAACTAGAACTTATAGGAAGCCGACAAGTTCTTCGTGGGATGAACCACGTACTTACATAATCTATACTTCATTAGATTCGTGCACTTGCGGGTATTTTTAATTGGTTGTTTGCACATTAATTTGTGTCCTCTTAGGAATGCAACAATTTTTCTGTTTTGTTTGAGTATGTTTAGAGTACTTAGTTTTATTTTTGTTTATTTATTGTTGTTTCATTTTATCTTGATTTGTTTTTGTTTCTTTTTCTTATAGGAACATCCAAGGAGTCACCTCCACCATCACCAATGGCAGCCGTAACTGAAATTGTGGAACTTACTATGCAAGAATACTCCAATAAATTTGGGATGGAGGAAGCAAATGCATTTGGCTCATTTCAAAATGAATTGACTATGAATGAATATTTCCAACAAACATACAATCCGGAGTGGAGAAATCATTCGAACTTCTGGTGGACCGACAATCCAAATTTTCAACAAGGGCCATATCAACCATATCAAGGCCAACATAATACTTGTCCACCTCATGGTCAACCTCAACATTACACTCCACCACAATCTCACCAACAACCTCAAGGACCGACTTTGGAAGAACTTGTTGCTTCAATGGCTAGAAACACAGATAGTTTCATCAGTGAGACAAAAAGCTACATGCAAAGGAATGATGCCCACATGCATGTTCAAGCAATTATCTTGAGAACTGGTAAGGTAATTTGTGAGGTTGATAATTCTGAAAATCTGATTCAAAATGATGATGAGATGCAGGTTGAACAAGTGACTAAGCTGAAGGAAAAGGATGAAATCAACATGAAGCAAAATAAACAAGCAGCATCCTCACCTGAGTGGATCCCAAAGCATGAAATTGCAAGAAGGGCAAGAAAGGAGAAGGTATGTCGTGAACCTACTGATGAAGATATCTTACATGCTCCTTTTCCTCACAGGTTGATGGGTTCTAAAAAAAATCAACATGCCAAAGACATATTGGAAACTTTCAAGCAAGTGCAAATCAACATTCCTCTCTTGGATGCAAACAAGCTCAAGGAATACGAAACAGTTACACTAACGGAAGAGGTTTCTGCTGTTTTGCAAAGGAAGCTTCCTCCCAAGTTGAAAGATCCAGGAAGTCTCACAATTCCTTGTATCATTGGTGATAAATTGTTTGAAAAACCTTTAATTGATTTAGGTGCTTCAATTAATCTAATGTCTTATTCTATTTTTGAAGTACTAGAGGAAGACAAGCTGAACATCCATGTTCGAATTACCAATCATATGTTCAATGTCATTCCTTCTACTCAAATGAGAAGGCCACCCAATCCTAAATATGTGCCTCATCCATCTAATCCACGTATTGAAGAGCGCTTAAAATTTCTTTTGAAATCTGCTCATGCGCATAAAAAGAAAAGAATACGAAAGGGGTTGATTAGATGGCAAAGAGATTTGAAGAAACTTCATGTTCGGCACAAGGAGGCGATTGAGCCAAAACCTTCAAAGTGACCACAATATGTTGGAAGTCCGGCAAAAGACTTTAAACTTAGCGCTTCTTGGGAGGCAACCCAAGGTGAATAGAAGAAGTTTGTTGTCGTCCTAATCGCTTCAAAGTGGAGTTTCTCTATACTCAAACTTTCTTTTATTGTATTTTATTTTATTTTATTTTATTTGAGTTAGGGTTACAATTTTCCAACCAAGGTAATTAGGTTTTTCTTGTTGTTTCTCTTTGTTTTTCTTACTTTTGCTTTCCTTTACTTGTTTGTGTTTCTAACTTGTTTTTCTTTGTTTTTCTTCTTTATTGTAGTTTGTGGTTGTTTATTTTCTTTTTGTTCATCATGACTTTTCTTTATGACATTGTTTAATCTTAAATCTCCATCATTTTTAAACAGTGTTTCATATAAGTTTGTGAAGTGTTTTCAATTCATTAATGCACAATCAGGAATTTGGCTCAAATGCTTATTCATTTCATAACATGTGATTACATACACAAACGTGAAAATGCGTACATATAATTCCTAATCACATGTTTCTTTTGCATTTCTGAGCTAGCTGAGGCTTCTGCTAATTGCCTCTATTTGCTCGCTCTTGTAGAATCTGCAGCAGCTCTACATGGTCCTCAACTTTTCCCTGCAGTGTTTCCACTTGCAGATTGGCGCAGTGGAGCCGCTTCTCAGGTCCGCCACCTGAGCTTTCAGGGCCGCCACCTCCTCAGTTCAGTGCTCTGCACTCTCGTGTCTCGCCGTTAGGCGCATGCCCAAATTTGTGGCCGAGACCGCGTTGAGCATGGTCAAATTGTGGGACTCGTCCACTGCCATCCTGCCAGACCTCTGCGCCACATGCAGATGATCTCCACCTGACTAAGTCTCCTGACAGTCATGCCTTCTGGCAATACTGCCATACACGGCACCACCTCAGAGAAGTTTGAGGCCGAGCCATGGTGGTATGAGGAGTTTGGGAAGATAGGGTTTGGAGGAGCTTTTATCTGGGTATTTGGTGGTGCAAGCGACAACTCAAGGTTGAGGTTATCAACGAGCATGTCTGAGGATGCCATTGATTTTTATGTCTGGACTTTTGGATGGTTTTTCTTGAGTTTGCAGGATGAAATACAAGGTACTCCTTCTTTCAACCGAGAAGTGGTTTAAATAGACATATGCTCATAAGGGAGCCGACACCACTTTGCATTTCCTGAGCAATTTGCGGTTACGTCCAGTTAAAAGGGAAGCATTTCTTCTTTCCTTTTACTTTCTTTTCCTCCTTGTTTTCTGTGCATTGTGTTTTGATTTCTTTTTATTTTGTCGTCTTTGTTTTATTTCAGTTGGGGAACCGTGATTTGTTCTTTTTCGTTTGTCGCATTCCCTTTATTCTAAGTTTGGGAAGTGCGTTTTGTTTTTCCTCTTTGTCTTTTCCAACTTTCTTTTATTTTATTTCCGAAAACGAGAAAATAAAAAATAAAAAAAAAAAAAAAAATACACTGGAAGGGCAACACAAACGGGCACACCAATAATACACTAGAATCACTTTTTCACAGTGCTCGGTGTCTCGACCATAGGACCTTGGACTAACCCTATGGCTATCCTCTTCCGGGGCTTCAGGTGCGGTCTCTTGGGGCTCATCACTCGAGCTCCCAGAGATTGCACTCTTAGCTTGAGCGTAACCACTCTCGCGATTCTGTTTTCTTGCGCTTACCCGGTCGGTCTAGGTCCTCCAGCTGCTTTCTCATGTCATGGGCGTAAACACTTACCATCTTTGAGAGATTTTTGTTCTCTTCCCGCAACGCCTCCAGCTAGTGTCGATTCACCTCCACTATCCTTGCCCTTTCCCTTTTTAAACTTTTAATAATACTCTGGCACTCTTCAACCACACTTCGCTCTGCCGCCAACTGACCTCTTAGCACCTCCACCTCATGGGACTTCGCAATTAGGCGATGACCCACACTTGCGACTGTTGCGGTGCTTTGCACGCTTAGTGCCAGAGCATCGCTCACGACCCGGTTGTCATCCCTTTCTCCCAGCACCCGTATATCCTCGGGAGTCACTAGATTTCTTGCAACTCCAAGGGCAACATCGTTGTCCAGCAGTATTGAGTCATTCACTGTCACGTGCCCCCGTGTAGAGGCAAATTAGGGCATTCACACTGGTGCCACTGCTTGGCCTCGAAGTCTAGAGTCGGTGGAGCTAGGTTGAGATCCAACGAGAATGACTAGGAAGAGGCCATTTGAACTTTCTGTTCTTTTGTCTTTCTTTTCTCTTTTTGTGTGTTTCTGAGTTTTTGTGTTTTTCCCCACCTCTTTCTCTTCTTCTTTTATAGAGTTAGTTTCTACGTAACCCTAGCCACTGCGCTTCTGCGTTTTGTGCGGCCCTTACAGCCTATTCCCGTAGGTCAGCTCACCTGTTCCCTAACCCCTTTAATTGCACGTCTGCCCTTCCGCATTTTCAAGAAATAAAAGTCGTCACACATTCCTATGAAGCCAATAATTCTGGATTGGGAATGTAAGAGGGACCTCTGCACGAGACACGTCCCTCGCTTTAGTTCCCGTGACTCACAGGAGCTAGACATCAGGGCCCACTTTTTTCTATTTTTCTGAGTTCTCGCTCTTTGTGCTTCTGACTTGGTTTCTTTGTTCTATTTACTTTCACGCTTTTGGGCTTTCGTTTGGGTTGGGCCTTCATTTTGGTTTGTGCGTTTCTTTGGGTTGGACTTCTGCATGTCTGAGAGACTGTTGTTAGGGCTTACTGTTTTATTTGTTTATGTTTGGTTTCATTTTTGTTTTGTTTTGCGATTGTGTTGTAGTTTTATTACTTGTTTGTTTGTTGTTAATTATTTCATTGCTTTTATCCCTTTATTTCTTGTTATAACATTGTTGATGCCTAAATTCTTTAACATTGAGGACAATGTTTATTTCTAAGTTTGGGAAGTGTTAGCAAGTCTTTTTCGTTTCACTTAAATTCTTACTTTCTTTTATTTTGTTTTCTTTTCAGTTTTGAGTCTTTTTGTTTTCAAGTCACTTTCCGGACATATATGATGAGATTGTGATGAATGTTTACATGACTTGATTGAAAATGCTAAAAAAATAATAATAATTTGTTATTCACTAAATGGCATCGTTCTAGCATGATATGTTTGAAACCTTCTATACACCTGCCATTTGTTTCATAATTCTCTAGTTGAGGGACTTGCATGATTCAAAGAATTGTATCAAGCATGAATTAGACTTATATAACCATAAATAATGTGAGCTTTGAGTCTTTTGCTTCAATTCATGAGTGTTATACACGTATTCTTTTTTTTTCTTGTCATCTGAGTTGTTGTTTGATCTCATTATTCATTGACTTGGTTGAGCACTTAAAAGACATTCATTATTGTGCAATTTGATTACATGACATTTGAGAAATGATATTAAGGCCCTCTTTGGACCGTTTGTGCCTTTCAAGCTAACCCTATGCATGCTTAAGCATGATTTTCCATTGTTAACCACCTTGAGCCTATATGTATGCATTTTCTTTCAAGTAACCAATTATTACTTCTAGCCTTAGCCTGAAAAACAAGAATTTACCTTTCTAAGGAACTCATGAGCTTTAATTTAGATGTGTTGTTCATGCTAAGTTTGGAAAGTTTGTTATTACAATTATAAAAAATAAAATAAAAATAAAAAAAGAGTACTTCACTCAAAGGGTGAAAGAAAAGAGAAAGGTTGTGGTTATTTGGCAATGAATTCAATTCCATGTTTCTTGGTTGGCCAAATTAACTAAAACTAAAAAAAAAAAAAAAAAAAAAATTGTAATTCTCAAGCGTGATGTTACAAAGTCCTTTAGTCAACGATTATATGCTCTTACATTGTGAGTTCCTTGGATTTTGTTGTATCCATTTCCTTCATTTCTCACTCACCTTACACCCTTAGCCCAATTACAACCTATAATAAAGACCTAAATTGATCATAAATGTCATGTGGTTGATTTGCACACATTTTTCAGCTTTTAAGTGTTTGGCATCTTTCTTGAGATCATAGTTATGCATGTTTTTCATCCTTCAATTTTGAGTTAAGTCACGTATGGTTTAACTCTATTCTCATATTTACTATTGAGTGATGTATTGTAACCCTCTTCCGAGTGATTCATTTGTGAGAGGACAACTTTGGTGAGATTTGAAGCTTGGTATGATTTTTGAAGTTGTGTGAAAACTGAAATTGGAGAATGAGTTCCATTTGGCCATCACACTACTACACTTTAGCATGTTGTGTTCTGAACTTTGCTTACTTGTGAATAATGTGTAAACTGAGTTTTTTCTCGTGAAAACTTTTGAGTCATTTGCATGAGTCACTCTCTCTTTGGAAAGTGTTCGGAAAGTTTTGTTTCAGAGTCTTGTTTTAATTTTCTGTTTTGCTCGAGGACTAGCAAAAGATAAGTTTGGGAAGCTTGTTCGGTTCATTTTTACACATGATTTTTCATGTTATTCACTCACTATTTTGAGTTAGTTCTTGACATTTTATAGCTTTTTACTTCTTTTTTGTGTTTTCTTAGATTTTACCTTGGTTGGGATGAAAATGAGCTAAAAGTGCATTATTGGTTATAAATTCTGTTTTTGTTCATTTTCGTAGGTCAACTTCTTGGCCTTGGATCAGCATGCTCCGGTGCTTGGATGAGGTCATGATATTCATGAGACTTGTTCCAATGGATGTTAACTACAACATATCCAAATTTGAGCTCCATTGGACAAGTATTGTCTATCCAACCAATCCAGCATGTTACCACAGCTCTGGAAATCCGAAATTGGCCAGCTTTTACCTCCATTGTGTCATCTTGATTCTTCTTGTTACCATAACTCTTGGTAACAAGAAATTACCTTAGTAAATAAGATAATTTCTGAAGCAATTGGCATCATTGTGAAGACAAGGACCCATCATGGCAAGGGGACAAAGGCTAAGGCTTTATCAAAGGTGGTAGTTTTATATTAAAAGTAAAAGCTGGAAAGGAGGAGAGAGGAGTGCAAAGAGCATCAGCCATTGCAATCAGATTCATTATTGAATTTTGCAGAGATTTTGGAGCTGGAGATGAAGCTTGGAGCTAGGGAGCTCAAGGAGGAAGACAAGGGCAACAAAGCAAGGAGTGGAAGAGATTTCCACCATTGAAGACCTTGAGCTCCCATGTTCACAAAATCTGTAACTTCTTTCTAATTTTATTTTGAGTTTGTATTTGGAATAAGTATGAGCAACTAAACTCCATAGCTAGGCTTAGGTTGAAGCCATAAACATGATTACCTTATTGTTTTGATGCTTGAGTGTATGAATTTCTGGATATTGTTGATGAATTCCAATTCACCAAATTAATCTATCCTTGATGTGTGTTTTTCCTTAGTTGGCCATCTTTGAAAGCGTGCTTCTTGAGATTGTTGGGATTATGTGTATCTTCATGTTATCCTAAGCAATAAATGGATGAAGTAAGAATCATCCATGTGAATTGGTTTCTTGAATACCTAATGTAAACACCATGCTATTAGGATTCTTGTGATGTTCATATTCTCTTTGAACTTAATGGGTTTTCCTTGTAATTGAATCAAAGTACGAACCATACCTAGGTTCGGGGGGGGGGGGGGGGAGGGGCACAAGTATTGTAGCACGAACCATGCACTTTACGTATATTAGAGAGAATCAATGCGTCTTGAGCCACGACCCATGGTCTTGATTGCGAACATCTTCATCAACACGTTTAGAGTTCATCACTTGAGTATTCATGAACTTGGGTACAACTGTTTAGGGTGGATTCCGAAACCCTAGTGTTTGTTACATTTTAATTTCACATCTTGATAATTCATCTCTGCCATTCTCATTTAAATTCGAAGTCCATTCACTTTCATGCAATAGAAATAGGTCCCTTGAAACAAATCAAACTTCCCCCCCCCCCCCAAAATGTGTGTGTGAGTTGACACGTTATGTGTCTTTGTTACTGAATTTTATTTGTTTCTGTAATTGTTTTGGACTTTTGGTTCATGTTGTGTTCTTTCATTTTCTGTGCTGAATCCAACCGTATAAAGAACGTGAATTGTGGACGTACGGTTGGAAAGTTATAGGTCAAAAACTGAACAGAGGTCGAAACTGAAAAAAGAGAAACGATTCTGTGCAAAACGACCGTTCGTCACTGTTCACGACCGGTCGTCACTGTTCACTGTTTCACGTACTGTTCACTGTTCACATGTAATAAATAGGTGATAAAAGGGTGATAGAAAATGCTGTTTGTGTTTTTCTTTAGTTTTCTTGTGTTGTTTCTTTTCTTTTACATTTCTTTACTCATTTTTAGTTTTCATTTTGCATTTGTGCTTTTGTGGTGTGTCAATTAAGTGTTCTTTACGTACTCAAACTAGAACTTATATGAAGGCGACAAGTTCTTCGTGGGTTTTAAGAGGGACCATTGTGACCCCTCCAACCTTCCCGGATCCCCTGGCTGTGTTTTTCTGAGGCCCTTAACTGGTCATCCTTAAGTTTTTCTCTTAAAATAAGCAGTTACTTGTGTGTTTACTTAACTAAAAATAAAACGCATGTTTGGGTTTTCATGTTTTTGTTTGATCATCGTTCTTTAAATTTAGGGTCAATCGTTTCTTTGAGATAACATAACGTTTTTATTTTCCATTTAAAAAAAAACACACACATACACTTTAAAATTAAATAATAAATAAAAACTGAAATCATTTCTTCTTGGCATTCGGTGTCTCGACCATAGGAGCTTTGAGTTTGGCCCTCTGGCTGTCCTCTTCGGGGCTTCACGCACAGCCTCTTGGGGCTCATCACTTGAGCTCCCAAAGATCGCAATCTTAGCTTCAGTATAACTTTTCTCGCGATCTGGTTTCTTGCGTTTACCCGGCCGGTCTAGGTCCTCCAGCTACTTTCTCATGTCACGAGAATACAACTCTACCATCTTTGTTAGGTTTTTATTCTCGTCCCGTAATACTTTTAGCTGGTGTCGATTCACCTCCACTATCCTTGCCCTCTCCCTTTTCAAGCTTTTTATAGCACTCTGACACTCTTCAACCATACTTCGCTCCGCCGCTAACTGACCTTTCAGAATCTCTACCTCATGGGACTTCGCAAGTAGGCGATGACCCAAACTTGCAACACATGCTGTACTCTGCACGCTCAGTGCCAGGGCATCACTCGTGACCCGGTTGTCATCTCTTGTCCCGAACACACGTATATCTTTAGGAGTTACTAAATTTCTGCCAACTCCAATGGCAACATCGTTGTCCAGGAGTATGAGTCAGTCAGCTGACTGTCACAGGCCCCCTTGCGGAGGCAAAGTAGGGCATCCATACTGGTGCTCCTGCTTGGCCTCGTGTCTAGAGTCGGTAGAGCTAGGTTGAGATCTAACGAAAAGGGGTAGGAAGAGGCCATTTGATTTCTAACTTTTTTCTTTTTCTTGCTTCTTTTCTCTTTTGTTTTTCTGAGTTTGTGTTTTCCCTTCTTTTTCCTTCTTATAGACATAGTCTTTGATAAACCCTAGCCATTGCAGCGTCTAAGCATTTTCTGAATCTCCAGGAGTCCTTGAGTCCCACAACCTTCTCACTTTCCAAACCATACCCAACTCATTTATCACGACGTGTCTTTTTTCTAAACGGACGCGTTCAGTAAAGTCTTCGCGCCTTTCCATTAGCCCGTAATTTCCGCTTGTGAAATCTGCGGCGCTTCTATCTGTCGACACGTGGCTTTCGCTTTCTGGTCATGACTAACCATGAGACGACATCAGAGACCACATTCCCTCTTTTCAGAAATCCCGCTTTGCTCTCATAATTCACGTTTCATTTTAAAAAAATAAATCAAAATAAATAAATAAATAAATTCAATAAATAAATAAATTTTTAAAAACGTGTGTGCTTCGGATTTCATTTTGGGTCGGTTTTTCACCTTGTTTGGGTTTCAAGGTGGGTTAATTTCATTGTGGGCTTTGGGCTTCAAAATTTATTTATTTATTTATTTTTATTTTTTTTTGGGTTTCAGAATTGTGTAATTAGGGTTTACTGTTTAATTTTTGTTTGTTTGTTTGTTTTTTTGTTTTTGTAATTTATTTTTGTTATAATTATTTTTTTTGTGATTTATATTTACTTTAGTACCTTTCATTTCTTGTTATGACATTGCTTGTTCCTAATTTTTAAACATTGAGGACAATGTTCATTTCTAGGTTTTGGGGTATTAGAATTTAGCAAGTAAATTTGGTTTTTCTTAAAAAAATTAAATATAAAAAAAAATTTACTTGTTTTTCTTCTATTTGAATCTTGTTTTGCTTTTGAGTCACTTTCCGAACACATTTGATAAGATTGTGATAAATGTTTGCATGACTTAAATGAAAATTAGATTTCATTTTATTTTATTTAAATTTAAAAAAAAAAGTAAAAATTTTAATTTTTCCAAAAAAAATTTTAAAATTGGCATTGTTCTAGCATGATATGTTTGAAACCTTCTTTACACTTGCCATTTGTTTCATAATTTTCCAATTGAAGGATTTGCATGATCTAAAGAATTGTTTGAAGCATAAATTAGACTTATATAACCAACCATATAAAGTGAGCTTTTGAGCCTTGTACTTCATTTCATGAGTGTTATACACATACTCTTAATTTCTTGTCATCTAAGTTGTTGTTTGATCTCATTATTCATTGATTTGGTTGAACACTTAAAAGTCATTCATTTATGTGCAATTTGATTCCATGACATTTAAGAAATGATATTAAGGCCATCTTTGGATCGTTTGTGTCTTTCAAGCTAACCTTATGCATGCTTAAGCATGATTTTCCATTATTAACCATTTTGAGCCTATATGTAAACCTTTTCTTTCATTTAACCAATTATATTTCCTCACCTTAGCCCAAAAAACAAATATTTACCTTTCTAAGGAACTCATGAGCTTTAATTGGGATGTGTTTTTCATGCTAAGTTTGGGAAGAGGTGTTACATTTCAAAAAAAAAAAGGAAAAAAAAAATTCACACAATTGGTGAAAGAAAAGAGAAAAGTGGTAGTGGATTGAAAATTCATTTTTGGGCCTTCAAAATAATTGGTGATTGTTCAATAAAGGAGTGAATCATTGTAAATGAAGGTATAAGGAGTTTTGATCATGTAAAAATAAATTCTCATTGTGATGATTCGAAGTCTTGTAATATTTTGAGTTTCTTGGACTTTATTTTACCCATACCCTTCATTTCTTACTCACCTTACACCCTTGGCCCCATTACAACCTATGTTAAAGACCTAAATTGATCTTAAATGTCATGTGGTTGAATTGCATCCATTTTTTTACTTTTAAGTGTTTGACATCCTTCTTGAGATCATATTAATGCAAGTTCTTCATCTTTCTATTTCGAGTTAAGTCTTTATGGTTTAACTCTAATCTCATGTTTATAACTGAGTGTTGCATTATAACCCTCTTCCGAGTGATTCATTTGTGAGAGGACAACTTTGGTGAGATTTGAAGTTGAACTTGTGCTTTGTATGATTTTTGAAATTGTGTGAAAACTAAGATTGGGGAATTTGTTGCATTTGGCAATCACACTACTACACTTTGAGCATATTATGTTTTGAACTTTGCCGCCTTGTAAATAATGTCTAAATTGAGCTTTTATTGTTAAAACTTTTGAGTCATGTGCATGATTCATTTCTCTTCAGAAATGTTCGGGAAGATTCTTTTGAGTCTTATTTTTGTTTTGTTTTTGTTTTTATTTTTGTTTTTGCTTTTATGTTTGTTTTTGTTATTTTGCTTAAAGGACTAACAAATTCTATTAAGTTTTCTAACCTCTTTGTTTTGTAGAGTCAGTAAAACGTTTGTGGGTATGATATCTGCTAAACCCTCAGGAGACACAACTCCTCCTACTAGGGATGCCTAGAGGTTTAAAGGCTTGTTGTATATGTTCAATGCAATCGAGTTACCTACGAAAGTGGTCTAGTTAACTTCTTGTTTGTTTTTTATCTTTGTTTTCCTTTTGTTTTGCTCGAGGACTAGCAAAATCTAGGTTTGGGGGTATTTGATCGGTGCATATTTACATATCATTTTGTACCCTTCTAACTTATGATTTGGTTATGTTTTTGAGTTAAACTTGTGCTTTTAATAAGTTTTGTGTTTATTTCAGTGTTATAAGCTTGAAACTCACTAATTGCATTTTGGAGACAAGTTAGCTCAAAACGGTGTCTGCAGATCAGTCAACTTCACGGATTGGACTGTACTTGTTCAAGAAGAACCAGATAATGAGCCATACATCATTGGAAAGATACGGAAGTCTAGTTTCTGTAGAATTTCTTGGTTCATGATTCCGAGTCTTCTAGAGAAAGTTATACATGTTTTGGCAACTTAATGTCAAATTCGGCAGCATCTGCGTTACTGGGCCAAAAATCACATTTGAAGGCCTTCCCGATTTTTCCTTGAGCTGGGCTGCATATGCTTGGAAAGATAAGACAAAGAGCTTCAAGATTCATAGTTTTCCAGATTTTTCAGAATGAAGACACAAGCCCAAAACGAGCCCATAAGCTGGCTGCAATGCATTGTCATGCATGACATATGCATGATGAAGTGTTGTTGATTGTGGGAAAGTTTGGTGAAGCATATTCAATACCTATTGTTGAGTGGAATTTTGCAGCAGCCAAATGAATTAAAAGATGTTGAAGTGGATGATGCAACACTAAGCTTAATGACAAGAAGAATTGTTTTCAAATGCACTAGTGTGTTAGGTGAATTAAGTGTTGTAAGTTGGTGAAGTGAGTGTGGTTAGTGAACTCTATTGTATAATTCAAATTTTCACTTCCCCTAGGTCTATAAATAGGGAAGTTCTCTAAGCTTGTAATCACACCCCAAGGGGGGAGCTCTCAAGCACCTCTCTAGAGCTCCCTTCCCTTCTCTCCCTCAAATTCTCTTAGTTTCCCTTTTGTAGTTCTCAATTGTTGTAATAAGATCATTCTACTTTTCTTTTCTCTTCTTCTAAATTCTCCAAACACTTCTCTATTCTCTTTCAAAGTTCTCCATGCTCTAAAACATTTCCCATGTTCTCAAACACATTTCTCTTCCAAAATCCACAAAGTTCTCAACACCATTTTCCCTTCTCTTCCAAAAGTCTCCATGTCTCAAACACTTCACAAACACTTTCTCTCCCTTCCCTAAGTTATCAAATTCTCCAAGTTCACAAACATTCTCCAAGTTCTCAAACACATTTCTCTTCCCTTCCAAAAATCATCCAAGTTCTCAAACACTTTCTCTTCCAAAATCCTCAAGCTTTCCAAACACTTCTCTACTCTCTTCCACATTTCCCTTCTCTTCCAAAATTCTCCAAATCTCTCAAACACTTTCCTTCCTTCCTCAAATGCTCTCTTTAATGTTTTCTAAGTTGTAATTTATTTTTCTTGTAATGTACATTCTTTCTTCTTATTTTGTTTCTTTTGTTTTCATTTTTGTTTTGTGTAGGAAAATTGAATTGGATTATTCAATCACCAATCCCTGTGGAATCGACCTCGCACTTACATACGCTAAACTACCAACGGTTCGTGCACTTGCGAGTATCACAAGTTGATGATGCAGCTGAATCCATTTTGGTGCAGCTGAATCTACGCAACAGTTTTTCATCCCCTCCACGTGTTCTTGTTGTTGGTATATGTAGTTTGGATCGATTTCATGATTTGAGAGTTCGAATTAAAACCACCAAAATGGCCCACTGTTTTGGTAGTGACTTACCCAATTTCAATCAATTTTTGGCCGGGGTCCGAGAACAAAACTTTCTCCCATGGTTTGTCTAATTGTGTTGATGTAGGAAGTGGCTGGAAGGCAGCGAGGAAGAAAGAGAAATAGATTTTGTGGTAGGTCTCACAATTGCCACGTCAGCATTTAACATTTGACCTAACGATCAATGTAACAACTGGTGTAAATTGGTCATATTTTGAAATGTCAGGTATGAAATTGAAATATCGGGGCCCATTTCGATACTGACCTTAAACCTCCAGAGAGTAAACTGATGTTAGACCTTTAAAAAAATAAGGTGCTGCACGCAACCTAGCAACACAGCCAGAGAAAGAAGAATATTTTTCAGGCATTTGCTCGAGCAGTTGGTGGGCACCATAGAGGGGCAACTCATGCACCTCCAAAGCTTTTTCCGACAAGGGGAGGTGCAACTGCACCTCCTTGTGCCTCTATGGGTCCGTCACTGCTTGTATACCCTCTAAAATTTAATATTTTCACCTGACATAAAAACTTGTGTGAAACAGGGATAGCACTATTTCAGTTAGTAAGCTCGTAAAATCAAACTTATAGTTTGAGTTTGATGAGTCTGGACTCTCCATTTTCAGAAATAAAGTTATGATTGGTAATGGTTTTCTAGATGGCGGCATGTTTCATTTGAATTGCAAGAAACCAAATCCAAGAAATACTAATCTAAAGCATCAATGTGATAAGCACTAAAAGAAAAGCAGATAAAGAAGAATCATATAGAATTTGGCACAAGAGACTAGGACATGTCTCAAATGAAAGAATGAACCTGCTGAACAAAGAAAATCGGTTGCTACCACTTAACCACCATGACAAAGACAACGTTTGCGTTGAATGTGTTAAAGGAAAGTTGACTAATTTGAGGAAGAAAGGTGCTACAAGAAGTGAGAAACTGTTAGAAATTATACATACTGACATATGTGGTCCTTTTCCCACTCAAACACATGATGGTTTTAAGTATTTCATAACCTTCACAGATGACTTCTCAAGATATGGTTATGTATACTTAATATCTGAAAAATCCAATGCATAAAAAACCAGCTGGATTCGAAAATAAAAGTGGTAAGGTCAGACAGAGTCGGTGAGTTTTATGGCAGATTTGATGAGAAAGGAAGAAATCCTAGACCTTTTGCCAAGTTTTTACAAGAAGAAGGAATTGTGGCTCAATATACTAATCCAGGTACACCACAACAAAATGGAGTGGTAGAGAGACGAAATAGAACATTGATCGAAATGATAAGAAGCTTAATGTGTTGTTCTAAGCTTCCAAAATTTCTCTGGGGAGAGGCCTTGAAAACAACAAACTATTTGCTGAATAGAATTCCTACGAAAAGTGTTAACAAAATTCCTTATGAGATATGGTGCAACAGAAAACCAAGTCTCTCACATCTCAAAATTTGGGGAAGCAAAGCAAAAGCAAAGTTCTATAATCCATTGGAAAAGAAACTAGATTCCAAGACAGTTACTTGCTACTTCATGGGATATCCATATAGAACAAAAGGGTACAAGTTTTACTATCCCAACAACACCACATGGTTTATGGAAACACAAGGAGCAATTTTCATTGACGATGAAAGTGAACAAGGCACTGATGAAAATTTTGATTTTGATGTAATTTTGGAAGGTGAGGGATTTATAGGAAAAGAAGATCTGATAAGAGAAACAACATTCTTGCCATTCACTGTTTCGAGTGACAAACAAGTCTCACTAGTTCATGTTGAAAGAAATTTAGAAGAAATCAAATAACTGAAGCTCAACAAACTGCAATAGAAAATATGCAGATATATCAACAAGAACAACAGCCTCACAACTCAAAACTGAGAAGGTCACAAAGAACTAAGAGACCTGCTCTATCAAATGATTATTATGTCTATCTGCAAGAGTCAGAACATGATATCAACACCACAGAAGACCCTGTGTCTTTTAAACAAGCTATGCAAAGTGAAAAATGTGAAAAATGGATAGAAGCAATGGATTCTGAGCTTCAGTCAATGAGTAAAAATGGTGTATGGAAGCTTGTAGCATTGCCTCGATGATGTAAACCAACATGATGCAAATGGGTTTACAAGACCAAAAGAAACTCAAAGGGACAAATAGACAGATATAAGGCATGTTTGGTAGCAAAGGGATTCACACAACAAGAAGGAGTGGATTACAACGAAACATTCTCACCTGTTTCAACTAAAGATTCTTTAAGGGTGATAATGGCATTTGTGGCACATTTTGATTTGCATCTTCATCAAATGGACGTTAAGATTGCATTTTTGAATGGAAACCTTATTGAAGAAATCTATATGAAACAACCAGATGGTTTCATTCAAAAAGGGGAAGAAGATTTGGTTTGCAGGTTCCAGAAATCAATATATGGATTAAAACAAACTTCAAGGCAGTGGTATTTGAAGTTTGATGAAGTTGGTCTAGGTTTCATTGATAATCCCTTAGATGAATGCATTAATTATCTCAAATTTCATGGAAGACATTAGATTTTCATGCTCCTTTATGTTGATGATATTCTCTTAGCAAGCAGCAATTTGTCATTATTACATGACACTAAGAGAATGTTGTCAAACTACTTTGAAATGAGTGATTTAGGTGAAGCAAATTATGTATTGGGGATTGAAATAAGTAGAATCAAAGAAAGGGGATTACTTGTTCTATCACAGAAAGGATATATAGAAAGGATACTCAAAAGATTCAATATGGAGAACTGCACAGGTTGTGATGTTCCATTCTCAAAAGGTGATAAACTAAGTTGTGAACAATCTCCTAAAACTGAGCAAAAGAAGTTGGAAATGCAGGACAAGCCCTATGTCTCACTTGTAGGAAGCTTGATGTATGCACAAGTTTTCTACAATACTAGACCTTGCTTTCTGCATAAGTGTTCTTGGAAGGTATCAATCTAATCCAAGCCAAGCACATTAGGTAGCAGGCAAGAAGGTTTAAAGGTATTTGTAGAGAACTAACGAGTACAAACTAGTTTATCGAAGAGTTGAAGAATTAAAACTGGAAGGATATGCTGATGCAGATTTTGTTGGTTTTCTGGATACTCAGAAGTGTACATCATATGTTGTATTCTTGTTTGCAAGAGGAGCAGTGACATGGAAAAGTGTCAAACAACAATATGTATCAACCTCAACTATGCAGGGTGAATTCAGCAATTTATGAAGCTACTTCAATAGCAATGTGGCTTAAGAATTTTATGCCAGTGTTGAGAATTGTGGAATCCATACAGAGACCAATCTAGTTGTGGAATGACAACAGTGCTGCAGTTTATTTTGCAAAGGGAAATAAGAGATCATCAGGTATGAGACATCTGCAGTTTAAGTTTTTGAAGATCAGAGATGGTTATACAACTTGGGATCACGTTGGGACAGATTCCATGATTGCAGACTTCTTGAACAAAGGTTTGCCTAATCATGTTTTTCATAGGCATGTTAGAAGCATGGGTTTGCAGATCAGTTTTGATGTTTAAGTCAGTGGGAGCCAAAGGTAGTTTTGTTTCATTTAATTAGTTTCAATCGAAGTTGTTATTACAGTTTTATTTGATAATGTTATTCAAGTCTTTCTTAAAATCGTGTTTTTCAATTTATAAATGTTTTGGCATATGGATGAAGGAAGAATCTGGAAAAATTGCTAGCACTTGTGTTTTGCATTTTTATATCTGATCGGTTCATAATTGTATATCATTTTGTACCCTTCTAGCTTATGATTTGGTTATGTTTTTTAGTTAAACTTGTACTTTTAATCCTTTTTGTATTTATCTTTCAGTTAATTGAGATTTAGGTAACAATGATGGCTTTGGATAGGAAATGATGCAATCCATGCATGTTAAGGCCTGATTTGTATGAAGGGATGAAGAGCTTAAAGACAAACTTATTTTGGCTACAGCCCCCTGCCAGTCCAGCTTCGTAGGTCATATTGAAAGCTTTGTTTCAGCAACCTACACAGCTCGGATGAGGCAGAATTCTTCATGAAAGTTGTTCCAATGGGTGTATAATATAACATATCCAAAATTCAGCCCCATTGGATAAATCTGGAGTCCGTTACCTAGCAAACACAGAACCATACTCATGATGGATTTTTGTCAGCGAGCAAAACGAGTTAGCAATTTGTTTTGGCCTTAATTTTTTCATCCGAGCTTGGATTGGGCCAATACTTGTATGGTTGGATCAGACACATTCTGAACTTCAATTTGGAGTGCTTAAAGTCTTCATTTGCTTAAGAGAAGCCCAATTCGTAAGTCATTGAAGTTGCTGGTCATGCTGACCTCATGATGAGCTGGTTGGATGCTTGGTCATGGTGACCTAGGCATGAGCTATTGTTTCTGGATGGAAGCTTGGTCATGCTGACATGAAGATGAGCTAGGGCTGCTGGTGGGATTTATTGGTGAAGTGCATCAACAATTTTCTAATACAAGTGCATCAACCAATTCAGATTTTCTAATTCAAGTGCATCAACCAATTCAGATTTTATAATACAAGTGTTGTATGCATTAGCCATTTTGAATTCAGATTTTCACTTCCCCTAGGCCTATAAATAGGGAAGTTCTCTAAACTTGTAAACAGACCCCAAGGGGGGAGCTCTCAAACACTTCTCTAGAGCTCCCTTCCGTTCTCTCCCTCAAATTCTCTTAGTTTCCTTTCAAGTTGTCAATTGTTGTAACAAAATGAGTTTACTAAATTTTCCTTCAAGTTTTCTTAGTTCCACTTTACTTTTCATTATGTAAATTCTTTTCTTTAGTTTCAAGTTTGATTAGTTTCCAAGTTTCAATTATGGTTCATGTTCTTATTCATTATGCTTATAAGTTAATATGCTAGTTTGAATGATTGATCACCATTTAGGCTTGCATGTTAGCTATCTTGGTTTGAATTAAGAGTATAAACCATGCTTTAATTCGAATTGAACTATGAATAGGAAGAGTATGTATGGACATTCGACAACAGGGATTAGATACATGCTTGGTTGTTTAAATTGTTCTTCTATGCTTAATGGGTTCCTAATGCTTAATTTTAGGTTAGACAACAAATGATCAAATTAGGGAATTAGGAACACAAGGTTAGGACCAAACACCATGGCCTAATCATACATTAGCTAGAATCAATCTATTACTCTAATTGAACTTGGGAACTTATCTACTTGAGTTAGTTATTTTCTTTCTTCCTTGTTTTATTTATTTCCTTTTGTTTTCATTTATGTTTTGTGTAGGAAAACTGAGTTGGATCCTTCAATCACCAATCCTCGTGGGATCGACCTCGCACTTACATATGCTATACTACCAAACGGCTCGTGCACTTGCGAGTATCACAAGTTGAGGATGCAGTTGAATCAATTTTGGTGCAGCTGTATCTACGCAACAATATCCATGAAGGAGCCATGATAGTTTTATTAAGACCTTGGTAGTCTTGTAAGGGTGAGCTAAGAACAGTTTTGATCATCAAACACATTCTAAAGCATATCTTAACAATTCTTTAATCCTAATTCAATTGGCAGCCTCATGTGTTGTTATAGGCTTGTATGTGTGGTTGTAAAAGACTTGAATGTTATTTATTTAATGTGCTTTGACAATTCCATATGAGTTTATATCAATGACAGTGGCTTGATAAGAAACTGAGAAGTTTTAAAAGTCCTAAATTGGCCATTAAGTGATTAATCTTGAGTCACAATGATTATTTGACCAAGTGGGAGAATGTAAGATAGTTTACTATCTTAAACTCGTATAAAGTGGTCTTCTAATCATTATCGGATTGCAAGACCTCCAGATTAATCGAGGACTTAAAACGACCTCATCCAGCAGACTTTGTATCAGTGTTTTAATTGGATTACAAGGCTAAAGGGGTTTCTAGTTTTGTTAGAATTGTTCTATTGCAATAAGGATACCTCAAGGAGTTTCTTGATGGGCAAGACTCCTTGAGTGATGCGTATAAATAGAAGAGCTCCCTCTAAGAGCCGAGACACACAACTCATCAAGATATTCACCCCATCTAGAATATTGAGCTAAGGCAGTCGGTTATCTTAGAGAAGAACTCTCTCCCTCAAGCGTTCATTCCAATGGCAGAACAAGGTTAGTGTTCAAGTCTAATAGCTTATAAGGTTTACACCTATTTCATTCCATAACAACTCTTTTTATACTAAATTTGTTGATTACTGAGACATAAGAAAAGAGAATCAGTAAGAAGCTGTCTTTGTTGCTGCTCTCCTTCATAAATAGAAGCATGTGTATCCCCATAGTTGCTAATGATCGAAAGCCTTATCCTATACAGTTCGCATAATTGAGATAAAGTTTGTTTCCATAACTTTTTCTACCAAGCATTTTTATTGTTTGAAATCCTATGATCTCAGTTACGTTAAAACTCTTTTCTGAGTGTCCGTCTCTATATTGATCAGTGAGGTGATTGACCTAATGAGGTGATTGACTATTGTTATCATGCAGAAATATCGCATGCATAAGAGACACATCTTACCCAAGGAAGACGACCGGAGATTGCCACATGTTCTAGTCAATAACCTTTTCATCTATTGAGCATGTCCCTGGCTATTCTTGTTTGTTTTGCCTGCTAGGCCTTGGGCTCTCTCTTTAAGAAAATCCAATGTTCATTCTTTGTTCATATTTTATAACCTTATGTAGGCCCAGGAGGAGAATGAAGTGGATAATGTGGAGATTGCCCAATCAGATTATTTCACATACCAAATTGTTGGATTAAGAAGCTGCAATTAGATTTTTGAGACATAGATGTTGTGCATTCTCCTTGACTAAGTGGAAACATTTCACTACAAATATCAATCACATTCTTTAAACATCTCAAAACCAAAACAAAACTACATATGCTAGCTAGGGCAGCAAGCTAGAGTTTACAATTCTGGACGCAACAAATATATCATATGTCGGTCATGTGGAGGAAACATGAAGTGGTGAGTTGGACTTGTTCTGGTTAATATGCCCTTCTTTCAAAGAGTATGATTGAGCACTGAACTTTATCATCATAAATTAGTAGCATCAAATCACAAATGTCAATATATGTTGCCATTTTGTTCTACAACATAATCCTACCAAAAATCTAGATGTCACTTATAACACTTTTAAGTTGAGCCCTTGAGAAATTATACACAATATTGTTTTGATGATGTTACCAATCAAAAGGAGATCATAGGCCCAACTATGGAGTTCAAGTTGGAAAATTGGGCACAACAAAGCATTGTGTACCAGCAATGGATCACAATTCGCTCCATCCTATTTATTTATCCATTAGCTTATTGGGCTTCTATTTCAAATTCATAAAATTTGATCTCTACATCCGAATAACATGAACTATTATGACAATTATCTATCCATTGGCTTTGTACTTTTCAATTTATGATACGAGAGTGTGGAGATAAAATTTCTAAGTATGCGGTCAGAAATTTCAAATTTTCTGGACACAACCCGTTTAATAAATGGGTTATATAGTATTTTGGCGGATTGACAGAAAAATGACCTGAATTTTTTTATCGTTTGTTTGAACCGTTAATTTCCCAAGTTATTTATTTATTTTTAGATTTATGTATTGTGTAGATTAAATTACATTCATTTAACTTTATTTAATATGATGATGATGTTCATTACTCATCGTAGTGAGTAAAAGTATTACCCAAAAATAAATGGACTTAGAGAAAGAAAAAAATTTGGTCGAGTTCATATTATAATTTATAATTGGGATCCACATCCATTGTCCCAATCGTTACTCTCTGTGTAAAAGCCAAAAGGAGAGAGTCTGACTCCAAAACAACGGCGTATCACAGCTCTTCTCATGTCAACTGGGTACGCTTTAATTTTTGCCACTGTTATTTTCAAAAACCAAAGTCATGACAGCGAGAAAATACATAAAAGGAGGATGAGGATGACATGAACTAATCTTGCAACTCAAAAGCACCTTGGGCATCCTCAGCCACAAGTCTTGCAAACACCTCAAATAAAAATGATATTGCACCTCAAAACCATAAAATAATAATAATAATAATAATAAATTTGAATTTAAGGATAAACATTCATAACCGCATGATTGACAAAGCCCTCTGCTTTATGATCTCAGCATCTTCACCATACAAAAGACAGATCCCACACTTTTTTACCTCCGAAAAGGGCTCATTAAAAATATTCATTAAGCGGAAGTGAACGGAGACCTCAGTAACAAGTTTGTAAAACGCAGAGGGGCTTGGAGTTGGAGCTCCCTCTACAACTTTTTCATAGACTTTATTATACCACCACACCAACACCTCATGTGAAACTCTGCATTCAAAGACATCTTTCGGGAGCGGACAATACAAACGATGGTTGACTTTATGCCTTTCACCATCACTAGTTTTGAAGTTGTACTTGCATCCAATCTTCATATCCCGTAGAGCATAGCCTTCTTGGTATGAAACAACAAGAGATATTGCGAAACCCAAGAAATCTGTGCTAAACCAATCATGAGGAAGCTCAATCTTTATTGAACATCCCTCACTTTTATGGCTGAACCAATTTGGAATTTCATTCCCAGGACATCAAATGGCAAAGGAAGATACTTTGCGTAAGGATTCCTGTACCATGGATATGGACATCATAGTTATTAAACTCGTAAAAAAAAAAAGGAGCAACTTCTTCAACGTAAGTGTGGGAGAGAGAGAGAGAGAGAGAGAGAGAGAGAGAGAGAGCACCTCAATTTCGTCTTCTTTAAACTTTGACGACGCAGTTGCCATTCGCATAATTCTGAGCTGTGCATCAGCCATTATGTTGCTTCGTGCATTCTCATCCAGCTTTGGGCAATTAGAACATATATGTTTCTCATGAAGCCCTCGATAAAATATATATTCTTCCCAACCTTGTGTGATTGCAGTGCTTGAACTTGACACTGTCTTCAGTGACGTGCAACCACCTGCTTCAAGACTTTGCAGCAATGGGGGGAGCTCTGGTAAAGATTTAAGGCTCTTGCAACCGGTGAGGAACAAGTGAGACAGCTGAGCAGCTTGTTTGATGCTTGTAGGTATGCTCTTAATTTTGGTCCGACTCAAATTTAACATTTCTAATGAGATTATGCAAAAGAGGTCATCAGGGACAACCTCAAGGTTGTTGCACTGACCGAGCCTTAATTTTCGAAGAGCAACTAGATTTCCAATTAATGGGTGTAGCTCTTTAACCGATGTACCTGATAACTTTAGAAACTTTAGATGTTCCATAGCCTCCAAGATTTCTGGGAAGTGTTGAAAGTTAGAGCAACCATTGAGATAAAGGCTTTCTAGAGATTTCAACTTCCAAATGTTCATTGGGAGACTCACTGATGCAGGACGCGTAGGACCTAAATTTATTAGTTTCCTAATGTATTTGTTAGTTTCCTAGATTTTCTAGTTTTCCAAGTTCTAGTAGGATTTCTACTTTTCCAGATTTCCAGTTTTAAGTTTCCTATTTTATTTGGGTTTAGTATTTCTGTTTAAGCAAGGGATTTTTATCCTATTATGTCTAGGTTTTAGTTTGCTATAAATACCATGTAGTTCTTTAAAATTCATATTTGAATGTTGAATAAACCATTCCCTAGAACTCTTTGATTTCATCCCTTCGATCTATATTTCTTCTCCTCGATCTCTTATATTTTTCTATGTTATATTGTTTAAGTGCTTAATCAGTACTACATCACTCACAAGGTTTTTATTACCGAATAGTTCAATTGCAGTTGTATTCTTGGGAACTCGCAAAGAGAATTGCAGCCGCGTAGACTAAGGGAACACGAGAGTTTTAAGCTTACGAGTGTTGCTTGGAAGACTCTTAAGGTGTTGACAATATGTCAATATGTAATATCTGTGTAAATTTAAGAATTCAAGATTGCATGGCATCTCGGGAAGATTTTTGAGATTTGTGCACCACCCAAGGTTAAGATAAGTAAGCTTGTCAAGATGTTGAAAATATGAAGGAATTTCAACCAAACTTTCACAAAAAGAAAGATCTATATGCTCAATTTTCCGACTCCGAGAGAGATTTGGGACTTCAGTTAGATGTTTGGAGAAACTAAGATCAATCCATTTTAAGTTCACAGGACTGTAACAAAATAAACAAGAATTAATAACTTAGCTTGCAAATTATTACTTTCTAGGCCACATGTTATACAAAAACTAAAATAAGCATATATAATATACCTGGTCCTCATTCCAAAGTTGCCCCACAAGTCGGCTGCACGACATTTCAAGGGCAATAAGATTTTGAGCAGAAAATTTTGATGGCAAAGATTTCAAAGGATATTTGCACCAGTGAAGATCTCTAAGAGAATTGGGAAGATCAAGAGAACCAATTAACTGGTTCCTCAAAATGTGAGATGAATTGACACGTAGCCATCTTAGTTGATACATCTTTTCGAACTTTGCGTCTTTCAAGTTTAGCTTTTCAATCTTAGGCAAGTCAAATGATATGGCTTGAACATGTCCATCTCTCTGACAATCAAGAACAAAATATAAATGTAAATATAATATAAAAAAATATGTTTAATCAAAATTACATTTGTAGGAATAATCTGACTTGTTTATTGTAAATGTGAATATTATTATGGATATCCTCTGCAATGAACAACCTGCTGCGTTGTTCTCGAGCAATTGCCCTACCCATTTCTTGCACCAAATCATGCATCTCTATCCAACCTTCTTTTGAAATTGATATGAGAGACCTATCAATAAGATCAATGATTCCAGCTTCCCCATGGAAATTACGACTATCTAACATTTTTTTTACATAATTCCTCCCATAGCCTTTATGAAAACATGCTATATCAAGAAATATCTCCTTCTCATTGTCTTCTAATCCATCGTAACTTACTCTCAACACCTTCTGGATTTCTCCGATTGGAACTTGTTTCACTTTTTTCCATTGAACTTCCCACTCATGTTTGCTCTTGCAACGAAGGAATGAGGACCCCATAACTTTAAGAGCTAATGGAATGCCCTTAATATAATCCACCACCTCTCTTGACAACTCAGTGTAATCTGTTGTTGGAGACTTATTTCCAAAAGCATGCGAATGAAAGAGCTGAAGAGCTTCATCAAAACCTAATCCCTCAACATTGTATATCTTTTCATCTTCAACTTTTTGCTCAAGTAGGCCTTTATCTCTAGCAGTTATAATGATTCGACTTCCTTGGCAAAACCGATCATGATCACCAACAAGAACTTCTAGTTGTTTTCGAGCATTCACATCATCAAGAACAATGAGCACCTTCGTACGCCTGAGCCTATTCTTAATATGAAGTGGTATAGACGGAGTGTCGATACTTACATCTTTATCCTTTAATATCTCACCAAGAAGTTTATTTCGCAAGTCATTTAGTCCATCCGTTTTTTCTGATTTCTCCCTGACATTTGCGAGAAAACAACAAGCTTCAAATTTAGAGGACTGCCTCTGCCTGTGAAATACAGCATCAGCAAGGGTGGTCTTGCCAATACCACCCATGCCCCAAATACCTACACAGCAAACACCTGGTGAATCCAAGCATAATAACGACTCAATTTTCTCAATTTTCTTTTCAATTCCAACCAGATCCTTTAAATCCCCTGACGATTCGCGATTCAATTTTGTCAAAACATCTTGAACAACTTCCTCAACAAAATCGGCCTCTGTCCTCCTGGCAAATATCGTTATGAAAGACAAACAATAGTATGAGTGAATCCAAGCATAATAACGACTCAATTTTCTCAATTTTCTTTTCAATTCCAACCAGATCCTTTAAATCCCCTGACGATTCGCGATTCAATTTTGTCAAAACATCTTGAACAACTTCCTCAACAAAATCGGCCTCTGTCCTCCTGGCAAATATCGTTATGAAAGACAAACAATAGTATGAGTAAGTATGAATCAAATGATATCAAGTAGAAATTGATACAAGCTAGAGATTTAGTATACCCTGTTTTGCTTGAATAATGAAACGCAGACATATTGGCTGCTTCCTCCAAAGCAGCCCTCCAGTTGGCCACCTCATCCCTACTGCGCTTATGTGGACGATCTTCAAATGCATAAGTTCCCTGCTGTTTTCGTACATGTGATGGATCTGTGCGATAAAAAATGGGTATAACAATTTGTTTATTTCTTTTCTTGCATCCTAGTATATGCACAAGTTCTTTCAAACACCATGTGGAAGAAGCATAGTCTTTTGAGAAAATGACTAGTGCAATTTTCGATTTCTCGATTGCTTCTACAAGGGTAGTTCCAATGTCGTCTCCTTTCTCAAGTCTGTTATCTATGTAGGTCTCAATGTTCTTCCGACGTAAAGCCGCGTGAAGATGGCTGGTAAAAGTATCGCGTGTGTCTTCACCTCTGAAACTAAGAAACACATCGTACTTTTCTTGAAGAGGAGCAGGAAAAGGAAGAGAGGAAGAAGAAGAATTCATATCCGTATCCAAAACCTGTAAACTTACAAGACAAAACACGTATCTGGGCTAGCTCCAAATAGGATGTATATATTCAGAATGAGAAATGAGGGATATAAAAAATCTCCAAATTGGATGTATATAATGATTTGTTGTTTAGAAAGAAAGATAGAAAGCAGGGGCATTTTTGCTCACCACCAAGGAATTAAATGTCGATATTGTCGCCGATATTTCGGCGATAATATCGGTTTTTTGGGTCCCGATATTTTCGCAACATTCCATTTATATTTCGTCAATTTATCGAAAATATCCTCGATAATATCGCGACAATCCAATCTGAAATGGTCAAAGTCAGAAATTCAATCTGAAATGGAAGCAATAAGAATCTTCCAAACTCAGCAATTGCATGAAAAGAATCTGAAAATGGAGATCCAAACAAAGGATTTTTCCATATCCAAAGTCAGATCTAGATGAGATTTGATATGGTTACCTGGGGTTGTGAAAGGGGCCGACTTTATTGGCGTAGAGAGGGACGGCATCGCGATCATTGTAGCGGTGATCTGGCGTGGGTAACGCAGGACGTGATTAAAACGGCAAGGACAAGAATCCTCGAGAGGTTCTTCATGGTCTTGACGGAGAAGAAGATAACGAGTGATATTTTTCAAGTGAGAGAATGAACAAACCACTAAAGCAACCTGGTAATATGTTTTTTAATTCATTTTTACTTCTGTTTTTTTTGCCCTTTTTTTTTCTTTTCTCAGCTTTCTTGTGTACTGAATGGGGGCAATGTGATGCGGCAGTTGTGGATTTGTGTTCAACCCCATTTCAAACTTTAAAACTCCTTTATTTATTTTTCTTTCGTTTTTGTTCCTGATAGTGGTGCCAGGTGTTGCAATCTAAGCCTCTGCATTAAGAATAATGAGTATCAACAAGTCATAGCTCTCCTGGAAAATTCTGTGGTGCATCGGCTGTACCGGTACAGCCACTTATCCAAGGGCTGAGTTTGCATTTCAAAAATGGATGGATGTGATTGAATGACTGGATAACCTATTCAACCCTTTTGTATTGAGCACGTGAGTCACATGTGACTCTTACTCGAGGGGTAACAGAACCAGACGCATGCTCTGGAGGTGGAAGACGACGCTCGCTCCAAGTCTTATCTCCAAATCCAATCGTAACAAGCCTCCAGCTCTTTTCTCTACTTGCCTAAATCCAATCCTAAGCACCTCCAACTCTTCTCTTTGCTTGCCCACCAAATCCTCTCTCTTGTTGCCCAAATCTGAGCGCCTGGGACTTTTGTCTGTGCTTGGCCAAAATGCATCTGCAGAAAGCTAATGCTCACCGAATTGAGGTCGTCCATGAGAAAAATGAAGACAAAGTTGGCGACTCTGCCTAAGCGAGGTACTCAACTCTTCTCTCTGCTTGCCAAATAATCCTGCGAAAAGGGAATCGTTATGGAATTGATGATGGGTCCAGCCTCCATGATGTAATGGTCACCAAATTGAGAGATATTTAGTTGATTTGTTCAAATTGTGTGAACGACGACATTTGAGTTGGTGGAGAAAGGAAGTGTAAGGAGTATCGTTGAAAATTTGGAAACATCAAGTAAGAGTTCAAACAACCCTCTTTTTCTGGTTTAGGAGTTGAATGTATTTTGGGTAATGAGTTAATGTAATTGCATGTATTTTGGTTGCTTTTCTTCGTCTTTGTGCTATACATTCATTAGCTTCATGTTTATGCTCTGAAGAGTTTGCCAATAGTCGAGCAGCGTTTGCATTGCAAACATGCAATTGCATAATGGTGATGCAATGCAAGAGTAACTGTGCAAACGAAAATAAGAAAAATGGATCATATTTTATTGTACATGCATAATTAGACATATTTTTTACTATAAATCGAAGGGAGCAATTATCCGAAATACAAAGCATGATAAACGGTAAGGGACAATAATCCGAACATATTATATTACAAAAGGACCAATTATTCGAAAATACCTAGTAATAAAAATTGTCATGTAGTACGAATCACATTAAAAAATATCCCTAATTTCGTAAACCATAATGTGGTTAACCCTAATATTTAATAATAGGCATAAGGTCATAATGAAGTAGTTACTTGCTTTTCTTTGTCTTTGCACCATACATTCATTAGCTTTGCGTTTTTAAGCTATGTGGAGTTTGCTCACAGGCGGGTAACGTTTGCATAACACACATGCAATTGCATTTTGGTGATGCAATACAAGAGTGACTGTGCGCAAACCGAAATAAAAATAATGGATCATATTTTATTGTACTGGCATAAGTAGACATATTTTGTACTTTCAATCGCAGGGCGAACTTTGGTGCCAAAAAATTGACTGAAATTTGGTACAAACTTCTTGTGACATTCTCTACGCCCTCAAACTCCAAAAATATAATTTTGACTTATAAAATTTGAAAATGATAACAAAAACTCAACTTTGTTTCAAAAAAAACCAAAACATTAAATTATGTTCTATAACATAACACTCGTGTTCTTTGATTTTAACGCTTACCATGAACTCAAATATGTGGAATCATGACTTTAGACCTTTATAATCGAAGATAATGTTATAAGGAGTTTGTATCAATTTTCGGTGTATTTTTCTGATATTTAATTAATTTTGTATGAATTTTAAACATAAATTTGATAAAAGTATCAAAACTGACACGTGGCAAAATGACAGGAGGATAGCCATCAGACACACTGACTACTCCCCATTCAGCTTCCGCCATGTTTCGCCCCACATGATTTAATACTATTTTTCTAGGATTTAACTTATAAAATTGATAATAAATTAAATACAAATCCAAAAAATACACCGAAAATTGATACGAACTTCTTGTGACATTCTCCACGCCCTCAAACTCCAAAAATATAATTTTGACTTATAAAATTTGAAAATGATAACAAAAACTCAACTTTGTTTCAAAGACAAAATATGTGGAATCATAATTTTAGACCTCCATAGTCAAAATGTTTGTATCAATTTTCGGTGTATTTTTCTGATTTTTAATTATTTTTTAATGAATTTTAGAAGTGAAATCCAAGAAAACTAATATTAAATTATAGAGAATCACACGTCGCTGCAGCTGAAAGGAGAGCAGTTATTGTTTTCGCAGGTGGGCGTGATACGATTGCGCCACATTTCATTTTCTTTATTTTTTTCCAAGTTTATCTTAAAAAAATCATAAAAAATTAATTAAAAATCAGAAAAATGTACCGAAAATTGTTACAAACTACTTACGACATTGTCTTTGACTATGGAGGTCTAAAATCATGATTTCACATATTTATGTCCACTAGAAGTAATCCTCGAATCAAAGAACATGAGTGTTATATTATAGAGCATCAACTAGTGTTTTAAATTGTTTAGAAATAAATGTGAGTTTTTGTCATCAATTTATATTTTTCTGAGTGAAATTGTATTTTTATAGCTTGATAGTGTAGAGAACGTCACACGGAGTTCGTAGGACTTTCCGGTAAATTTTTCTGTTCTACGTAAAAAAGAACCCAATTAACTTACTTTTTCAAACCAACGGGCTATTTGTTCAAGCGAACGTAAGGGGTGCATTCGTTCAGGAAAGTTTCTAGTTCCCCCAAAAAGGCCCCAGCTAACTTTCTTTTTCAAACAAACGGACTATTTGTTCACGCGAACACAGCGGTTGAGTTCGTTAAGTAAAGTTGCTTGCTCCCCAGAAAAATCAACCCAACCAACTTACGTTTTCAAACAAACGGACTGTTTGTTCAAGCGAACGCAAGGGGTGCGTTCGTTTAATAAAGTTTCCGCTCCCGGAAAATATTCTCAATTAACTTACTTTTTTAAACAAATGGACTATTTGTTCAAGCGAACGCAAGGGGTGCGTTTGTTGAGTAAAGTTACTCGTTCCTTGGAAAAATGAATCCTAACCAACTTACTTTTTCACACAAACAGGCTATTGGTTCAAGTGAACGCAATGGGTGCGTTCGTTCAGTAAAGTTACGCGTTCCTCGAAAAAGGAGACCCAACCAACTTACTTTTTAAATCAAACGGGGTGTTTGTTCAAGCAAATGCAAGGGGAGCGTTCATTGAGTAAAGTTGCTCGTTTCCGGAAAAATGGACCCAACCAACTTACTTTTTCAAACAAACAGGTTATTTGTTCAAGCGAACGCAATGGGTAAGTTCGTTCAGTAAAGTTACTTGTTTACCCGAAAAATGGACCAAACTAACTTACTTTTTCAAACAAACGGGCTACTTTTTCACACTAACGCATGAGTTGCGTTCGTTGTGTAAATTTTCTCGTTCCCGGATAAATGGACATAACAAACTTACTTTTTCAAACAAACGGGCTATTTGTTCAACCGAATGCAATGGGTGCGTTCATTGAGTAAAGTTTCTCGTTCCTGGAAAAATGGACCCAACCAACTTACTTTTTCAAACAAACGGGTTATTTGTTCAAGCGAACGTAAGGGGTACGTTCGTTCAGTAAAGTTGCGAGGACAACTTTGGTGAGATTTGAAGTTGAACTTATGCTTTGTATGATTTTCGAAATTGTGTGAAAACTAAGATTGGGGAATTTGTTGTATTTGGCTATCACACTACTACACTTTGAGCATATTGTGTTTAGAACTTTACCGCTTTGTAAATAATGTCTAAAAATTGAGCTTTTATTGTTAAAACGTTTAAGTCATGTGCATGAGTCATTTTTCTTCAGAAAATGTTCGGAAAAAAATTGTTTTGAGTTCGTTTTATTTTTGTAATTGTTTTCTTTATTTTTGTTTTTTTGTTTTGTTTTTGTTAATGTATTTGCGTTTATGTTTGTTTTTGTTTTTTGTTTTGCTTAAGGACAAACAATCTTTTAAGTTTTCTAACCATTTTGTTTTGTAGAGTTAGAAAAACGTTTGTGGGTATTTAATATTGTTAAACCCTCAGGAGACACAACTCCTCCTACTAGGGATGCCTAGAGGTTTAAAGGCTTGTTGCATATGCTAAATGCAATCGAGTTACCTACGAAAGTGGTTTAGTTAACTTCTAGTTTTGTTTTTAACTTTGTTTTGTGTTGTTTTGCTCGAGGACTAGCAAAATCTAGGTTTGGGGGTATTTGATCGGTTCATAATTGTATATTAATTCTTACCCTTCTAGCTTATGATTTGGTTATGTTTTTGAGTTAAACTTGTGCTTTTAATCCTTTTTGTGTTTATATTTCAGTTAATTGAGCTTTAAGTAACAATGATGGCTTTGGAGAACATAATTCATGCAATTCAAGCATGTTAAGGCCTAATTTGGAGGAATGGATGAAGAGCTTAAAGACAAATTCATTATGGCTACAGCCCCCTGCCAGTCCAGTTCTGTAGGTCATAATGCAAGCTTTGTTTCAGAAACCTACATAGCTCTCATGAGGCCACATTCTTCATGAAAGTTGTTCCAATGTGTGTGTACTATAACATATCCAAAATTCAACCCCATTGGATAAATCTGGAGTCCGTTTCCTAGCAAACACTGAACCATGCTCAGGATGGATCTTATCAGCGCGGAAAATGAGTTATAAATTTGTTTCGGCCTTAACTTCTTCATCCGACCTTGGATTGGCCCAAATAACATATGGCTGGAAAGAAGACATTCTGAACTTCAATTTCGAGTGCTTAAAGTCCTAATTTGATTAAGATAAGCCCAAGTTGTAAGCCCTTGAAGTTGCTGGTCATGCTGACCTCAGCATGTGCTGGTTGGATGCTTGGTCATGGTGAGCTAGGCATGAGCTATCATTTCTGGTTGGAAGCTTGGTCATGCTGACATGAAGATGAGCTAGGGCTGCTGGTGGGATTTATTGGGGAAGTGCTTCAACCATTGAAGATTTTTTAATACAAGTGCATCAACCATTGAAGATTTTCTAATACAAGTGCATCAACCATTTCAGATTTTATAATTCAAGTGTTGTATGCATTAGTATTATTGAATTCAGATTTTCACTTCCCCTAGGCCTATAAATAGGGAAGTTCTCTAAGCTTGTAATAACACCCCAAGGGGGGGAGCTCTCAAGCACTTCTCTAGAGCTCTCTTCCCTTCTCTCCCTCATATTCTTTTAGTTTCCCTTTGTAGTTCTCAATTGTTGTAATAAGATCATTCTACTAAATTTTCTTTTTATTAAATCTCAAGCACTTCTCTATTCTCTTCCAAACACTCTCCAAACCCTAAACACATGTCTCTTCCCTTCCAAATTCCCCATGTTCTCCAAACACTTTCTCTTCCAAATCATCAAAGTCCTCAAACACTCTCTTCCAAAATCCACAAAGTTCCCAAACACCACTTTCCTTACTCTTCCAAATTCTCTAAACTTCTCAAACACTTTCTCCTCCCTTCTCCAAATTTCCCACACACATTTCCCTTCTCTTCCAAAAGTCTCCATGTCTCAAACACTTCACAAACATCTTTCTCTCCCTTCCCTAAGTTCTCAAATTCTCCAAGTTCACAAAATCCTCAAGCTTTCCAAACACCTTCCTTTCCCTTCCAAAATCCTCAAGGCTCTCAAACACATGTTCTTCCAAAATTCTCTAAAGTTCCCAAACACTTTCTTCTCCCTCCTCAAAGTTCTCAAATACTTCCTTTCTTCCTCAAAGTTCTCTTAGTTTCCTTAATGTTTTCTTAGTTGTAATTTATTTTTCTTGTAATGTACATTCTTTCTTCTTGTTTTGTTTCTTTTGTTTTCATTTTTGTTTTGTGTAGGAAAATTAAATTGGATCATTCAATCACCAATCCCTGTGGAATCGACCTCGCACTTACATATGCTAAACTACCAACGGCTCGTGCACTTGCGAGTATCACAAGTTGAGGATGCAGCTGAATCTACGCAACAAGTTTTTGGCGCCGTTGCCGGGGATCGGTAACATTGTTTGATTCTATTTGGTTTTCCTAATTTTTATTATTTTTATCTTTTTCATAACTGGACAGTTTCATGTTTTAAAGTTAATGACGTTAATTGACAAGTTGTGTTTGTAGTCCAACGGACAAGGACAATTGCCTGACAAGCAAGAGAACTGGGTTTGAGTCCCATCTTACACAACACCCAAAAACAAAAAGGTTCATGTAGCATGTTGATTATTTCTAGTTTATGGTTTCATTCACTTGCTCTTAATTAAATATGTTGTTCAAGTTTACATAAACACCATATGACTCTTGGACTGATTAGTGAATGGATGGGTAGATATTGAAGACAAACACCATGTTTAAATTCTACTTGGTTCTCTATTGTTCTTCTTGTTCTTAATGGGTTCAGAATTTGTGCTTAGACTAAACACCATAGCTAAATGCATTTTCTGAATACTTGATTAAAACCACACACCATATGGATAATCATAATTGAGAAAGAACGAACTTCATAAACTAGTTTTGATTTACTTTGCTGCATATTACTTTGAAGCATGAAATTGGATGTGTGTTTTTCCTTTTTCATTTTAGTTTTTATTTCCTAATCCTTTAATTCTGTTTCAAGTTTTCTATGTTTGTTTTAGCAAGTACTGTGAGCTAATAAAAATGGAGAGAGATGGTAACCTCAATCATAAGAATGGGGAGTGTGGAGTAGTGGGAGAAGTCGCGACCTCCAAATGCATCATGCTCGACCTAATCGCTTCAAGGGGGAGTATTCCAATCCTTTCTCTTTAGTTGTTTTGTTATTATTTCAGTAATTTTAATTTTCTATTTCTTTTATTAAAAAAAAAAATTAAAAAGATTTTTATATGAGCTGACTTATGGTAACTCCAGTGAGCGTCTCCGTCAATACAGTGTCTAGGAGTTCTTTAGGCGACACCTTCGGTGTCTAAGAAGTTTGGGTTTTAAGTGGGACCTTTGTGACCCCTCCAACCTTCCCGGATCCCCTGGCTGTGTTTTCTGAGGCCCTTAACTGGTCATCCATGAGTTGCTTGGATATTTGTGTGTTTTAAAAAAAAAAAAACAAAACAAAATTTTAAAATTGAAATTTGAGTTTTTATTTTTCCTTGTAAATTGCAATTTGGAACTTCTTTGTTTTTTTTTCTTTGTGTGGTGTCAGTTAGTTGTAAATAATAATAAATAAATATAAAAAAAAATCAATTTGGAACTTCTTTGTTTTCTTTGTTTTGTTTTGTTAAGTTAGTTTATGTATTTATTTACGTGGTGTGGTTAGTTAGTTTATTTCTGAGTGTTAAAAACACATTTTTATTTCACTCAAACATTACAAACAAAAAAAAAAAAGAAAAAAAATTAAAAAAGAAAACAAAAACAAAACATTCAAGTAAATTAAAAATAAAAACAACATCTTCATCATCTTCATCTTCATCTTCATGGCATGCCTCTATTCTCTCTTACTTGCAGAATTTGCAGCAGCTCCACATGGTCCTCATTCTTTCTCTGCAATGCTTCCACGTGCTGATTGGCAAGGAAGCCGCTTCTGGAGTCCGCCACCATAGCCTTCAAGGAAGCTACTTCCTCGCTCAGCGCGGCACACTCCCGTGTCCTCGCCAATAATCGCATGCCCAAGTTGGTAGCCGAGACCGTGTGGAGCACAGTTAAGTTGTGGGACTCCTCCACCGCTGCTTTGTCAGACCTCTTTGCCACATGGAGATGATCTGTCGTGTGAGCTTGCTGCCAATCATGCCTTCCAGGAGGCAGCACTGCTCCGTTCGACACCGCCTCAGAAAAGTTCGGTATTACCTCAGCAAAGTTTGAGGCCGTACCATGATGATATGTGGAGTTTGGGAAGACATGGTTTGTAGGAGCCCTTATCTGCGCATTCGGTGGCGCAAGGGTCAATTCAAGGCTGAGATCATCAAGGTGAGCGTATGAGGATGCCATTGTTTTGTTTCTGAATTTTTTGATGTTTTTCTTTGAGTTTGCAGGAAGAAATGCTGGGTATCATCCGCTTGAAGAGGTGTGGTTTAAATAGACATATGCTGATGAGGGTGCCAACACCATTTCGGATTTCCCGGGCATGCTCGACCTAATTGCTTCAAGGGGGAGCACCTTTACTTTACTTTTCTTTTTTTTTATTTTCTCCGTGTTTTCTGGTGTTTAATATTTTTGCCCGTTACTTTCATTTTCTAGAGCTTTGTGTTTTTGCTTTTCCCTTTCGGCTATCATCTTTCGTTTATTTTAGTTATGGAACTATGCTTTCTTTTCCGTTTGTCGTCTTTGTTTGATTTAAGTTTGGGGAAGTGTGTTTTCCTTTTTCTTTTTCTTTTATTTTATTTTTCTTTATTCATTGTTTTTCTTTTTAATTTAAAATTAACTTGTTTTTTTTGTTTGACAGGTTTCTTAAGAATTTGGTTGGAAGAAGAGATATAATTAAAGATGCGTCTTGGACACCTGGTGCAAGAATCCCATCTCTTCTTTTAAATTCTTGTTTGAATTGTGTGTTTATTTCAGTTTTTTTTTATTTTGTTTTTATTTAATTAGTTAGTATAATTTAAAACTCATAGGATATTCTTTGAAGAAGCTAAACTTTTGGTAACTCCAGTGAGCAACCGCAGTCTATACAGTGTCTAGGAGTTCTTTAGGCGGCACCTTCGGTGTCTAAGAAGTTTGGGTTTTAAGAGGGACCATTGTGACCCCTCCAACCTTCCCGGATCCCCTGGCTGTGTTTTTCTGAGGCCCTTAACTGGTCATCCTTAAGTTTTTCTCTTAAAAGAAAAAGCAGTTACTTGTGTGTTTACTTAACTAAAAATAAAAATGCATGTTTGGGTTTTCATGTTTTTGTTTGATCGTCGTTCTTTAAATTTAGGGTTATTCGTGTCTTTGAGATAACATAACTTTTTATTTCCCAAATTAAAAAAAAAAACATACATTTTAAAATTAAATAATAAATAAAAACTGAAATCATTTCTTCTTGGCGCTCGGTGTCTCGACCATAGGAGCTTTTAGTTTGGCCCTCTGGCTGTCCTCTTCCGGTGCTTCACGCACAGCCTCTTGGGGCTCATCACTTGAGCTCCCAAAGATCGCAATCTTAGCTTCGGTATAACTTTTTCTCGCGATCTGGTTTCTTGCGTTTACCCGGTCGGTCTAGGTCTTCCAGCTGTTTTCGCATGTCGCGAGAGTACAACTCTACCATCTTTGATAGGTTTTTATTCTCGTCCCGCAATACGTCTAGCTGGTGTCGATTCACCTCCACTATCCTTGACCGCTCCCTTTTCAAGCTTTTTATAGCACTTTGACACTCTTCAACCATCCTGTGCTCCGCCGCCACTGACCTTTTAGCACCTCTACCTCATGGGACTTCGCAGTAGGCGATGAACCAAACTTGCGACACATGCTGGACTCTGCATGCTCAGTGCCAGGGCATCACTCATGACCCGATTGTCATCCCTTGTCCCGAACACACGTATATCTTTAGGAGTCACCAAATTTCTGCCAACTCCAATGGCAACATCGTTGTCCAGGAGTATTGAGTCATTGACACCACAGGCCCCCGCGCGGAGGCAAAGTAGGGCATCCATACCTGGTGCTCCTGCTTGGCCTCGTGTTTGAGTCGGTGGAGCTAGGTTGAGATCCAACGAAAAGGGGTAGGAAGAAGCCATTTGATTTCTCACTTCTTTTTTTTCTCTATTTTTCTTGCTTGTTTTCTCTTTTGTGTGTTTTTGCGTTTGTGTTTGTGTTTTTCCCCTTCTTTTTCTTTCTTATAGATGTAGTCTTTGACAAACCCTAACCATTGCAGCGTCTAAGCATTTTTTTGAATCCCCAAGCGTTCCTCGAGTCCCACAACCTTCTCACTTTCCAACCGTTTCCAACTCATTTGTCACGACTTGCTTTGTCTGAACGGACGCGTTCAGCAAAGTCGTCGCGCCTTCTATGGCCCCGTAATTTCTGCTTGTGGAGTCTGCGGCGCCTCTATGCGTCGACACGTGTCTCGCCCTGTCTTGGTCCCTTCACACTGATCCGAGACATCATGACCCATGTTTTAAAAAAATAATCCCGCTCTTTGTGTTTCTAATCACGGTTCGATAGTTTGTTTTTACAAAACTAAAATAAATAATAAAAAAAATAAAAGCCGGAAATGAAAACAAATTGTGGGTCGGGTTTCACTTTAGTTTGGGTTTCTAAGTGGGTTAAATTCACCGTGGTTTGTGTTTTGAAATTGTGGGCTTTGGGCTTCAAAATATTTTTGGGTTTCAGAATTATGTGATTAGGGTTTACTGTTTTTTTTTTGTTTTTTTTGTTTTTTTTGTTTTTTTTGTTTTTTTTTTTGTTTGTTTGATTGTTTGTTTTGTAATTTTTATTTTGTAATTGTTTTATTTTATTTTAGTGTGTTTTGTAATTTTTATTTGCTTTAATGTCTCTCATTTGTTGTTATGACATTGTTTGTGGCTAATTTTTAAACATTGAGGACAATGTTCATTTCTAGGTTTGGGGTTATTGGAGTTTAGCATGTATTATTTTTTTTTTTTTCTTCTTTCTTAATTTAAAAAAATATATATATTGCTTGTTTTTCTTCTATTTGAGTCTTGTTTTGTTTTTGAGTCACTTTCCGAACACTTATGATGAGATAGTGATAAATGTTTGCATGACTTAAATAAAAATTGGATTTCATTTTATTTTAGTGTTTTTTTTTTCCTTTTTAAAAAAATAAAAAATAAAAAATTGGCATTGTTCTATCATGATATGCTTGAAACCTTCTTTACACTTGCCATTCGTTTCATAATTTTTCCAATTAAAGGATTTGCATGATCTAAAGAATTGTATGAAGCATAAATTAGACTTATATAACCAACCATATAAAGTGAGCTTTTGAACCTTGTACTTCAATTCATGAGTGTTATATACATACTCTTATTTTCTTGTCATCTAAGTTGTTGTTTGATCTCATTATTCATTGATTTGGTTGAACACTTAAAAGTCATTCATTCTTGTGCAATTTGACTTCATGACATTTAAAGAAATGATATTAAGGCCTTCTTTGGATCGTTTGTGCCTTTCAAGCTAACCTTATGCATGCTTAAGCATGATTTTCCATTGTTAACCATTTTGAGCCTACATGTAAACTTTTTCTTTCATTTACCAATTTTATTTCCTCGCCTTAGCCCGAAAAACAAATATTTACCTTTCTAAGGAACTCATGAGCTTTAATTTGGATGTGTTTTTCATGCTAAGTTTGGGAAGAGGTGTTACATTTAGAAAGAAAAAAAAAATCACACAATCGGTGAGAGAAAAGAGAAAAGTTAAGTGGTGGTTGGTAGAAATTTCATTTTTGGGACTTCCAAATAATTGGTGTTTGTTCAATTAAAGGAAAGGAGTGAATCATTGTAAATGAAGGTATAAGGAGTTTTGATCATGTAAAAGAAAAAATCTAATCGTGATGATTCGAAGTCTTATAAACAATTATTTTGTGCTCTTACATTGCGAGTTCCTTGGACTTTGTATTATCCATACCTTTCATTTCTTACTCACCTTAAACCCTTGGCCCAATTACAACCTTTACTAAAGACCTAAATTGATCTTAAATGTCATGTGGTTGAATTGCATTCATTTTTCTACTTTTAAGTGTTTGGCGTCCTTCTTGAGATCATTTTAATGCAAGTTCTTCATCTTTTTATTTCGAGTTAAGTCCTTATGGTTTAACTCTATTCTCATGTTTATAACTGAGTGTTGCATTATAGCCCTCTTCTGAGTGATTCATTTGTGAGAGGACAACTTTGGTGAGATTTGAAGTTGAACTTATGCTTTGTATGATTTTCGAAATTGTGTGAAAACTAAGATTGGGGAATTTGTTGTATTTGGCTATCACACTACTACACTTTGAGCATATTGTGTTTAGAACTTTACCGCTTTGTAAATAATGTCTAAAAATTGAGCTTTTATTGTTAAAACGTTTAAGTCATGTGCATGAGTCATTTTTCTTCAGAAAATGTTCGGAAAAAAATTGTTTTGAGTTCGTTTTATTTTTGTAATTGTTTTCTTTATTTTTGTTTTTTTGTTTTGTTTTTGTTAATGTATTTGCGTTTATGTTTGTTTTTGTTTTTTGTTTTGCTTAAGGACAAACAATCTTTTAAGTTTTCTAACCATTTTGTTTTGTAGAGTTAGAAAAACGTTTGTGGGTATCGTCAATCTGTTAAACCCTCAGGAGACACAACTCCTCCTACTAGGGATGCCTAGAGGTTTAAAGGCTTGTTGCATATGCTAAATGCAATCGAGTTACCTACGAAAGTGGTTTAGTTAACTTCTAGTTTTGTTTTTAACTTTGTTTTGTGTTGTTTTGCTCGAGGACTAGCAAAATCTAGGTTTGGGGGTATTTGATCGGTTCATAATTGTATATTAATTCTTACCCTTCTAGCTTATGATTTGGTTATGTTTTTGAGTTAAACTTGTGCTTTTAATCCTTTTTGTGTTTATATTTCAGTTAATTGAGCTTTAAGTAACAATGATGGCTTTGGAGAACATAATTCATGCAATTCAAGCATGTTAAGGCCTAATTTGGAGGAATGGATGAAGAGCTTAAAGACAAATTCATTATGGCTACAGCCCCCTGCCAGTCCAGTTCTGTAGGTCATAATGCAAGCTTTGTTTCAGAAACCTACATAGCTCTAATGAGGCCACATTCTTCATGAAAGTTGTTCCAATGTGTGTGTACTATAACATATCCAAAATTCAACCCCATTGGATAAATCTGGAGTCCGTTTCCTAGCAAACACTGAACCATGCTCAGGATGGATCTTATCAGCGCGGAAAATGAGTTATAAATTTGTTTCGGCCTTAACTTCTTCATCCGACCTTGGATTGGCCCAAATAACATATGGCTGGAAAGAAGACATTCTGAACTTCAATTTCGAGTGCTTAAAGTCCTAATTTGATTAAGATAAGCCCAAGTTGTAAGCCCTTGAAGTTGCTGGTCATGCTGACCTCAGCATGTGCTGGTTGGATGCTTGGTCATGGTGAGCTAGGCATGAGCTATCATTTCTGGTTGGAAGCTTGGTCATGCTGACATGAAGATGAGCTAGGGCTGCTGGTGGGATTTATTGGGGAAGTGCTTCAACCATTGAAGATTTTTTAATACAAGTGCATCAACCATTGAAGATTTTCTAATACAAGTGCATCAACCATTTCAGATTTTATAATTCAAGTGTTGTATGCATTAGTATTATTGAATTCAGATTTTCACTTCCCCTAGGCCTATAAATAGGGAAGTTCTCTAAGCTTGTAATAACACCCCAAGGGGGGGAGCTCTCAAGCACTTCTCTAGAGCTCCCTTCCCTTCTCTCCCTCATATTCTTTTAGTTTCCCTTTGTAGTTCTCAATTGTTGTAATAAGATCATTCTACTAAATTTTCTTTTTATTAAATCTCAAGCACTTCTCTATTCTCTTCCAAACACTCTCCAAACCCTAAACACATGTCTCTTCCCTTCCAAATTCCCCATGTTCTCCAAACACTTTCTCTTCCAAATCATCAAAGTCCTCAAACACTCTCTTCCAAAATCCACAAAGTTCCCAAACACCACTTTCCTTACTCTTCCAAATTCTCTAAACTTCTCAAACACTTTCTCCTCCCTTCTCCAAATTTCCCACACACATTTCCCTTCTCTTCCAAAAGTCTCCATGTCTCAAACACTTCACAAACATCTTTCTCTCCCTTCCCTAAGTTCTCAAATTCTCCAAGTTCACAAAATCCTCAAGCTTTCCAAACACCTTCCTTTCCCTTCCAAAATCCTCAAGGCTCTCAAACACATGTTCTTCCAAAATTCTCTAAAGTTCCCAAACACTTTCTTCTCCCTCCTCAAAGTTCTCAAATACTTCCTTTCTTCCTCAAAGTTCTCTTAGTTTCCTTAATGTTTTCTTAGTTGTAATTTATTTTTCTTGTAATGTACATTCTTTCTTCTTGTTTTGTTTCTTTTGTTTTCATTTTTGTTTTGTGTAGGAAAATTAAATTGTATCATTCAATCACCAATCCCTGTGGAATCGACCTCGCACTTACATATGCTAAACTACCAACGGCTCGTGCACTTGCGAGTATCACAAGTTGAGGATGCAGCTGAATCTACGCAACAAGTTTTTGGCGCCGTTGCCGGGGATCGGTAACATTGTTTGATTCTATTTGGTTTTCCTAATTTTTATTATTTTTATCTTTTTCATAACTGGACAGTTTCATGTTTTAAAGTTAATGACGTTAATTGACAAGTTGTGTTTGTAGTCCAACGGACAAGGACAATTGCCTGACAAGCAAGAGAACTGGGTTTGAGTCCCATCTTACACAACACCCAAAAACAAAAAGGTTCATGTAGCATGTTGATTATTTCTAGTTTATGGTTTCATTCACTTGCTCTTAATTAAATATGTTGTTCAAGTTTACATAAACACCATATGACTCTTGGACTGATTAGTGAATGGATGGGTAGATATTGAAGACAAACACCATGTTTAAATTCTACTTGGTTCTCTATTGTTCTTCTTGTTCCACTAGTTTTCCTATCCGAGTTATGAATGCATAGAAAGTGACTCAAGCTTCATCAACAATAGATTATCGCATACAAGCCTATGGTATCTAGGTGCAGGATGCATGATTCTCCTAAGGCATGTAATTGTGCATGGTATCTACACAACACGTGATCTCTAATATGCAACCTAAGCATGGTATCTACTTAGAATAAAGCATACAAGAGTCATTAAGTTCCCTGAGAATATGATAATCACACAAGTCCTAGAACATGGTATCTGTCCTAGTCAACCTATGGTCATTAACCCCTTGAATGATTCTTAGGCCATTCATGTGTTGCTTGTGAAAGGAGAGTAGAATTGGTGAATCTAAACCCCTTCCCAACCTGTGCTAGATGCATAAAATCCTAGTTAGCTACTCCAAGAAAACATACATCAAGCACATAATAAACTGGAGATTAACAACTTGGCAATGAAAGCAAAGAAATCACTTAACTATGAAATCATCCATAACATTGAATATTCATGACTAGGGCTTCATCCTAAGCCCTAACTAAATGGATTAGTGAAACATAACTATGAATACAGAAAATAAGAAATACATAGATAGAATAAAGAGAATAGAAGAACTAGTTGGTGGTGGCAGCAACTCCCAGGACAGCTCCAAGCTCTCCCTCCTTTGCAGCTAGCTCTCTTCTTTCTTTGTGGTGAATCTGAATGTGTGTATGAGAGTAATGGATGAAGTGAATGTGTGTGTCTATCTTCCTTGTGAATGAGCTGCAACTCTCTATTTATAGACTTCAAATTCGTCCTCCCAATGGCTGGTGTAGACAGCCCACCATAAATCCTGGAAACTGCTCCCTGATTTGTGCAAACATGTTTTCCCATAATTAAGCATGCCATGTTTTGCTCCTTGGGACCTCCAATGCTGAAATGCCTCCCTAATTTGCTCAACATGTTAGGTCTAAAGTCAGATACAGCTCAGTTGAGGCACAAGGCTCAAAGGGAGTGTGGAACACAAGGCACAATAGCTGGCAGCTGCATATTAAAATCCTCCTGAGTATGCTTCAGTGTTTGATGGGCTAAGGACTCCAGTTATGTTCAATTGGGCTGCATTTTGGATATGTTCTACTAGACACCAATCTGAACAACTTCTGTGAAGGACGTCTCCTCATCCAAGTTGTGTAGAGTGCTGAAATGAGGCCTGCAAGATGACCCACGAAATTGGACTGACAAGGACTGTGACCCAAATTGGGTCTGTCTTTAAGCTTATATTCCTCTTGTGCCAATAAGCCCTTAACATGCATGAATTGTATCAAATGTGATCTCTTGCTGTCTTAACCTACAAAACACACAAACATAGGTAAGTGACTCGAAATAAAGAGAAACTAAACAAAATTACTAAGTAAAGAAGGCATGCAAATGTGTGAAATTATGGACTTATCAAATACCCCCAAACTTAGATTTTGCTAGTCCTCGAGCAAAACAAAATAAAACTACAACTTAGAAAACATAAAATAAGCAGCTAGCCTTCCAAACAATATCCTCAAAGAATCACCAAAGTATATGGTTCCAAAGAAACACAACAATCACAATATAAGTTCCACACATGATTCAAGAGTGTGCAAAGCTCACAATGACATCCTTAAGTGTAGTGTGTGAATGCCAAATCAGAACAACACCTGCAACTCAAATAAGTACATGCGCACACACTTAGAGCACAATCAAGAATTTCGAACCCCATAAGCACATTATCAGATCAGCTCTCCACAGAATACCATACAATACCAAGGATCAAAAGGACTTTACAAGGGTTGTAATGAGGCTTAGGGTAGTGGTTGAATGAATGAGAGGATATGGAAAACAACATTTTGAACACAACTAAAGCATAGGTAAAAGCATGAGAGATTATTGAACTTCATAACAAGCAAGGAACACATACATGAGCAGATTTTCAACATAATTTCAACACCTTCAAATGTGTTTATTTGGCCTAATTTTGTGGCTCTTTACCCTAGATCACCATGATCTTCTCCTTATAACACCCTAGGGCCGTGACTACATTGGTCACACTTCATTACCTCTTTTGATTAGTTACCAATACCCCCAAACTTATTTCTTTTCAACACTTGGGTTACAGCACTAATGATTCACTTTTGCTCCAAAAACCTTGCATCTTTATGACTCTCCTTTAAAGATAGCTTTAATTGCTCAAAGAATAGGTAAAGATAAGAAACAGAGATTTATTATGGTAGGAATGGTTTACACAAAGAAAGGCTTAACGTAGGCTCAAATGGGTTGACTAGGGATGAATACATGTAGAGGGATGGTTAGAAAGGCTCAAATGGTTCAAACATGGCCTAAATCACTTCCTAAGCATTGTATGGCAACAAGATGTCTCAAGAGATATTCAAATAAGTTCTAGAGTACGAAACCAAGATCATGAGATAAGTAGAATTGCATAACGTCTCCAAGTAGCAAGAAATTGGACTAACTTGACAAAGTGCTCAATAAGTGCAAGGATGGCATGCAAGACAAAGTTAACTCAGAACCACATAAAGGCCTTAAACAATGACTATCAATTTCTGAAAAACCATATTAGAATTAAATCCAAGTCTTATCATAGGTGTTTGGAAGGATAACGAAACAACACACAAAATCCTGCGTTTTTACACACTAGACACACTTAAAAAATTAAAAAATTTGAAAATTTGACAATTTGAAACAACATAACTAAATCCTTCCCCCCAAACTTAAATGAAACATTGTCCTCAATGGTTAGAGTATAAGAACAAGCAATGCCTCATAAATGAAGGAAAGAAGATAAGGAAAAGACAGAACCAAATGGTAGAGTTTAGAAAACAACTCCCCTTTGAAGCGATTAGGACGCAAGCAGCTTCTTGCACGTTCTATCTTCTCCTCGTCACCTTGGGTTGCCTCCCAAGAAGCGCTAAGTTTCATGTCTTCAGCCGGACATCCAAACTTGCTATAGTGAATGGGGGGTTTGGGCTCAATTGACACCTCATGCAATGCAAGATTGTTCACCAAGCTTGTTTTCTTTTTCCATCGTTTCCTTACTGCTTTCCTTTTCCTTTTTTGATTATGAACAGAATCGCAAAGAACTGGAGGAATGATTGGAGTATCTCCAAATTTGGGCAGCCCCTTCTTGTGTGTAAGAATTGTAGCATTGAATATGTGGGCAGCCCCCTGCTCCTCCTTGTCTACTCCTTGCAGCAAGCATGCTTCTAGTGAATGGGAAAGACCATCAAATCTCTCTTTCCCTGGATTCTCCAATACTTCAATTTGAAAACAATCTTGAACATCATTTGGCAGATTCGTGGCATCAAACACTTTGAAAGAAACAGTTTCTCCATTAACGGTCATGGTGAGAGTGCCTTGCGCTACATCGATCGTGGTCTTAGCAGTAGCCATGAAGGGTCGACCAAAGATGAGGGGCAATTCATTGTCAGGAATTGGTGCTTCTTCCATCTCCAAGACTAAGAAATCAGCAGGCAAGATTAAGCCTTCTACTCTCACCAAAACATCTTCTAGAATGCCCTTGGGGTACCTAATAGTTCTATCTGCCAATTGAATGCTCACAGATGTGGCTTGCAACTCACCAAGGTTAAGTTTCTCATAAACATGATATGGCATAAGGTTAATGGATGCACCAAGATCAAGCAAAGCTTTTGGAATCTTAAAATCACCAACAATGCAAGGTATAGAAAACGAACCTGGATCCTTTAGCTTTGGAGGTAGCTTTCTTTGTAACACTGCACTTACCTCTTCACTCAATGCAACCTGTTCATGCTCTTTAAATCTCCTCTTGTTAGTGCATAGATCCTTCAAAAAATTTGCATACTTGGGAATCTGAGCAATGGCATTGAGCAATGAGATGTTGATTTGCACCTTCTTGAATATTTCCATTATCGCATCCAAGCCTTGATCTTTCTTTGATTTTGACAACCTGCTGGGAAAGGGTGCAATAGGCCTAAAAGCATTAGTTGAAATTGGAACTTGATTAGCATTAGATGATACCTTAGGGCATGTGCTCTTTCCAGGAGCATTGAGGGGCTGTTTGGTGGAATCTGTGGGCTGCCCTTGTGGTGGCTGAATGATCTCCACGTTTTCTCCATCTTCTTGCTCTTCATTGGCATCTCCAACCTTATTATCAACTTGTTTATCACTTCTCAAGATGTGCACTGCTTTAACTTGCTCATGATGCCTTGGATTCACCTCCGTTTGGCTCGGAAAAGTTCCGGATGCTCTATTGCTCAAGGAGGATGCAATCTGCCCAACTTGCACTTCTAGTTTGTTCACTGCATTTTGAAGATTCTGGTTGGTTTGCATTTGTTGCCCCATGAACTTCTTGAACATGTCTTGCAATTCCCCCATTTGATCACCCCTTTGCTCTTGCACTTGTTGGGGAGCTTGCTGGAATTGCCTCTGTTGTATTTGGAATCCTGGGGGAGGTCCTTGAGATTGTTGCACATTTGAATTATTGCTCCACCTGAAATTAGGATGATTTCTCCACCCCGGATTGTACGTGTTTGAGTATGGATCATTCTGAGGATTCCTTCCTTGAAGGGCATTTGCTTGTTCTAGCATGTGGTCCACAAAAGATTGGTTTTGAACTTCCACTTTGTTTCCTAGAGGGCCAGTCACCGCCCTGTTGAAGCAAAGAACACATAACATCAAGTTTTGCATTAATCTCATTATTAGTACTTACCTCAGAGACCACAGCTTTCATAGGAGCTCCTCTTCCTTTATTGTAGCTCCATTGTTGAGAGTTAGCACTTAAAGATTCAAAGAGAGTAAAAGCCTCATCTGCTGTTTTGTTCATCAGTCCTTCTCCACTTGTTGCATCTACCATCATCCTTTCGGAATCAAGCAAACCTTCATAGAAAGATTGCATTTGCATCCAACTCTCTATGTTGTGGTGTGGGCAAGAACTCATCATCTCCTTGTATGTCTCCAGCATTCATGAAAAGCTTCTCCTTCTCTTTGTGTGAAACCAAGAATTTCCTTTCTAATCTTGTTAGTCTTTTGAGCTGGAAAGAATTTCTGCAAAAACTTATTAGAAAGCTCATCCCAAGTACGAATTGAAGCATTAGGCAAAGAGTATAACCAAGACTTTGCCTTATCTTTTAAACTGAATGGGAATAGCCTCATCTTAATCTGCTCATCATCAAGTCCTTGAATTTTGATTGTAGCACATATTTCAAAGAATTGCTTAACATGCATGTAAGGATCCTCAGTGGTATTACCATAATAAGTTGGAAGAAGATGAATCATACCACTTCTAAGCTCAAACCTGTCAATTGTGAGTTGAGGATAGACGATGCACGAAGGTTGATCGGTGACTTTGGGAATGGAAAATTCACGCAGGGGTTTCCGAGGTTGGACAACAAGCGCACCACCTCCTTCATTATTATTGTTGTTGTTGTTTGGAATCTTTGCCATCTTGCTTGAACCTTCAGATTCGTAGTTCTTAGATTCAACGCTTGAAGAACTATAATTCCTCCTCAAACCAGCACGTACAGCAGCAGCTCTTGGTGATAGTGGCTCAGTTTCAGATTCAGACATATATGCACACACAAGAACCAAATTAGCGTCTTTAATGGAGATAACAACTCAAAAGAAAAAAAACTGAATCCTGAAAGAAAAACCAACGAAAATAACAAATAAAACTAAAAAAAAACAAAAACACTCAAAGTAATCTAACTATAGCACCATCGTTACCGGTTCCCGGCAACGGCGCCAAAAACTTGTTGTGCCTATTCTTAACAACTAAAATGAGTTATTAAAAACAGCAACTTTAATTCTCGCAAGTGCACGAACCGCTTATAGTATAGCTTATGTAAATACGAGAGGTCGATCCCACGGAGAATGGTAACTTGGTTGCGAGTTAAATTACTTAGAATGATGGACAAAACAGAAAAGAAACAAACAAACAAACTGACAATGGCAAGGTCTAGGACAGAATCCTAGCACCACACACGCACTCGAAATGGGGGGTTTTGTTGTTGAAGTGAAAACAAGAGAATGAAATGGAAGTGCTGGAAAGTAAATAATAGCAGCAATCAACAAGTTGTGAAACAATGATTGAGAAGTGTTAGAGCCTTGGAATCCACCACTAGTTTTCCTATCCGAGTTATGAATGCATAGAAAGTGACTCAAGCTTCATCAACAATAGAGTATCGCATACAAGCCTATGGTATCTAGGTGCAGGATGCATGATTCTCCTAAGGCATGTAATTGTGCATGGTATCTACACAACACGTGATCTCTAATATGCAACCTAAGCATGGTATCTACTTAGAATAAAGCATACAAGAGTCATTAAGTTCCCTGAGAATATGATAATCACACAAGTCCTAGAACATGGTATCTGTCCTAGTCAACCTATGGTCATTAACCCCTTGAATGATTCTTAGGCCATTCATGTGTTGCTTGTGAAAGGAGAGTAGAATTGGTGAATCTAAACCCCTTCCCAACCTGTGCTAGATGCATAAAATCCTAGTTAGCTACTCCAAGAAAACATACATCAAGCACATAATAAACTGGAGATTAACAACTTGGCAATGAAAGCAAAGAAATCACTTAACTATGAAATCATCCATAACATTGAATATTCATGACTAGGGCTTCATCCTAAGCCCTAACTAAATGGATTAGTGAAACATAACTATGAATACAGAAAATAAGAAATACATAGATAGAATAAAGAGAATAGAAGAACTAGTTGGTGGCAGCAACTCCCAGGGACAGCTCCAAGCTCTCCCTCCTTTGCAGCTAGCTCTCTTCTTTCTTTGTGGTGAATCTGAATGTGTGTATGAGAGTAATGGATGAAGTGAATGTGTGTGTCTATCTTCCTTGTGAATGAGCTGCAACTCTCTATTTATAGACTTCAAATTCGTCCTCCCAATGGCTAGTGTAGACAGCCCACCATAAATCCTGGAAACTCTCCCTGATTTGTGCAAACATGTTTTCCCATAATTAAGCATGCCATGTTTTGCTCCTTGGGACCTCCAATGCTGAAATGCCTCCCTAATTTGCTCAACATGTTAGGTCTAAAGTCAGATACAGCTCAGTTGAGGCACAAGGCTCAAAGGGAGTGTGGAACACAAGGCACAATAGCTGGCAGCTGCATATTAAAATCCTCCTGAGTATGCTTCAGTGTTTGATGGGCTAAGGACTCCAGTTATGTTCAATTGGGCTGCATTTTGGATATGTTCTACTAGACACCAATATGAACAACTTCTGTGAAGGACGTCTCCTCATCCAAGTTGTGTAGAGTGCTGAAATGAGGCCTGCAAGATGACCCACGAAATTGGACTGACAAGGACCTGTGACCCAAATTGGGTCTGTCTTTAAGCTTATATTCCTCTTGTGCCAATAAGCCCTTAACATGCATGAATTGTATCAAATGTGATCTCTTGCTGTCTTAACCTACAAAACACACAAACATAGGTAAGTGACTCGAAATAAAGAGAAACTAAACAAAATTACTAAGTAAAGAAGGCATGCAAATGTGTGAAATTATGGACTTATCAAACAAACGGGCTATTTTTTTACACTAACGCAGAGGTTGCGTTCGTTGTGTAAAGTTGCCCGTTCCCTAGAAAAATGGACCCAATAAACTTACTTTTTCAAACAAACGGCATATTTGTTTAAGCGAACACAAGAGGGGCATTCGTTGAGTAAAGTTACTCGTTCCTGAAAAAATGGACCCAACCAACGTACTTTTTTAAACAAACGGGCTATTTATTCACGCGAACGCAGGGGTTGCATTCATTGAGTAAAGTTACATGTTCCCCAAAAAAATCAACCCAACCAATTTAATTTTTCAAACAAACAGACTGCTTGTTCAAGCGAATGCAAGTGGTGCGTTCATTTAGTAAAGTTGCCCGTTCCCCGATAAAGGGACCCAACCAACTTACTTTTTCAAACAAACGGGCTATTTGTTCAAGCAAACACAGGGGTTGCGTTCGTTGTGTATAGTTGCCCGTTCATTGTGGACTCAGCAAATAATTTTTTTTCCACAAGGGATCAATGTCTTTCTATGGGATCGTAAGTCTTTTTATTAGCTCTTATTTGTGGTGTACAATTTCATGGAATGTAGTAATGGTTATGATCGATTCGAATATAAAAGAGGGCGTAGTGTGTATTTTTCGTTGGGGATTTCTTGAAAAAAAATTGTCGCATATTTCTCTGATTCCTTATGAAAGACATTCATTCCATCACAGAGGAAAAAATGGCAAAAAAGAAAGTATTAATTTCTCTTCTATATCTTGCATTTATATTTCTATTATTTTGTAGGAACTTCCAATTCAAGAGATAGTTGTCCATATATTAATAAGGGATGTATGGGTTCTTGAAGAATTTCATTATATCCCTTCTAAGATCATTAACTCTTATACATAGAAAATGAGACTCAATCTTTTTATTGCGAATTTATATATAAGCTGTTTTCTTTCACTCATATAACTATTTGATTTAGTTCATCAACCCTATATAAGTCTAAAGTTGATCTGAAAATTTGACTTTTAGTGATGAAAAATCTGAAGAACACCGTCGCAGAAAATGTTTAGACACGAAAAATCTGATGAACATCCGTCGCTAAAACCTTTTGGTGACGAAAAATCTTCAAATTTCTGGGCAAATCAGCAGCTGGGTTTTTTGGTTTTTTAGCTTCAAGTCGTCCTAAAATATAATGTAGGCCACCTGAGACCCCCAAACCTGGTCCAAATCATCATAATAATCATTCTAAACATGTCGGTGGCTTCAGGTTGACCTGAAAAACAACAAAAAAGACATTAGGCAGAAAGTTTGATTTTGACCAAAATAAGAACCTCCTTAGCTATGTTGCTATTTTCTGGCATTTAATTTCAACCAATGACCAAAAAAACTTCTGTAACATATCTGAAACGTGCTTTTGTAACAACCCCTTGTATTTTTTCTCGTGCTTCTTTTTTAAATCATTGTAACATGATATTTAAATCACAATAAAATTTACATTTAAAACTAAAAATACTCAAAATGAACTACGTTATCTAGCACTTAGAAGATCACGAGCAACACAATGTAAGAAAACCTTTCTTTTGTTCTCCACGATCTTGACCTTAAATACAAGCAAAACAGAAAGAAAATAACTTTGTTAAAAGGCCTTGGGTTTTCATTTATGCAATGAAAAAAAGAGGCTTAATCAAATACACCTAAAATCTGACCAACAAAAGCTCTATATTTTGACTACCTAGTAAATTTTTGTTCACACAACAGACCCCCATCTTCCCTTTCAAGTTCTTAATGTTGAGTTTAAACATATCAGCACCCTTCAAGTATTTGGAATTCAAGCAAACACATACCAACATAAAGGGTACATATATGATCTCCGGGTTTCTACATGGCATATCTTAAGAGACTAAAATGTGTCCTTCATACCAGGCACTAATGCTTGCAATCCAGGCTTCAGATAACCAACAAATTATTGAAACATCAACTTGCAAGTCTTGTGTGAAGTTCCCACCACAATTAAAATCATACACAATTAGAGGCCTCATGGGTTATTATATATATATATATATATATATATATACAATCAGATCAAGAGGCACTATAACAACCCAGCAGAAACGCACAGTGGGAAAAGAAATACAAAATTTGAATAATTAATTTATGGAATTGTTCAGTGAAAAAAATGAAACAACAATTCAAAATCACTAGTGATTAGCAATTTACAGCACCAAAAATCACCTCACTCACATCATATAAACATGATAACAAATCCAAGTTACTGAAAAGCAAACACTATCATACAATTGTGTCTAGCGATGAGAATTTGACTACTACTCCAAAGCATAATACACCCTAAACCCCCTAAACACCACAACATCACATTGGTGACTTGGATTTGCACACAGTCTCTTAGTAATTGCATATACTGATATGCAATTGCACGCCACTGCTTGCAAGTGCATCAGCCCTCCATTATAACATTGCACAAATAATGCACACAACACCCACCCATGCATTTCTCTCTTGGCCCGGGATTCTCAATCCTTTCGGAACACTTTACGCTCCATACCAAATTATTCAAAACCACATTCAAACCTACCTACCAACCACGAAATCACCTCACTTGCATAATTTCAAAACAAAACTATATACTCTAATTGCATTTAGTGACTTCGATTTGCATACAGAGGATTAATAATTGCATATAGACATATGCAATTGCATGACAGTATTTAAAATTGCATGAACATTACAACCAAGAATGTACGATACCTACTTCACCTCACCACACTTTCACAATCAGAAACCCATTCATCTCATCAATGTCAGCAACCTACTTCCCCTCTTGCCCCAAGTTATCACCACAAAATTTCAATTAACAATAACATAAAATAGTGTTAACTTACTTTCACAAGGAGCTAATACCAAATGCTTTCACAAGGGATCGATTGCAGAGATGAGAAGAGTGCCAACAACCCACCAGTGACTGGAAAAACTCAATTCCAATTCCTATTATCAACCCCAAATGCTAACCCCTAAAATTATCACCAAAATCCAAACCCTAAAATAGGGGGTTTTTAACAAAGATGACAAAGAAGAGAGAGATGTTGCAAAGAGGAGGAATAAACTTTCTCCAGAAGAAGAGTTGAAGAAGATGACTTTGAAGACCACGAAGAAATCAGTTTGAAGTTGAACCAGATGAGTTTAAGGAAGAAGGGTTTAGGGTTAAGGAAGAAGACGGCGTCGATTGTGATGCGCGAGTGAAGAGGTTTCACCTGTTGACCTTAGCAGCAGGTTTCCCATGTTTTTTAAAAAAAGGCACGTGACAGCCATGTGATCGGCTGTACCGGTACCAGCAGGAGCACCACAGAAGTACTCAGCTCTCCATTTGTATGTGGTGCCACATGGAAGCATGTGCTCTCAAGAGAGAAGTAGCAAATCAAGTTGATTTACATCTTAAATTATTTTTAAATTATTTTTAAATAAAAAAATATAAGAACGTGTATCATATTTAAGTGAATAATGTAAAATAAAGTTACTCATGTATCTTAACGTGTAATTTATAAAATATAAAATATTGTAGTAAAAATGACAAATAAATTACTAGAGGGTGTTTGACTTTCTTTCATTAATTACTCCAGATTTTCTAAGTCACATCATTTGTCAGCTAGCAATCAATAGGTATAATCATGATTCCATAAATACAAAGCAAAAGTTAATTATGGTTATGTCTATGGACACGTGTCAAGTATTGAGGATGGTGATGATGGTACACATATGGTTAAAGTGGTGAGCAAAAATGCACCCAATATAAAGCAGGGTTTCTTAGAAATTGTACAAAGCTGACTTGACTTGACTTGACATGATAGAAAACAAGGATTTCTTGGGAAAATAATCAGTGATGGAAAACTGGAAGTGAAATATTTAGCCGAGCAATGTGGGTGGACAAAAATTCAAAGCACAATGGCTCCCCCTCTTTACACGTAATGTATGAACTTTTTCTTTTTTGTGTTCCCTCTTTTTCATAATTTTTAGGTTAAAGCCGAAACTGAGGATAATAAAATAAATGTACCCTAGTTTTTTATTTTAAAAAATGAGATGTGAGCAATGGCCATCTTCTTAGGCATCAATTGTACTAGTTCAGATTTGACTTTATGCATTGACCCCAAAAAAAAAACTTGGCTTAATGCACTCGAAGTAGAGAAGAAATAGCCCAAGCACTACAAGGGTTTTCTCACCTCTGAACTTTGGCTCTTTCGCACCTCCCTTCCAGGACCCGCCCCGCCCCGGTGGCGTCCAGAGTCTGGTTTCAATTCTTCCCAGCCTCATATCCCATGGAGGGCAAGTCTCCTGGGGTATTTCTATAGAACTATCGAATGACCAAACGCAACCGAACTTCGGCTGATTGCGATGCTCAGCCGGAACGGCCCACGCCTACCCTTCCAAATCCAGTGATGGAGGTTGAGCCGACCCGGATGCCTGAGTGTCCGCTGGCGCTGTAAGTTTTCGAGATAAGCTCTTAAACAAAGCAGATACTCTTAAGAATGTTGGTATTGCCATTAACTGCCCCTGGAGGATAATTATAAGGATTTGAACGATGAAGAGGATGTGACTATCTCGCGCGGTGATCGTGGCCCTTGTATACAATTCTCTAACGCGCGATGTCTCGCTTATGCAAGCCCTGGGAAAACGCCCTAATCATCAAACTCCTTGGTCGCTCTCACACTTACAACTACCTCCATGCTCGACTTCAGCAGAAATGGGGCTTGAAAGGGGGATGGAAACTGGTGGATTTAATGCACGATTACTTTGTGGTCAAATTCGATCTTGAGGAGGATCTCAACTTTGTTTTAACTGGGGGTCGTGGATCATTGCAGGACAGTATCTAGTTATGCAACATTGGAGACCAGGGTTTTGTCCGGCAACTGTCCAAAATACAAGAATGGCGGCCTGGATTCGTGTATCTGCAATACAGCTTGAGTGCTTTGATGTATGGGCATTGAAGTGTATTGGCAATCTGTTGGGAAGGCTGTTAAAAATTGATGCTCTGACTACCTCCCAAAACAGGGGAAAATTTGCTCGCCTCTGCGTTGAATTAGATTTGACCAAACCTCTGGAAGCTTTTATCCAAATCAACCAAACTTGGTATAACATTGAATATGAAGGATTACCTGAAATCTGTTTCTTGTGTGGTCGCTATGGACACAAGAGAGAGAACTGCGAAATGAACAAGAAAGAGAATTGCGAGATGAACGGCATGGGAAAAACTGTTTTGGATGGAGAAGAGCAGACTTCAAAGGATGGCCTTGGAGCTAAGGTAGAAAGGGTTGCTACAAAGGAAAAAGAAGGTACTGATGCTTGTTTGGATGGTCTGAGAGGGCCTTGGATGATTGTGACACCTCGCAGAAAATCCAAGCATATGACAAATGACAAGGGTAACAAGGTACCTACAGACAAGAATCATGGGTCTCGTTTTGATGTCTTGCGACAAGTGGGAGAAACCCCCAATATGGGAGAAAGCTTGGCTAATGGTCATAAGGCACATTCGGGCAAAACTCAAGCTGGCTCATCCAGGAGGGATGCGGAGATAGGACAGAAAGTTTGGACAAAATCTACCACCAATAAGGCTGGTAGTCGGACAACTTTGAATGACATTTCTAATGCAATTGTGGAAGAAAATGCCACTAGAAAAACGACTTCCAAGAGCACTGATGGGCCTGCAAGAAGGAACCCGGGACCCTTGGTCAATAGGGGTAAGATGATTATTGGTGGCAAAAGGATAGTGCAACAGATTACAGTCCAAGAGCAACTAAACAGCTGGATACAGGGAAATAAAGAATATAATGACAAAGGCACTTATATCTTTGGACACCAACCACCTAGTATTGGTGCGAGTAATATTGAACATGGTGAAGACTGTGACACAGAGTTTGTTGATGCACATGAAGGTGAGATACAGCAAGAACATTTGGAGATGTCTGAGGGACAAAATGAACCTTCACTTGATGACAAGATTGAGAATAATCCCTTCATTATTGAAGGTATGCCTCTTGGACTATAAATTGGGTGTAGCCCGTGGGATATGTTTACTTCTAATAGTGATTTGTGGATTTAGTCTGCTGGAATGTTAGAGGTGCTGCTTGCACTAGTTTTCGAAATAATGTTGTGGAGTTGATTCGCACACATCACCTGGATCTGTTGTTTATTTGCGAACCCAGGATTAGTGGAAAGAAAGCTCTTGAAATGGCCAAATCTCTTGGTTTCTCTTCTTATGAAATTGTGGACCCCGTGGGCTTCTCTGGAGGTTTGTGGTTGCTATGGAATGAAAACAAGATTAACATCCAGATTTTGGGCACTACTGACCAAGCTATTACTTCGTGTGTTTCCTGGCATGGTCAAGCTCCTTGGATTCTGATCGGTTCATAATTGTATATTATTTCTTACCCTTCTAGCTTATGATTTGGTTATGTTTTTGAGTTAAACTTGTGCTTTTAATCCTTTTTGTGTTTATCTTTCAGTTAATTGAGCTTTAGGTAACAATGATGGCTTTGGAGAGCATAATTCATGCAATTCAAGCATGTTAAGCCCTAATTTGGATGAATTGATGAAGAGCTTAAAGACAAATTCATTATGGCTACAGCCCCCTGCCAGTCCAGTTCCGTAGGTCATATTGCAAGCTTTGTTTCAGCAACCTACACAGCTCGAATGAGGCAGCATTCTTCATGAAAGTTGTTCCAATGGGTGTGTATTATAACATATCCAAAATTCAGCCATATTGGATAAATCTGGAGTCCGTTACCTAGTAAAGACAGAACCATGCTCATGATGGATCTTATCAGCGCGGAAAATGAGTTAGCAATTTGTTTTGGCCTTAACTTCTTCCTCCGACCTTGGATTTTTTGGCAATATAAAGTTCTTGAATTCAGAAGCCCATATGGCTGGAAAGAAGACATTCTGAACTTCAATTTCGAGTGCTTAAAGTCCTAATTTGATTAATAGAAGCCCAAGTTGTAAGCCCTTGAAGTTGCTGGTCATGCCTGACCTAGGCATGTGCCTGGTTGGATGCTTGGTCATGGTGAGCTAGGCATGAGCTATCATTTCTGGTTGGAAGCTTGGTCATGGTGACATGAAGATGAGCTAGGGCTGCTGGTGGGATTAATTGGTGAAGTGCATCAACCATTCAAGATTTTCTAATACAAGTGCATCACCCAATTTAGATTTTCTAATACAAGTGCATCAACCATTTCAGATTTTATAAAACAAGTGTTGTATGCATTAGCCATATTGAATTCAGATTTTCACTTCCCCTAGGCCTATAAATAGGGAAGTTCTCTAAGCTTGTAAACACACCCCAAGGGGGGGAGCTCTCAAGCACTTCTCTAGAGCTCCCTTCCCTTCTCTCCCTCAAATTCTCTTAGTTTCCCTTTGTAGTTCTCAATTGTTGTAATAAGATCCTAGTACTATAAATCTCAAGCATTTTTCTTTTCTCTTCTTCTATAAATTCTCCAAACACAACTCCCATTCTCTTCCAAAATCCTCAAAGCTCTCAAACACTCTCTTCCAAAATCCACAAAGTTCCCAAAACACCATTTTCCTTACTCTTCCAAAATTCTCCAAATCTCTCACACACTTCTCCCTTCTCTTCCTCCAAACCTCTCAAACACTTCCCAAATATTTCTCTATTCTCTTCAAATGTCTCCATGTTCTTGAAACACTTCTTAAACACATTCTCTTCCAAACATTTCCAAATTCCCCATGTTCTTAAACACATTCCCTTCCAAATTCTTAAAGCTCTCAAACACATGTTCTTCCAAAATCCTCCAAGTTCTCAATACTTTCTTCTCCCTCTCAAAGTTCTCAACACTCTCTTCTCTTCCTCAAAGTTCTCTTAATTTCCTTAATGTTTTCGTAGTTGTAATTTATTTTTCATTGTAATGTACATTCTTTCTTCTTGTTTTGTTTCTTTTGTTTTCATTTTTGTTTTGTGTAGGAAAATTAAATTGGATCATTCAATCACCAATCCCTGTGGAATCGACCTCGCACTTACATACGCTAAACTACCAACGGTTCGTGCACTTGCGAGTATCACAAGTTGAGGATGCAGTTGAATCTATTTTGGTGCAGCTGTATCTACGCAACAGACTTTCTGACTACCATCTATGCTAAACCCTGTGCAAGCAAAAGGGCTACACTATGGGATTACCTCAACTTTGTGGCTAGTTGCCATCAATTACCTTGGATCCTTGCCGGTGACTTCAATGAGATGTTATTTATGGAAGACAAACTAGGGGGTGCCAACCCGTGCAGGCTGAAAGGCTTCAACAAGTGGTTTACTGAAAATGATATGATTGACTTGGGTTACTCTGGTCCTAAATTTACTTGGACCAATAATAGGGTTTTTGAAAGACTTGACAGAGCTGTTTGCAACCTAAATTGGAGGCAAATTTTTCCTGATGCAAATGTGTTGCATCTTCCGAGAACCAAATCCGATCATTGCCCCATCAAAATTTGCTTATAGTCCCGCCAGATCTACTCTCCAATTGCTAGACCCTTTAGATTTGAAGCGATGTGGATGCAGCATGGAAACTTCAAAGACTTTGTGACTCAGAAATGGGAACGGGATTCCGGGATTTGCACTTGACAAGTCCTATGGGCTAATTCCTCATCTGAAAAAGTGGAACCACAATATTTTTGGCCATTTGAAACGTAAGAAAACGCTTATTCTTGCTAGATTGGATGGTATCCAAAAAGCCTTGTGCCGTGGCCAAAGCACGTGTATAAGTTGGAGGATTCTTTGGTGCAGGATTATAATGCGTTACTTCACCAGGAGGCATTATTTTGGCAACAAAAATCGCGGCTCCAATGGCTACAAGAGGGGGATAGAAATACAAAAATTTTCCATATGACAACTCTAATAACGAGAAGGAGAAATAAGATTGAGAGACTGAAAGCTGATGATGGTAGTTGGGTGGAGGAGGCTAATGGCTTGAAAGATCTTGCTGTCAACTATTTTACCAATTTATTTTCTCAGGGCCACTTAGTTCCTTCTCACATGGACATACCTAATATGTTCCCAGGTTTGGCACGTGTTGATCTTTCTAATTTGGTAAAGCCAGTGGATCTATATGAGATTAAAGATAGCCTTTTTAATATTGGCAATCTCAAAGCTCCAGGTGTGGATGGTTTCCCAGCTGGGTTTTATCAAAATAATTGGTCATTTTGTGCCAATGACATTGGTGACTTGGTCTACAATGTCTTCCATGAAGGGGTTGTGCCTACGAATCTAAATGAGACCCTCATCACCTTGGCCCCCAAAATTGACAGCCCGCAAAATATGACCCAATTCAGGCCTATTAGGTTGTGTTGTACTCTCTATAAAGTCATCTCCAAAATAATTGTAGCTCGGCTGCGTCCGCTCATGGTGGATTTGATAAGCCCTCATCAAGTCAGCTTTGTGCCAGGTAGGCAAATTTCTGATAACATTGTTATTGCGCAAGAAATTATGCACAAATTTCATGTTTCTAAAGGAAAAAAAAGGTTTCTGTGCTTGGAAAATTGACTTGTCAAAGGCCTATGACAGATTGAATTGGAGCTTCATTGAGTATGTCCTTAATGAATTGTCTTTACCCCCGCAATTTATCAAATTGATTATGGCTTGTGTTTCTACTGTAAACTATAGAATTTGCATTAATGGGGAGCTTACTGAGGCCTTTACCCCCAAGTGCGGGATTAGGCAAGGTGATCCGCTATCACCCTATTTGTTTGTGCTTTGTATTGAAAAATTAGCTCATATTGTGACGGATTCTGTGAATAGTAAAATATGGAAGCCTGTGAAACCTTTCAGTCCTGGCCCAGCTATTTCCCACCTGTTTTTTGCAGATGATCTAATTCTCTTCGCAGAAGCTACCCCTCAGCAAGCTCGGGTTATGAAACACTGCTTAGATACTTTCTGCAAAGCCTCAGGTCAAACAGTTAATTTTGAGAAATCCATGATCTATTGTTCTCCTAACACATGCAATGTTGTGGCTAGAGAAATCAGCTATACTTGTGGATTTCCTCTCACTTCAAATTTAGGCAGATACTTGGGCATGCCTCTGCTGCACTCCAGAATAAATAGAACTACTTACCATAGCCTGATCGATAGAGTTAATAAACGGTTAGCAGGATGGAAAAGCAAGTTATTATCTCTTGCTGGGAGGGCTACTTTGATTAAGGCGGTTACGGCCTCAATCCCTGTTTATGCGATGCAAACTGTCAAACTCCCTGCAAACACTTGTGATAACTTGGACCGCCTAAATCATAATTTTTTCTGGGGGGAAGTGGGACAAAACAAAAGACCCATTTATGCCAATGGAACTTAGCTTGCCGCCCAAGAACAAAGGGGGCATGGGCTTCAAAAAAACTTCAGATATGAACCAAGCTCTCCTGGCTAAAATGGGGTGGAGACTCCATCGTGGGGACCCGGGACTGTGGGCAAAATTTTTTGAAGATAAATATCTGAAGGGCCATTCTATCTTAGAGAACACTCTACAAGGGAAAAAGGTCTGCTCCTCCACTTGGAGAGGTGTTTTACATGGAGCTGAGCTACTCAGGCAAGGTTTGATTTGGAGGATATGTAAAGGGGACACTGTCCAATTCTGGAATGATAAGTGGATCTCTGACATCCCTCTCATCCAGCATGATGGTATCGTAAGGCCTGCCCAACTTGATTGTACAGTCTCTGAGTTCATGAAAGACGACTGGTGGGATGTTGATAAGTTGAGAACTATGCTCAGTGAGGATTTGGTCCAGATGATTGTTAGTTACCCTATGGGTTCTGGTACTAACTTGAGGGACGCTCATATATGGGACTCTACCTCTAATGGTGTGTTCACAGTCAAATCTGCTTATGATTTATTATTCAGAGACGTTGGTCGATCTGATCCCTTCTGGGATGTGCTTTGGAAAACTAAAGTTCCTCCTAAACTGAAAGTCTTCTTCTGGCTGGCGTACCAAGACAAAATCTTGACAAATGAACAGAGAACTAAAAGAAATTTAACCACAGACCCTTCTTGCAGCCTCTGTGGTTGGCACTCTGAATCTGTCCTCCATCTCTTCAGAGAGTGTCCTAATGCCAAAAAGGTCTGGGATGCTGTCTGCACTCCTAGACAACTCTCTAAACTATCTACTACTAGTTTGCAATCTGGCTTATGGGGAATTTGTGCTCTAAGGCTACCTGGGGGGCTGGTTTGCTTTGGTCCTCTGTGTTCTTGTTCACATGCTGGTTTATTTGGAAATGGAGGAACCATTATATATTTACTGATAAGAAGGAGTTGCCTCCTTATCCGCAAAGAATAATTCTCCACACAATTAATGACTGGGTTGACTCTTCCATTGTCCCGAGTGGAAAAAACCCCAAAGTGTTGATTTCTCTTGCTTGGGAGCTGCCTGCGAATGGCCTCTTTAAACTGAACATTGATGGCTCTAGGAAATCTTTGTTGGAGCTGCTGGTGAGGGAGGGGTCATCCGGGACTCTATGGGAGATTGGAAGGGTGGCTTCGCTGTGAACTTGGGCAAGGGTCAGATTTTGGAAGCAGAAATGTGGGGTTTATTCTTTGGATTGAAGGTGGCTGTTGACAAAAGGCTATCCCCTTTGATTGTTGAGATGGACTCCGCCACGCCTTCCACTTAATCAACAAGACGCTGTTGATTGATCGGTGCATAATTACATATCATTTTGTACCCTTTTAACTTATGATTTGGTTATATTTTTGAGTCAAACTTGTACTTTTAATAAGTTTTGTGTTTATTTCAGTGTAATAAGCTTGAGACTCACTAATTGCATTTTGGAGACAAATTAGCTCAAAACGGTGTCTGCAGATCAGTCAACTTCACGGATTAGACTGTACTTACTCAAGAAGAACCAGATAATGAGCCATACATCATTGGAAAGCTACGGAAGTCTATTTTCTGTAAAATTTTACGGTTCATGATTCCGAGTCTTCTAGATAAAGTTATACATGTTTTGGCAACTTAAGGTCAAATTCGGCAGCATCTGCGTTACTGGGCCAAAAATCACATTTGAAGGCCTTCCCGATTTTTCCTTGAGTTGGGCTGCATATTCTTGGAAAGATAATTCAAAGAGCTTCAAGATCCATATTTTTCCAGATTTTTCAGGATGAAGCCACAAGCCCAAAACGAGCCCACAAGCTGGCTGCAATGCATTGTCATGCATGACATATGCATGATGATGTGTTGTTGATTGTGGGAAAGTTTGGTGAAGCATATTCAATACCTATATTTGAGTGGAATTTTGCAGCAGCCAAATGAATTGAAAGATGATGAAGTGGGAGCTGCAAAACTAAGCCTAAAGACAAGAGGAATTGTTTTCAAAATGCAATAGTGTGTTAGGTGAATTAAGTGTTGTAAGTTGGTGAAGTGAGTGTGATTAGAGAACTCAATTGTATAATTCAGATTTCACTTCCCCTAGGCCTATAAATAGGGAAGTTCTCTAAGCTTGTAAACACACCCCCAAGGGGGGGAGCTCTCAAACACTTCTCTAGAGCTCCTTTCCCTTCTCTCCCTCAAATTCTCTTAGTTTCCCTTTGTAGTTCTCAATTGTTGTAACAAGATGCTTGTACTAAATCTCAAACACATGTTCTTCCAAAATTCTCTAAAGTTCTCAAACACTTTTCTTCCAAAATCCTCAAGTTTCTCAAACACATTCTCTTTCAAAGTTCTCCATGCTCTCAAACATTTCCCAAACACTCATCCCTTCTCTTTCTCAAACACCTTCCCATTCCTTTATCAAATTCTCAAACTTCTCAAACACCACTTTCTTCTCTTCAAATATTCTCCAAGTTCTCAAACACCATTCTCTTCTCTTTCAAACATCCTCAAAGCTTCCCAAACACCTTCTCTTCCAAATTCTCAAGTTCTCAAATGTTGTACAAAATCTTTTTGCTTCTTTTGTTTTCATTTCTGTTTTGTGTAGGAAAATTGAATTGGATCATTCAATCACCAATCCCTGTGGAATCAACCTCACACTTACATATGCTATACTACCGAACGGCTCGTGCACTTGCGAGTATCACAAGTTGAGGATGCAGCTGAATCTATTTTGGTGCAGCTGAATCGACGCAACATTGATGAGCTGCATCCTCTTGCTGGCTTAATTGCGAACTGTAGAAACCTCATGAATATATTGAATATATGTGATGTCAAGCATATTTAGAGAGAGAAGAATCGCTTAGCTGACTGCCTGGCCAATTGGAGCTTTAATATTGATCTGGGACTATGCTTATTTGATCCTGTGCCTCCTTGGGCTGCAACAATCCTAGTGGATGATATTGTAGGGGTTGCCCAACCCCGCTTAGTTTGTTTGTAGTTAGGGGCACTACCCCTCATCCTTTTACCAAAAAAAAATAGCCCAAGCACTTTCCGCGAAGAAACTGTCATCCATCATGCATCATGCACCATGCATGCATGATGCACGCATTGAAACAAAAGAAGGTGGTATATATAAATTACAAGGGCCTTTCTCCATTGCGAATTACATTGATGCGGATTCAATACGGATTTCTATTTTTATCCGTTAGATGGCTTGGGCGGTGGAGATTTAACACAACAAACAAGACATAAAAAAAAAAACCCATATATGACTTTGCACCGCCATTTGAGAACAGAGAAACAAGATACCACTACTCATCCCATGCTTTCTCTTTCTCATTTCATCTCCTCAATGTTTGATTTTTTTCATCTCTCTTTTTTAGTCAAAATATATCAATGGAGGAGGTATAGGAAATGGGGCATGGACTATCTTACCCATTGTGATTGCAATTAGAAGGGTTGGCTTCCTTGTTTGATTCACTGGAGTGGAGATGGATCCCTTGTGAACAAAATCATGCAGCTCGAATTGGTCTCGGAGCAGTGGTTGTGCAAAACTGATCAGCAAAAGACCACACATTCTTCCCCGTGCTTTTCTGAGTTCTCTTCCCCACCTGAAGAGTTTTCCCAAGCTTTACTCCATACCAATAGCTCAAAGAACATAAATTTAGAACCAAAATATATCACGCCAGACTAAATTGAAGTGCAAACTAGAGGTGTCAAACGGGCCGTGCCGGGCCGGCCCGTCCCATTTAAACTCGTGCTTTTAACATTTTCGTGTCGTGCCGGGCCGGCCCATTTAACTTAGCGGACCGTGCCGTGCCAGCCCATTTAGTAAAATCATAAATCCCAGCCCGGCCCAAAGCCCATGTCCAAATTGAAACGGGCCGGGCCGGGCTCATGCCGTGCCCGTGCTCGTGCTCGTGCCATACTCGGGCCCAAGAACCAACCCATTTAATTTGATTTTTTTTTCCCTTGATTTTTTTTCCACTACATAATTCATATTATAAACATAAAAAATATAATTAGAAGCAAGGAATTATGAACTATTTAAAAACATTAATCAATCAAACATCTAAACAATATGAAAGTTTGGAGGGCAAAAAAATAGCCTCATTAAAACCTTGCCTTAAAAAACTCCCAAAGGAGGAAAATCCGATCAAGGAAAAAGAGTACCATTACCCTCCCAAATTACGCAAAATGGAAAACAAAATTAATCTAGGACACCAATGCAGTCAATCAAATACTTGTCCAAAATTAATCTCAACTAACTTTCTTCATTAAGGGAACTTGTGCTGTCATCTTCAAAATATGAGAGATCTTCATCTACAAAACTTTGAGTTCGAAAATCAGCATCTTCCCAATCCTTAAAACACATAAGTGCCTCGCATATTTGAGGAGTAAGCCTCGTCCTCTTTTCGTCCAGCACACGACCACCTGCACTAAAAGCAGACTCAGAAGCTCCTGTGGACACCGGAATTGCTAGTACATCACGTGCCATAATGGAAAGCACAGGAAAGTTCTTTTCATGTGCTTTCCACCAATCCAAAATATTGAAATTATTTCTTTCTTCCTCAGTCATAAATTCAACAAATGCAGTATCCAAATACTTAAACACTTCAGTACGAGAACTCATTACACTCTTTTGTTTTCCTTTGCTAGCAAGCATACCAAAAACAGCTGCACTACTAGATGAAGATGAACCAAATAAATAAACAGTTGGAGCAGTTTGTGTAGCTATTGTACCATCACTATATTTCTTCTCATACAACAAATAAGTATCATTGAATGTCTTCTGAATATTGGATATTGTAAGTGGTAAAGTAATTGATAAATTTCTTGAAATTTCAGTCAATATTACTTCCAAACCACTTACTTTAATTCTAGGATCCATTATTGCACCAAAACAAAAAGTATAAGGAATCTCTGTCCAATACTTTTTATATTTAGTTTCCATTTGCTCACAAATGTCTGTAAAATTACATGTAGTATCATATCTGTATTTAGCAAAGGTAGCACTAATTGAAAATAAATCATGAAGTGCAATAGGGGAGATGTTGGATAATAAACACCAGAACAGTTACATGTAGCATCATAAAAAACTTTGAAAAAGTCCACCAAAGTAAAGCATACATTCCACTCTTCGTCCCTCAACAGATTATCATTCATTTTATTATTGTAATAAAAATTGATGACATTGGTGTAACCTTTACAACTTTTAAGCATGTGATAAGTTGAGTTCCAACGAATATGCATGTCTTTTTTCAATTTTATAGGTTTCAAACCATGAGAAATACAAAGGTGAGCAAAGTCTTGTTGTCTAGAGCTACTAGAAGAAATATAACCAATAGCATCCCTAATCAATTGAAGTTGTGTTTTAATAACTTTTAAGACATGCATTAAAATGCCTATGAAGATGCCCAGTACCATTTGCAGTTTTACAAGTCAAAGTATGCTTGCAATAAATACACATAGCCTTTGGAAGAATAGTCCCATCATCAAGTTTTTGGTCACAAACTTTAAAATGTTTCCAAACTTCAGAAGTTTTTTTTCTTTTTTTAACCTCAGTTTGATCAATGTTTTCTTCTTGAGTGTTTGATTCAAGAGACATCACAGCATGCATAGGTTGCTCCACATCATTAGAGGTTAAGTTATTTTCATGATTAGGCATGTCATCAGGATTAAGATGTTCAAAATTATTATCATAATGCTCACCAAAATCAATATAATCTCGAGGATCCATTAACCAGAAAAATTAAATAAATACCTCCCTTTGTGATTCCAGAATCTCAGAAAATATCTCAAATCCCTTCGAGGATCCATTTCAGACTTTCTGTCAAAATATATTCTCAATGGGGTTAATGTGTTGAGCTTTTTGTACAGAGTTTGTTAATTATATTAAGAAAAGAATGGTTGAAAATCCAAACCATATACTTACCATTCAATTAGAACCCAGAAGGTAGAATCTGCAAAACCCACACCAAAAAATCAAAAAATTTAGACTGTTGTTTTGATAAATAATTAAAAATAAAAATAAAAACAAGATCAAACCTTACAATCAATGTTTCTCACAAATTTTGAGCAACCAAACATAGAAACTATATGTTAAAGCTCTTACCTTGCAAACCCAACTCTGTAGAATTAGAGAATTGGTTTTTGCTGATCAACAGAAATTGACACACAAGAAATAATTCGAGCCTACATCAATACAGCATAACAAAATGAGTAGGCGACACTTCATCACACTTTGAGATAACTACACTTCTTAGCTTAAGCTCCAATTTTCACAGATTATAACTAAGACATAGGTAAACAACTTTGATGTAAGGAACGAAGCCAATAGATCAGAGGAAGGCCACATGCAAGAGTGAATAAGGGCACACTAAAGCGAAACGAGCAAACAGAATGAAAGTAAAGACTAATCTCACCTTGAACACGATTTAAGGTAGATAGAAATCTCCGTTTGCTTTGAAATTTGGATATGTTGTAGATATCAACCTCAGAAACAATTGTTATGAAGGAATAGAGATGCAAATCGCAACAGAAACCCGCATGCAAAGAGACATCCGTGCTTAACACAGAGTATCAGGACGGAGATGAGCTGTTCGTACTCCAACTAGGGTTTGAGGTGTTTATATTTCTCCGATTGGGCTAATTTTCCGATATGTTCTACTCATGAGGCAGATGAACAAGTTTGAGGAAAGAAATATTTCATTTTGAGCTGAGGAGATATGGGTTTCGAAGCAGTCGACAAGACTGACGTGAAGGAGAGCTGGAGCTCTCAGCCTTGAAGAGAATAATGGGGAAGCTTGTGTTGTGTCAATAAACAGACTTGGGAACTATAAAAGGTAGGCATGGGAGTTATAAAACTTGACCAGCCAGGAGACTACTGAAAATATGTGCGTGGGGAGGAAACCACGCATGGTTTGTTATTGAAAAGTACTTCACGCATGGTTTGTTGACTGAAAAGTACTTCACGCATGGCCTCACGCATGGTTTGTTATTCCAACTCTTTTTTTTTTCTTAAAAAAATGCAATAGAGGCTTGAAGCGGGCTCGGGCCGTGCTTGAAGCGGGCTCGGGCTCGTGCCCTGCTTGAAGCGGGCTAGGGCCAAGTCCATTTAATTTCGGGCCACGGGCCGGCCCGGTCCATTGGACCTTTTTCTAAATCCCGGCCCGGTCCAAGCTTCGTACCGTGCCGAGCACGGCCCACTAATATTCGCGCTGCCGTGCCGTGCCGTGCCGTGCCTCATTTAAATGGGCTGGACTCGTGTCGTGCTGGGCCGGCCGTCCCGTTTGACACCTCTAGTGCAAACGCTCGCAGCAAACAAAAGCTTCTCCACAAACAAAAAGTTAATTTTTCTCTAGTTTTTATTTTTATTTTTTCTAACACAATTGGGTTTGGTGTTTTTTTTTTTGGGTCTGAAACGGGGGTTTGCTTCTTAAACGATGATTTCTGAGATGAGTTTTAGAGCTGATTTTTTCAATAATTTATGGGTTTTTTTTTCTTTCTTTTATATCATTGTTTATTGAATCCGATATATATATTGACTCAAAAAAAGAGCTGAAAAAATCGAACATGGAGGAGATGAAATGGGAAAGAGAAAGCATGGGTTGAATGGTCTGTTGTTGTTTCTCTGGTTCTCAAATGGCAGTGCAAAGTCAGATATTGGTAATTTTTTATGTCTTGTTTGTTGTGTTAAATTTTCACCGCCCAAGTCATCTAACAGATCAAAATAGAAATCCGTATTGAATCCGCATCAATGTAATTCGCAATGGAGAAAGGCCCTAAATTACAATATCCGAGAAGTGGCCGACAAACCATTGAAATTGATCAACTCAAGAATTCACACACCGGAGAAAAGGAGACGGCACAATGGCCCCCTCACCTTATACACGCTTTACGTGCAAATCAGTTGGAATTTTTCTTTAATAATATTTTTTTTAATGAGTTGAGTAACTTTTGTATTTTCTTTTCGTTTTTGTAATGAGTTGAGTAATTTTTCTTAGACACGCTTTACATATTCATACAATGCAATACACAGAACCAATTGAAATTGGCCATAAATTAACAGTGAGGTAGACCTGCCAGGCTGCCCCATGGAAGAACTTCTCTCTCTCAACCAAGTCCGTCGTCTCTCACATTGGGCTTATCACAGCAGTGGTCCTAAGGTTTTGGAGGTCCGAGGCGAACCACCAAAATGTGATATTCTACCTTCTATATGTTTATGTATTTTTTTATGGTAGAAAAAAAAATCATCAAAGGAGTTATTATCCTCAGAATCAGAAGCCTATCATGGCCTTTCCCCCATATCATTATAATAATTCCTTATCCATGGCACCAGTCTATCCAATGTGGGGACAACCTGGCAGTCAACCAGCTGGTGTCCAGATGTGGGGTTCACCTGGCTATCCCCAGTGGCAACCATCAGAAAGTATATGGCAAAACAATTTCGACATCCAATTAGATTCAATCTTTCACTTGAGAAAATTTCGACATCCAATTAGATTTGCATTAATTGCTTATCCAATTGATTATGTATATGACAAGGCGGAAAGTATGGCAAAACAAACTAAACGGCAATGAAAAGTCGTTCATGCATCAATGTGATTGAATGACATTGGATAGGATCAATTTGCTACCAGCTGTCTACTGTGCTCTCGGAGCTACCAGATCTTCATGTGCTTTTACTGCCCATCATCCCAACCACAAGTCAAGAAACTCTAGTCAGATGTAGGCACATTGAGATAAGCAAACTTTGATCATATCCTACTCTCCACAGTGAAAAAAAAAAGTCATTTTCAGACTATTGACAATTGGATTGGGATGGCCAAGGATTAGAGACGTTTGTGAATCAGCTTCATGCGAAAATTCTGATTGTAAATAGTTCCGAACACAAAAAGTCCTACTTGGGTTTGTAACTTTTTATCTCATAGAGGGTCTTGTGAAGTTGTGATCCTTTGTGAGGTCCCTTTTGGTGCTGTTGAGTGGGTCCCACTTGTATTGTTGTTTAAATGGAAGGGACAACAATGTCATGAGCTTAGTGGGAAGCTGACTTGTGGTTTATCTTATAACATTATTGCGTATGAGTGTTAGGCGAGTACCCATCGCAGTAAGCTTGTCCGTTGCACTCAAGTTTCGATTCTCTTTCATGAATTGGATTAATTTAAAGTAACTTAGACTATCATTTGTATAAAGAAAAAAGAAGAGACGAGAGAATTAGAAATGTTTGTTGGTTTAGGCTATAACGATGTGGTTGCAAATTGCAACCTGCAAGTTGGTAGTTCCTTGTCCTGCAACTTGCAAGTATTGTAAAGAAAATTTGAAGGGCAAGGCTGAAAATTTGAAGGACAGAAACTAAAGTTTTATTTTGTCAAAATAAAAGCATTATCACCATGAACCATCAAGAAAGAAATGGAAGTGAGAAATGAGAGTGGCCTTCAATTTTTTCTCGTAATGGGCTCAGTTCACGTCACTCTGTCTAGGCTCAACTTGGCTGGACCACAGTGCATATATATTGAAAAAAAACAAAAAAAACTTTATAGTCCCTCAATTTTCAAAATGGAACTTTCTATACCTTAATTCACATGTTATGAATCTAGTGTCAAAAACCAAAGGTTAGATGGCTAGACTTGTGGAAGAGATGAGGGTAAGGATTTGTAACTTTAGGATTATAGTATTTCATATCAAAATTACTCTATAGGATTATAGTATTTAATTTTCGATTTTTCAATTATTTTATTTCGAAAAATACCTTAACTTATTGATTCAATAACAGGAAAAAACACAAGAGACGTATCATAAAAAATCAGAAAATGCTCAGGTATACAATTCAAGAGATAATATACTGACAATTGCACTTATCATTTTTATATTGTGTGATGTCAGACACCTTCTTTGGCCGCAAATGATTATATCCCCAAATAAGGCATGGGTCAATAACATTCCGTTTTCCATCAAATTTTACGATTTTCAGATTGTTCTTCACGACTTTGTTTGATATCCCCTACTTGAAGCTTGTATACCCTCTAAAATTTAATACTTTCACTTGACAAAAAAATTTGTGTGAAATGGGGATAGCACTGTTTTATTCTTCCTGACCAATCACAATATCCTAAGTAAAAAAATTATTACGCATTGACATACCAGGTGATTTGGCCCAATATGATAAAACAACGTTATTACAGAGTTGTTTCTCCTCAAGTGCATGGTATATATCAATAGGGTACTCTTTCATGGTAGTCATGAGCCATCATGATCTCCAATGTCATCATCATTCACAGTTGCCTCGCTATTCGCAGTGGGGGATTTCACATGTGAAGGGAGAGGAGTTCGTGTGTTCAGAGTTGCTGTGGTGTAAATAGTATGGTAGGTAGACATTTCTACATGACATTTTCGGTAAGTTTGGTGGGTGTTTTTAATTAATTAAAGACCTTAAAAGTACGTGGTTTTTTTTTTCTTTTTTATTTTTATAAAGCAAGGAGTTGCTTTTTATTTATTTATTTATAAAGTACGTGGTGTAAATAGTAAGGTAGGTAGACATTTTTTCTTTTTATTTTTATTTTTATTTTTATTTTTATTTTTATTTTTTATAGTACGTGGTTTATTTCTACATTGTTGTACAAGCATCACTCTCAATATGATAGCTTTTGCTTTTTCTTTTGTTGCTGTTGTCTGATAAAGTGAAAAAGAGGAAAAAGAGAAATATGCTAAAGTAATGTGGAATCCTAAAGCATAGACAAGGAACAAATTATTGGTTATAGGAACAAATTATTGGGGAATAAGCATTTATTCTGGAGACGTTGCTCTTGTTTAAGCAAGTAAACTAATGAATCAAGAAATCATGAACGCTAGAAATTCATATAGATTTGAATCAACAAATGATGAGTTTAATTTTTTAAATTCATGTAACAAAATGCTCACTATTAATTAAGGTGGTGATCCTCCATCGAAATTTTTTTTTTTAAATTAAGCTGGTGACCGAAATGCTCTCTTCTAATAATTCTCATGTAGTTTCTACCCAACCCGGTTTGTACTGTTGTACAGATACCCAAAAAATTGTAATGTTTTATTTTTCCGACATTGAAAAGAAAGAGTAAATCATATAGATTTGAAATTAGTAACACGATTACAGCACACAAATATTTGAATAACGAACCAACTTATTCTTCTAAATGATACAAAACATGTTCGAATCCACTTCCTTAATAAAACGGAAAAAAAAAAAGGAAAAAAGAGGGAGAATCTAAAGCACACAAACGTACACAGAAATTAAACTAACGCTGACGAGTAGGGCACTAAATATTAAGAAGCAGAAAGAACAAACGACACCAGTAGTAGTAGTAGTAGCGGCCGATTATTTCTAGCGGCCAACTCTGTAGCAAGCCCTATTGGTTTTCTCCTCAGCGCAGTGCTCAGAATTGGGTGTGATGTTTCCCTTATCATGACATTTCTCACCACCCGGTCGGCCACAGGGGACGACAGGTTTGCCAGGATTCGACGACTGCTGAGCTATAGACTTATGATCTGTCTGGAGGAGCCTTATGCTTAATTCCGAGTCCAACATGAACTCCAAGTCAAAGTCCAACTCCGAGTGTGCAATTCGACATGCCGTGTCGGTAAGGCCATTGCACCGGGAGGCAGAGTAGCCACCAGTGACGATGCTAGTGTTGATGTGGAAGCCAATGCCATGGCTTGTCGTGAGCAGGGCCATGGCCATCATCACCATCATCACCATCATCAGCTTCATTGCTCCTCCTGAGTGACTCATCTTTTTTTTATGGGCTTGTTCAATATAGATCCCTACATTTTCTATTTCCTAGACATATACCCATCACTCTAAAAATCTATGTGTAAAACCCAATTTCAAATTTAAATGACCAGGTAGGATATAAGAGGTCGTAGTATTGTTATATTTTTACATCGTTGCCACCAAACATCATATTTTATTTATAATTTATTTCAAGCATTTCATTCACTGTCATAATTGTAATTAACACTCCCTATTAATAGCATATCAATCACCCCATTTCTTTTGGTTGTCATTCCCTCTCACATACCGCCCCCTAAAATTGCAAACCAAAAAAAATATCTGTAAATTACAAATCCAATAATGTACCTATAAAAAATATAAATATAAATATATACGTATAAAATATAAATATATTATTTAAATAAAATATAGGTATATTATTTACCAAAAAAATTAATTAAAAATAAATAAGTCAGTATTTGTAATTGAAATTTCCTTACATTTTTCATAAATTAAAAATTGGTACACAATAATTTATAGAAAATATAGGTACATTATTTACCCATAGGTAAATTATTTTACAATATACCTATAAATGTGTATAGGTACATTATTTGGTGAGGAAAAATAGGTTTATTTAAAAAAAAATACGTACATTGTTTTACTACGTATATTATTAGAGGAAAAAATAGGTGCATTATTTGGAGAGAGAAAATAGGTTCATTTAAAAAAATTGTTTTTCATAAAACAAATAATAGGTACTTTATTCAGAGAAAAAAGGGTACATAATTTAGAGAAAAAAAATAGGTACATTATTTAGAGAAAAAATAGGTTCATTTAAAAAAAATGTTTTTCATAAAACAAACAATAAATAGATTATCAAAATATTTTCCAACATAATTAGAATGTACACTATTATTCATAAAACTATAATAAAATAGATTACTAGTAGTATAATTCATAAAAGGAAAACAACAACAAAAATTTATTAAATAAACCAAAACGTTTTTTTTTTGTCATTAAAATAAACCAAAACGTTACTAATATGTTAATGTTGAATTTAATATTTAATTTCAAATAAGTTTCTAAATTAATTCCTACATCCATTACAACCATTTGAAAATCTTTCCAAATTCAACATGTGTCATTAGTTACACCTCCACATAACACGTTAACTTATAAATATGGGTAGTTTTGGAATCCGAAAAATAGAATAAATTAGATTTTAAGCTAGATTAGGTAACTTGCTTACTTGGATCCTAGTCAGCGGGTTTTACTTGAAAAAATTGGGTATTTTAAATAGAAAAATAAAGGAAAGGGTTGTAGATGATTACAAATGAATTTTATGGGTCTAAGCTCAATTTACTATTTTTTTATTATTGTTCTTCTGCATGCAGTCCTCAAAGCACTATATTAATATAGAAAAAGAACTTGGCTCTTTACTTTTCTCTCACATAGAAAGCCACAACTAGGCCCCTCCATAAACTTTTTTTTTTGCGCAATCATTGATTAAAGGCTTATTATCACAAAAGGTCCCTGAGGTTTACGAAACTATCAGATTGCATCCTTAATGTTTTTTTGTGTCATTGGTGGTCCTCAAGGTTAGTATGTGTAATCACAAATGGTCCCTACCGTTAGGTTCCGTCAAAAACTCCGTTAGTTTGCTGACATGGCATATATACATATCACAAAACATCCCTGAGGTTTACACATCTATCACAAATGGTCCCTGCAAATTTTTTTAATTTTTTTCATTTAAAATTCATAAAATTTTGGTTTTCTTTTTTAAATCTTATGAATTTTAAATTATTTTAAAATATACATTGTATTTTAAATACACATGACACTATATTATTTTAGATGTGGGTTCCACATATATGCCACATCAACAAACTAATGGAGTTTTTAAAAATTAATTTAAAATTCATAAAATTTAAAAATGAAAAAAATCAAGGATTTAGGGTTTATACATGGTCCTCAAGGTTAAAATCCTTATATAAATGGTTTTTTCATTTTTAAATTTTATGAATTTTAGATTATTTTTTAAAAAAACTTCATTAGTTTGTTGGTGTGGCATATATGTGGAGCCCTTATTTTCAAAAATATAGTATCATATGTATTTAAAATACAATATATATTTTTAAATATTATAAAAAATAAAAACAAAATTTTATGAATTTTAAATTAAAAAATTAAAAAAATTTGCAAGGACCATTTGTAATAGATGTGTAAACCTCAGGGATGTTTTGTGATATGTATATATGTCACGTCGGCAAACTAACGGCAAAGTTTTTGACAAAACCTAACGGCAGAGGGACCATTTGTGATTACACATACTAACCTTGAGGACCACCAATGACACAAAAAAACATTAAGGATGCAATCTGATAGTTTTCAATAAACCTCAGGGACCTTTTGTGATAATAAGCCTTGATTAAATAATGCATATGTTTACAGTTAAGAGATAAATATCTGAGTCCTTACATACATGTATAAAGCACTATCCTTCTAGACGGGATTTGTAATACCCAATGTATTTGATTGCTCTCCAATTTAATAAGTCTCGTCTGAAAATTTAAATATCACTAAATAACAACTAAGACATTAGTCCAATTTAATCCAGCAACCAAATCACAGCGCTTGGTCTTTAATAAAGTTACATATATATATATATATATATATAAGAAAATGACTATTTAAAGAGTCGAGTGACGCTTATATATAATCCATTTCTATTAAGAGGTCCCATAAATAATTTTTTATATATAAATAAAGCACGAGATTCACGACTCAGTAGCTAGCATCCAAGCACTAGGCTATTGCAATCCCTGCGCATGTGTGTTTTAATTAAAGCTCACTACTTTATTTATGCTTATCCGTTCACAGTCTTTTTAAAAGAAAATAATTAGTGATCTTGGTGGCAATAACCTTACGTATTATTTGGGGAGTTAATGGGGATTATTCCCAGTCAACTTTGTGAGCTTCATTAATTTGAGTTAGGTGAGAAGGAATGCCAAAGTAACGGGGAAATCCTAGAGAATAGACTATGAAATAATTGGGGTAAAATTTGCATTTTTTCAAATGAATCTTTGATTCATATATTAAAAAAGACTAATCATGGTCGAGTATCACTTATTTTCTAGTGTTTATATGATGCCTGTCTGATAAAGTGTTTTAAAACCATTTTCACAAAAAAAAAATTGATAAAATGAAAACTAAAAAAAACGAAGTTGTACTTTCAAGAACAAAACAAGAAAAACATTTTCATCCAAATTCCCCAAAATGTCTATTATAAGTGTATGCACCAGGGACACAAGCCGTAATGTTTTCTCTTTTTTTTTTTTCTAGCATTTAAAAGTTAAAAAGAGGAGAGTAATCCATACTTAAGTGGTTAATATAACACCAAAAATCTATATTTAAAGAACCAACCAACTCCATCTTCTTAACTGTGGAAGTCGAATCTCTCTTCCTCCATTGATATTTAAATAAATAAAAAACCGAAAAAGAAAATGAGGAACCAAATGCAGAGACGTACCAACACGAACTCTCTACGTACACAGAAATTAAAAAGCAGAAAAAATAACACCACTTATATAACTTAAAAGCTTGCACACGATCCAATGCATGGATCCATCCAGTAGTAATTGGCTTACGGATAGTGGTGGCAATCCTTGTTGGTCTCAGTGCCTGGCTCCTTGCAGTGCGGTGGTTTGGGTATTTTGTTTGCGTCACCGTGGCACTTGCCAGCTTTTTCTTCTTCTGGGCCGCAGGACGCAGCTATGTTCGGGTTTTGTGCTATATTGGTGAAGAAGTTGGAATCGCCAACCCCGAGGAACCTTATGCTGAATTCTGAGTCCAACATGAACTCCAAGTCAAAGTCCAACTCGGAGTATGCAATACGACATGCCGTGCCGGTGAGACCATTACACCTCGAAGAGGAGGAGTGGCCGCTGCCGCTGACGATGCTACCGTTGATATTAATGCAATTACTTGTGGTGGTCAGCAGGGCCATGACCACCACCACCACCATCATCACCTTCATAGCTGACAGAGCTGCTCCTGAGTGACTCATTTTTTTTCTTCTTCTTGTGTTGCATGCACTCCTCAAGCGCGCACACACGTACATATATAGAAAAAGAACATCTCTTTACTCTTCTAACATACAAATTACAGGTTGGCACGTGTATAACATTATTTACGTATTGGTGGAAGAAAAATATGAACTCCTGTGCATAAAGAGCCAGAACAGTAATTGTTTGATTAGATCAGCACGAGATTCACGACTAATCAGAATCGATTCAATTCAAGACCAAAAGTGGTGCACTAGCTACCCCTGCGGTCCCTTCGTTTGTGTTTTTTTAAATAAAAGTTACTGACTTCACTTTTCTTTATGCTTTTTATTTGTTTACAAACTTTAGGTCTTTCCAAAGGACATAGAATTATTGCTGATGACGGCAGCAATCTTACGTATGAGGGCACAACACAACGAAAAGCCACCTAACGAGGGGATAATCTTTTAGCCAGAGTAAGGATAAGATGATATGGAGGATGTTTACTCACAAACTGTAAGACAGTGTTATATGACTTCGATTATGAGACTATTAGTTTGTAAATTAACACTATTTTTTCATTATGCCAAACCTATTAATAATTAATTAGGATAAACATTTTATGTACAACAAATTAGGGAGGGTTCGAAGTGATTTGTAAAGTTCAAATTATCACAAAATTGAGGGTTACAATGACAAAAATGGTGGAGTGGCTTTAGCAGGTTTTTTTTTGTTTTTTTTGGTGTTGGTGGGAGGATTGATCTATGGCGAAATGATTTCTTTGTTGTACTCATTTAGCTAATTTAGTTTGTATATTTTTTATTTAAACGCTTTTTCTTAACATGAGATCATGTTCTGCAAGTCAAAGCCCTTTTCGCTAGCCAGACCTCATTGAAAATTTAATCGCTATTATAATTAATTAGAATACTCCATTTGTTTTAAAATATGAAATTTATATTAAGAAATAATAAAAACGGTTATAAAATAAAATAAACTTAGGGGTCGGTTGTGTAGCCAATTAGGATTTTAGAGGATAATCTGTTCTATGAAGCAACAATGTACAAAAACTAGTATAAACAATGTTATGTGTTGATAAGGAAAATTCTTTCTCTTCGCACTATTATAAAATTGAATCACTCAGGAAAATAAAAAGTCTACAAAAACTGGAATTTTACCAAGTAAAAATCCTGAACCCAACCTAAACCCTAATAACAAGAAAAACCCCAACACTAATAACAAGAAAATTATCATCAAGAAACAATAAAATCATGGAAAAAGAAAGAAAAAAAAAACCCAACAAGTACAATTGATTTGAAGTGAAAAAAATGAGTGCCTTGAAAGATGGAGAAATGTTGTTCATCTTCTACCACCGAGAAAAAACAAATTATTGTGTTACGAAATCCTTTTGGGGGTGGCTGGACTTTTAGGGCAGGGCCCAATGGAGACTCTAATTGGGGCTGAACCACCTTAGGGCTGCGAAGTGTAGAAACCCACCTAAACAACCCATCTCCAATGGAACCAGATTGGGCTCGAAAAGGCCAAGCCTGGCCAGAGCATTGCAATCAAGTTCACAATTGTATGGAGCTGGTTGAAGCCAGTGGAACCCAGTGGCCCCATGCAGAACAAACAGCTGTAGCTTTTTTTTTTTGGTCAATGTTTGGTTTCAAAAAAACCAAAAACGGGATAGATTGCAAACTATGTTGCACGGACACTCCAAAATGCTGAGAGTGTAGAGTGTCCAGAACACGACACACGACACGCCGACGCGCTCCGACACGCCCCCGACACGCCTTGGACACGGTCAACGGTTGGGACACGGTCAAGACACGGCTCCGACACGGTCAAGACACGGCTCCGACACGGTCAAGACACGGCAGGGACCTGTTTGAAATTTTGAAAATAAAATCTGGGGTCTAAACGTGATTTTTGAAACTTTGGTGGACTAATTTGAAATATTTTTTTAAAAAGAGCTAAAAGTGGAAATATTTTTTTCAAATGCATTTATTTATGTTTTCTATTTTCTTTTCTTATCTCCCTCCATAGCAGTAGAAGAAAGGCAATTTTAAACCGTTTGATTTACTAGCTAAGAATCCAATCCACGAGTCATACAAGTTCCAAGTATTCAACCGTTTGATTTAATGTACATGGCGGGCAGGGGTCATTCCCCTTTTACGTCTTTTCCCTCTTTTGTCTGTGACCTCTTTTACGTCTTTTCCCACTTTCACTTTCCAGTCTGGACGAATTGATGGAACTAGCTAAGTGAAAGGCAAAAAAAAAGGAAGAAAAAGATAGGAGTGCGGCGGCTGAGTAAAGAAAGTAGGGTTTATGCTCATCCGAAATAAAAGAGATGCTCAATTATTTGCTTTCCGTGTTTTTTGCTTTCCGTGTTTTTCTGCTGAGTGTTTTCTCCTTCCCTTCCCCTTCCCCTTCACCCACACTTTCTGCTATGAGTGTTTTCTCCTTCTCCTTCCCTTCCCTTCCCTTCCCCTTCCCCTTCACCCACACTTTCTGCTCTGAGTGTTTTCTCCTTCTCCTTCCCTTCCCTTCCCTTCCCCTTCCCTTCACCCACACTTTTCCTTCTCCTTCCCTTCCCTTCCCTTCCCTTCCCCTCCTATTGAGTCGGTCTTGACAAAAAAAAAAAACCATGGCTGGTTCTCGTTCTCCCCTGTGGAGCCTGCAAGTTCTTAAGAAGAAAATGTGTGATAGGGTGTATTTTTTAGCCTTATTTCTCCTATGAAGAGGGAGCTACCCATTTTTCTGCCATCCACAAGATTTTTGGCGCAAGCAATGTGTCGAATCTTTTAGCTCACCTTCCGTTGAGCGATCGATGTGAGGCCGCAACGACAATATGGCATGAAGCTGAAGCCAGGCTTCAAGATCCCATATATGGCTGTGTTTCACATATTTTTGCTCTCCAACGCAGGTTAATCATTTAGTACCCTTTGTATGTTCAGATTGGGTTTCTGTTCAGATTGTATGTTGAAGTAACTGATGAGTATATGTTTTTGGTTTGAACTTTTCAGGTGGTCGACTTACAAGCACAGTTAGCTTTCCTCAAGGATCAAGCAGCTCAAAGCTTTGTCAATGACTCTCCTGGAGCAAACCCTAATCAAGCAGCTGAAAGTTGGTTTCATGAGTTAAAAAATTCATCCAACTCCATGCCACAATTCAATTCAACCCACATCAATAATCCTGGAACTACATCATACTATGAGAATGAAATTATGAATTCAAATAACTCTGTTAATGGGAGTTATGAAAATTCAATCAGGCAATGGGATGAATACAACAGGCAATGGGGTTTTCAGGATCCTGATGAGCTTCAATTAGTGGTTTCCAGCTACATGCACAATTAGAATAATTGGGATGAATATAACTCTGTAATATGTATATGGAACTCCTTATTTATTAATGTTAGTTATGATGTTTGATTATTTTTGTAACCCTTAGTTATGATGTTTGATTATTTTAGCAACCCTTAGTTATGATGTTTGATTATTTTAGTTTGTTTTTTGTTTTATAAAATCAATATTTGTTGTGGCGTTTGATTATTTTTGTTATATTTGAATTGTTTGAATTTGTTGATTATACAAGTTTGCATACGAATTTTGTTTTTTAAAATCAGTATTTGTTATGGTGTTTGATTTTTTCCATTATATTTGGATTGTTTGAATTTATTGATTATTATACATGTTTGCATATGAATTTTGTTTTTAAAATCCATGTTTGTTAGTTGGTACTGGAATCATGACCATTAAATTAATTAATTGTTTCTTTATAACACAAGGACCCTTAGTGGAGTATTGGTAAGCTCTTGAGTTTTAAAGGAGGTCATGGGTTCGAAACCCCTTGTCTCCATTCAAAAAATGTTTAAAGTTTTTTAAGATATATATTAATTAAAATTAAAAATATATATTCGGATTTATTATTATTTTAATTGCCGTGTCCTAGCCGTATCCGTGTCCTAGTTTTTTGAGATTTTCCGTGTCGCGTTTCCGTGTCCCGTGTCCGTGTCCGTGCAACATAGATTGCAAACTGAGCCAGAAATACACGAACCAGGTAGAAGTAGCTAGACCTCAGTTCAAGGCTAGAACCAAGCTTCTTACCCAGTCAAATTAAAAAGAACAACAAAAGCCAAGAAACAAAAAAGAAAACCCGTAAAACAGGAAACTGAGAAATGCCGCACCCCCCATAACCAATTGGCAAGACACCCAACGCAAGACCAAAACCACCAGAGAAGTCAGAGAAACCAAAGAACCGAGAGGAAGATGGTGATGGATACGTCATCACGGCTCCAGAGAGCGCTACCATAATCCGAGAGGTAAGTGCCAAATGCACTTTAAAAGCATCCTCAACAGCAATAGTATTACTGAGGAGAGACGCTCCAGAACGTAACACGGTGGAGAAGATCCAACATCGAGGCAAAGCCACAAGGAATCGGAGGAGAACATTCATAGTAGAAAACAAAGACAAACGCACAAAAACAAAGCTGCCGACACCTCCAATAAGAAGAGAGGCACAGTGTAGAGGGGCTAATAGTGCATAAAAGCATCTTTCTGTGAGGAATTATCAGGAAAATGCCCCGACCATGACAATTCCAAAATTGTAGTCTCATGGACCTCTTGTGGCTGTCAAAGGCCAGCCACCACCGCCGTCAAAATGACCATTCTTAACCCTCAGTTCAAGGATTTCCAGCTCTTTGGATGGACTCACCACTACCTCACACAGCGATGAGTCATTGATTGCAGACTTAGCCACACCAGTGGAGCCTTGCGCCCGTTTACGCCCCCCTTTAGCACCAGCTCTAACCCCCACAGTTCCCGGTAGTGTATGTATTTTAGAGCCACACCAGAATTTTTGAAGTCTTTTAAAATCATCTAAAATCCTAATTGACTTGACTTCAAAAACTCACAACGTAACCTATCCCATCGCCAATCCTATTACAGTCACCACCCCCACCACCATAGCTGTCCGAGTTGCCACCATGAGCCCATGCCACCCTCGATTTCCCGTGCTCGTCCCTCTCCTCCGCTCGGTCTTCCAACGGTCCACATTGTTATTAAGTAAACGTTTTTTTAATAGTAATTTGATGGAATGGACATAATTTGGTAAGAGAACCAAATAGACAAAACAGAGTTTAGTAATAAAGTCTGGTTAGGATTTCACTATCCTTGCAAATTGCAATGCATACCCACTGGCCATTTTTTTAATCTTTCTCATTTATTTTCTTGGCAGATGGAACAAGAAACACTACACAGAATCCCAACCCCAAATCATTGAAAAATTATTTGCTCTTCTTCTCAAGTCCTTTGTTACACAGAAAAGTAAAAACAATTGAATTTCCAAATCATAAACATGAACACAAGAGAATCAATACACACTTACAACAATTTCAATGATACAGTTAACACACCATATCAATTGAACCTTTATTCATCTGCCAAGAAAATGAATCTTTGATTCATATATTAAACAAGACTAATCATCGCCAAGTATCACTTATTTTCTAGTGTTTATAAGATGCCCATAATTTCTCCAATTATGCTATATAATTCACTCCTTTAAGGGTCCGTCTGATAAAAGTGTTTTAAAATCATTTTCATAAAATATTTTCAAAAAATGAAAACTAATTACAAAACGAATTTATACTTCTAAGATCCGAGAATGCGTCAGTTAGTTTAATTCAGAACAGTTCTTGAAAAAATGTCTATTAAGTCAAGATGTGAGTTTCTAACACAAATGATTAATATAACACAAATTTAATATCCATATTTGAAGAACCAACCAACTCCATCTTCTTAACTGTGGAAGTCGAATCTCTCTTCCTCCATTAATATTTATAAATAAATAAAAATAAAAAATAAAAAGAAGAACCAAATGCAGAGACGTACCAACACAAATTCTCTACGTACACAGAAAGAAAAAAGAGACACCACTTATATAACTTATAAGCTTGCACACGATCTAACGCATGGATCCATCCATCCAGTAGTAATTGGCTTACTAATTATGGCGGTTGCAAGACCTATCGGTGGGGTCCTTGCAACCTGGTGGGATATTTTTGTTTTCCCGACCATGGCAGGGATCGTCCGTACCAAATCGGTTGCAGGACGCAGAGTTTCCCCTTTCTCTTGATGTATCGGTGGGGTGGTAGGAACCGCCATCCGCGAGGAGCCTTATGCTGAATTCTGAGTCCAACATGAACTCCAAGTCAAAGTCGAACTCGGAGTATGCAATACGACATGCCGTGGCACTGGCAGTGAGACCATTACACCTCGAAGAGGAGTAGTAGCCGCCGCCGCTGACGATGCTACCGTTTGATGTTAATGCAATGACTTGTGGTGGTCAGCAGGGCCATGACCATCACCACCATCATCACCTTCATAGCTGACAGAGCTGCTCCTGAGTGACTCATTTTTTTCTTCTTCTTGTGCTGCATGCACACCTCAAGCGCGCGCACACGTATATATATAGAAAAAGAACATCACTTTCTAACACATAAATTACAGGTTGGCACGTGTATAACATTATTTGCGTATTGGTGGAAGAAAAATATAAATTCCTGTGCATGAAGAGCCAAAACAGTAATTATTTGTATAGATCAGCACGAGATTCACGACTAGTCAGTATCGATTCAATACAAGACCAACAGTGGTGCACTAGCTACACCTGCGGTCCCTTCGTTTGTGTTTTTTTAAAATAAAAGTTACTAACTTCATTATCTTTATGTTTTTTTTATTAATTTGCTTTTTATTTGTTTATAAACTTTAGGTCCTTCCAAAGGACTTAGAATTATTGTTGACGGCGACGGCAACAATCTTGCATTTAGAAAGGTTTTTCTCACATGCATACTGTTACAGTGTTATAGGGTCTCGTATATGAGATCACTAATCTATAAATTAATTAGGATAAATATTTTATGTACAACAAATTCGAAGGATTCCAAGTAATTTGTAAAGTTCAATTGAGTGGGGTGTGTATGTATTTGTAAATTATCACAAACTTGAGGGTTCCAACTAAAAAAATTAGATGGTGGAGTGGCTTTAGCAATTAGATTAGTGTTATAGGGTCTCGTATATGAGATCACTAATCTATAAATTAACGCCCTTTTTCATTAAACCAGAACTAAAAAAAAAAAAAAAAAAAAAAAAAAAACCCAACAAGTACAATTGATTTGAAGTGAAAAAAATGAGTGCCTTGAAAGATGGAGGAATGTTGTTCGTCTTCCACCACCGAGAAAAAAAAAATTTGTGTTATGATAATGAAATCCTTGGGGGTGGCTGGACTTTCAGGGTGGGGCCCAATGAAGACTCTAATTGGGGCTGAACAACCTTAGGGCTACAAAGTATAGCAACCAAGGTCACAATTGTATGGAGTTGGTTGAAGCCAGTGGAACCCAGTGGGGCCCATGCAGAACAAACAGCTGTAGCTTACTTGCCCGGTAGTGTATGTATTTTAGAGCCACACCAGGAATTTTTGAAGTCTTTTAAAATCATCTAAAATCCTAATTGACTTGACTTCAAAAACTCACAAAGTAACCTATCCCATCTCCTATCCTATTACAGTCACCACCCCCACCACCATAGCTGTCCGAGCTGCCACCATGAGCCCATGGAGATCGGCCCACCACCCTCGATTTCCCGTCCTCATCCCCCTCCTCCGCTAGGTCTTCGTACGGTCCACATTGCTATTAAGTAAACGTTTTTTAATAGTAATTTGATGGAATGGACATAATTTGCTAAGAGAACCAAATAGACAAAACAGAGTTTAATAATAAAGTCTGGTTAGGATTTCGCTATCCTTAGCAAATTGCAATGCATACCCACTAACACACAGACACACACCACCACTGGCCATTTTTTTAATCTTTCTCATTATTTATTTTCTTGGCAGATGGAACAAGAAACACTACACAGAATCCCAACCCCAAATCATTGACAAATTATTTGCTCTTCTTCTCAAATCCTTTGTTACACAGAAAAGTAAAAGCAATTGAATTTCCAAATCATAAACATGAACACAAGAGAATCAATACACACTTACAACAATTTCAATGATACAGTTAACACACCATATCAATTGAACCTTTATTCTGTACTTACTACTTACAACCACCAAACCTAGCACACACAAGTTGCACCCAAATTTGGCAGAAGATGAAATTTCGTCGTTTGGGTCATCAGTTGTGGTAGCAGTCGCGATTGTACCTCGTCTTATCGCAATTGGGCGCCGGGGGATTTCTGTTGGAGCCGGGATGGCAAGGACCGAAACCCTTCCGATCACACGACACCGCTCTTCTGAAATTCACTGCCGATCTGCCTACACTTGAACCTCCGGCCAAGATCCTTCTGCTGCTTTCCGAGTCCGTCAGGAACTCCATGCCGTCCAAGTCGCTGTTTGCAATGAGGCATGCTGGGTCGGTGAGGCCGTCGCACCACGTGGCCCTGCCGCCGGTGCTGTTGTTGATGCCGTGAGTTGTGGTCAACAGGGTCAACGCCACCATCGCTAACAGAGCTGCTGATGAACAGTGACCCATTTGTATGTTGTCAGTAGCTTTTCTGTTTTGCTCTTTGGAAAGGCGATGCTGCACTCATCAATTATAAGGATCATGGGTGTGGCTGATTGAGGGGGACCAACTTGTTATTGAGGTGTGGACCCGTTTGATATTTTAGTAGATAGGATTTTTAACCGTAGAGGTCCTTGAACTTTACTTCGAGTTGCAATTGAATTCTCGAATTTGTTTTTTGAGGCAATTAGGTCATCCAACTCTCTCATCCGTTCCAGTTGAGTCTTTCTGTCAATTTGACCATTAATTTAAGGGCTAAAATTGTCCATCTCAATTAAAATATATTAAGTTTTAAAATTGAAAAAAATTAAAAAAAGTGAAAAAATAATATTTAAATAAAAAAATAAATTTAAAAATAAAAAATCCAAATCCCTCTCTCTCTCTCGTGGCCCTGCCGCCGCTGCTGTTGTTCATGCCGTGACTTGTGGTCAACAGGGTCAACGCCACCATCACTAACAGAGCTGCTGATGAACAGTGACCCATTTTTATGGTGTCAGTAGCTTTTCTTTTTTGCTATTTTGAAAGGTGCTGCCGCTCTCATAAATTATAAGGATAACGGGTGTGGGTGATTGAGGAAGACCAACTTGCTGTTGGGGGTGTGGACCCGTTTTATATTTTAGAAGATAATTAGGATTTGGGATAATCCAAAAGTTTACTACTTGGAAGTTGGATCGACCTCTTTATTTTTTATTTTTTTTCCACACCATTTTTCTAAATAGTAGAGGTCAACTCTAGCAAAAAAACTTACTCGATAACACGTAGAAAAGTTATTCTACGTCTCATTGCATTATCGGTTGAGATAGTAAAAAATGTTATTCCCGTTGCATGAGAGTTTCTCTCACAAGACATGTCTGTATTATATCTAACCGACCTCTCATGCCATGACACATGCAAAGAACCTAACACCAAACAGGGCCCAAGAACCCACACCAACTAGCCTAGCCTCACAATTGGCAATGGCCCCTCGACACCAACAAGACACTTGATTTGACGTGGTGTTGTATATGCACCGCTAATCATCTTATTTTGTGAATTTGGTGTTGTATATGCACCATTGATCATCTTATTTTGTGAATTTGGTGTTGGATATTTACTATGAATTAAGTAGAACGTTATGTTGTGAAAATTGGCTGTCTATGATGTTGGGATGGTTTGGAGCTTGTCTCACCATGTTTGAAGGAAGAAAGGAAGCATACAACCAAGTGTAGAGGTCATGTGGCTAGTGGTTCGGCAATTGACCAACACATAGTTGGTTTTCGCAAACTGTGATGGCAATTGCATGCTGTGTTTACAATTACTTAGTGACGGTTGGGCAATTTGTGTTAAGGGCGTTAAGCTTTCACATTTAGGAAATGTTCTCAAAATATAGGCATGTGAATTCCCAAAGTTTTGGAAAATTTAATACTAATTTTTGGACATGGAATTATAGTAAAAATAGTTTCTAATCAAAATATTATATCACCTCAAAGAAATTTTTTAAAAATTTAGTCCAAGTCCAAGCATACACCAAACACAGGATAATACTATTTTCGTTATCCAACTTATGCCAGGCCAAGTGTAAGACCCGTGTCTTGGAGAAACAAGAACGGTGAGCAATCCCACATCGCTCGGGGAGGGAAAGGTGAAGTGCTTTAAATGTGTGGGCACTTCCCTCCCTAACACGAGGCCTTTTGGGAGCTCACTGGCTTAGAGTCATGAGAACTCCGAAGTTAAGCGAGTTGGGACTAGAGACTCGGACGGAAGTTGCTTGTGAGCTCCAGAAACAAAATCGTGAGGGAGAGAGGGGGGCCCAAAGCGGACAATATCGTGCTAGGGGAGTCGGGTCGTGACAAATGGTATCAGAGGGGAAACAAGAACGGTGAGCAATCCCACATCGCTCGGGGAGGGAAAGGTGAAGTGCTTTAAATGTGTGGGCACTTCTCTTCCTAGCACGAAGCCTTTTAGGAGCTCACCGGCTTCGGATTCTTAGGAACTTCGAAGTTAAGCGAGTTGGAGGCTAGAGCAATCCTAGTGGGCTGCGCGTGAGCTCCCAGAAACAAAACCGTGAGGGCCAGAGAGGGGGGCCCAAAGCGGACAATATCGTGCTACGACGGAGCCAGATCCCCAGGAATGTGACAATTAGGTATCAGAGCTAGACCCGGCCGGAAGTGTGCCAGCTGGGGCACGCTGGGCCCCAAAGGGGGTAGATTGTAAGACCCGTGTCTTGGGGAAACAAGAACGGTGAGCAATCCCGCATCGCTCGGGGAGGGAAAGGTGAAGTGCTTTAAATGTGTGGGCACTTCTCTTCCTAGCACGAGGTCTTTTGGGAACTCACTGGATTCAGATTCTTAGGAACTTCGAAGTTAAGCGAGTTGGGGACTAGAGCAATCCCAGGATGGGTGACCCACTGGGAAGTTGCGTGAGCTCCAGAAACAAAATCGTGAGGGCCAGAGAGGGGGGCCCAAAGCGGACAATATCGTGCTACGGCGGAGCCGGATCTCGGGATGTGACACCAAGCCACTCCAAAACAATCCCAGTATTTAGTCTAGTCCATGACTGTCCGCACGCATTGTATTTCAATATTTTGAACTGTCTAGTTTTTGGATATTTTTTTAAAGATCATCTCTGCAAAAAAATCACTTGAATACGAAACCATTTGACCACTCAATTAAATGGTTGTTATTATAGTTTTTTCTTGAAGCACTAGATTCATCTATTTTGTTAGGGGTCGTTTGAGAGTGCTTCTTTCTGAAGCGCTTATGCTAGTAGCTCTTATGACATAAGTGCTTCTACAAAGAAGCAGTTTGTCGTTTGGATGTCACATTTAAAAGTGCTTTTACACTACATAAAAGCGTTTTTGATTTTTTGTTGAGTGTTTGGTTGACATAGTAAAAGCGCTTTTAAAAGTACTTAAAAAAGATTTTAAAGAATCCCAAAATATTATAATAAACATAGGAAATAAAAATTATATAGAGATGGATCCCAGCAAATGGTTCTGAAGCTTGAATGTGTTGATCATGTTATCCCATGTGGCTTCAAATTCTGATTCACTAAAACAACCATAAAAGCATTTGTTGAACTGCTTCCTGAACTCTGGATTAGTATAAAGACCAGCTAGAGGTTGTGTAGCATTTTTAGCAATATGCCAAGTACATAATCGATGACGTGTCTGTGGAAATACAATCTCAATTGCGTTTGCCATAGCTTTATCCTCATCTGTGAAAATAGTTATCGGATGTTTATTTCCCATTGACTCCAAAAACGTTTGGAGCAACCAAACAAATGACTTTGTGCTTTCATCTAATAAAAAAGCACAACCAAGTAATACATGAACCTTTCGTATCTTTCTACCTGATTTCAAAAATTGTCTTTCTTTAGGCTTAGCACACTCATGATTATGATCTAAATTTATATGACTTATCTTGCACACTTTATCTTCCACAGTGAATCGAATTCGAGCCATACAACTGTTCGGTTCACAATTGTATATCATTTTGTACCCTTCTAGCTTATGATTTCGTTATGTTTTTGAGTTAACCTTGTGCTTTTAACCTCTTTTGTGTTTGTCATTCAGTTCATTGAGCTCTAGGTATCATTTGAGGCATTTGAAGTAAAATGGTGAAAACAATGTGTAAAAGCTGAAGACTGAGTTACAAATTCATTTTGGACTTATCTTTTTCATCTGTGCTTGGATTGGGCCAATTCACATGTGCTTGGAAAGAAGACATTCTGAACTTAAAGATGGATAGCTCTAGCTCATCAATTGATTAATTCAAGCCCAATCCGTGAGCCCATCAAATTACACATCATGCTGACTTCCAGATGAGCTCATTGCTTGCTTGGTCATCCTGGCATGAGGATGAGCTATTGGTTTCTGGATGGAAGCTTGGTCATGCTGACATGATGATGAGCTATGGCTGCTGGTGGGATTTGTTGGTGAAGTTCACCAACCATTTCTGATTATCTAATGCAAGTGTGTTAGGTAATTGCTATATTCAATTCTGATTTCTCACTTCCCTCCCCCTATAAATACCTCTTCAATTCCAGATTCAAGGTGTGCAAGCCTGGGATTCACAACCCCACAATTCAGCCATCCTTCACTCTCACAATCCCAAACACTTCCATCATTTTCCCAAACACATTCAGAAATTATCCTCAAACACTCTCACAACCCCAAACACTCCAGCAATCAATCCAAAGCTCTAAACAACCTCAAACCACCAAAACAACTCCAGAAAACCTCTCTTCCATTTCCCTACGAATTTCATCTTTCTTAGCCATCACCACTCACTCAAATTCATCCCAAATCACCTCCATATCCTTCATACATCTTTCTAGAAGTGGGGAAGCTCTTGGATAAGCATTAGAAGTGGAGAAGCACTTGGAGAAGCCTTGGACACCACAAGAACTTCAGAAAAGGGGTTTTTCTACTCTTATTGCATTCATTATGTTTTCTCATTTCTGTTCAAGTCTCTTTTCCATTATGAGTAACTAAATCCATAACTAGGGCTTTGATGTAACCTAACATGAATATTCTGGGTTTATAAAGTTCAAGTTTCAAGTTTGATTCATGATTCATGTTCTTATTCATTTTGCATACCTGCCTATATGCTGATCAGAATGCCTAGCTACCATTTTGATTTGTGTATCTTGGTTTGAATTAAGAGTATACACCCTACTTTAATTCGAATTGAACTATGAATAGGAAGAGTATGTATGGACATTCGACAACAGGGATTAGATACATACTTGGTTGTTTAAAATGTTCTTCTATGCTTAATGGGTTCCTAATGCTTAATTTTAGGTTAGACAACAAATGATCAAATTAGGGAATTAGGAACACAAGGTTAGGACCAAACACCATGGCTTAATCATACTTTAGCTAGAATCAATCTTTGAATCTGAATTAGACTTGTTACTTGACTCCTTATAACCCAGAGTTGAATTGTTATGGTGATTCGAATGCCCTAGTCTCCAAATCCGTTTTCCAGCCCTTCAAAATCACTCTTTGTTACACTTGTTTATTTGCTTTCATTCGCAATTTGAGTTTGCTCACTTCCTTTCACAATCACAATCACTCTCACTTTAATTTCTGTTTTAGACTTAACTTCCTAACTTCTTGAATTCGGTAATCTAAGTACATAACTAATTTGAACTTCTCAGTCCTCGTGGGTACGACCTCGTTCTTGTCTTTGCTATACTACTGATTGGCACGTACACTTGCGAGTTAACATAATTAAACAACAACAACCTGTCCTTGTATCCAACTTATGAGCTGTCTTCACTTGGCCAAAGTCATCATAAAACCCTTGCTTTGAACACAAATAGTCTCGTTGTCGAATATTATTTTTTGTATCTCTTCAAATATTTCCTTTTCGAATGCTAAAACCTTTCTTCAATGCATAAGAGTTACATAGATTATATGCTTCAACTTCATTAGACACCTCCATGCCCTTTCTTAATTCATCACCTTCGAATAACTTTTCCTCTTTATTTGTTTCTAACTTTTCCTTTTGGTAGTCAGATTCCATTCTCCAAATCAGAAACCTACCAAATAGTCATGTTTCTATTTCATATAGCAAGACAATAAAATTTAAAAGGAATAAGAAAAAATAAACAGAGGAGAACAGAGGAGGCATGAAAGTTATCTGAAACCCCCCAAAAATCAATAGCATAACCACTAATAACTCTAAAGTTAGGGAAATCTCGAACACCCACTCACACAGCACAATCAAAATAATAAAGTATATTGAACATTTAAAAAAACAAATACCCACAGAAAGATAACACAGACACAACAATCAAACCACAAAATTGAGGTTGGAAAGAAAAAAGAGAGGGAGAGAGAGAGAGAGAGAGAGAGAGAGAGAACCTGGTGTGTGGAGGAATATGAAGCAGGGAGCGATGAAGGATTTCCAAGTATTGCTGAGCAGAGAGAAAGCACAGGAGCATGAAGGGTTCCTGTTAGTCCACAAAAACAAAGAAAAATAAAATAGGGTTTTTTGTTAGAGGCGGGAATGGGTGAGGGTTTTTTGTTTAAGTGTTATGGGGCTTGGCCCCCCAGCTCGTAAAAAAAAAAAAAAGCAACAATTTAATTTTTATTCTTTAAAAGCTATTAAGAATAGAAAGAAAAAAAAAAAACGAAGAAACCAAGTGGCTGCTTTGTTGAGGGAGAAATATCCCAGCAGCAAAAGAAGGAATTTTCGTTCCTAACCAAAAAAAAGAGAAATCACGTGAGTTTTTGGTCAGAAGAGGAGATTGGAATGGGTGGGAGGGTATTCTAGAGATTTTATCCCCACTAAAAGTATTATTAAAATATTAAATGGAAAGTTTCATTTGAAAAAAGAAGAAAAGATAGAGTCAAACTTGTCGACAGCTGGCGTGATTTCATTGGTCTGGGACACTGACGTGTACAGCTGACTCTGGCATACCCATGCCAGGGAAGTTTTTCTCCACTTACAGAGCATTTCTTAGGCTCTAGTTTCCAAAAATATTTCCATATACAGTTTTCATAAAGTAGTATAAAACCATAGCACTACAATTTCTTAACCCAAAACTGAAAAATTATTTTAAAAACAATACGTTTCCAGCTTTCCAGCTTGTTATGAACACCCTTTTGGCTGCATTGATTCCAGATAGTATGCAGACGAACAAATCAATACAGATTGACCCAAATCAACGTATGAAACTGTTAATTCAATCAAGCCCACTGCAAATTTTACTCATGAAACAAAACAAAAAGAAATTGACAAGTCTGGGCATACAAATTTCAAAAAAGAAAAAAAATAAAAACCATGAAAAAGACTTCAATTCCTACACACTAAATAACAAATTCAAAACCATGAAAAGGACCTTCAAGGCAGAGAAGATTCAGTCTCAATTAGATGCCTTAATAATTTTCAATTTGCATGATCTTTTGTAATTATGATCTATGAATGAAGATTTGGAAAATATATGGTTTGGATCGTTGAAAAAAAAAATCTATTAATAAAAAAATTGAAGTCTTACCATTGCCATGTCAGTATACATAAAGAATTGGGAAATTTAAATAAATACGACCTGAACTTTTGGCCATGTGCGCTAGTACCACTTGAACTTTGAATTTTTATTTTTAATCACATGAACTTTGTAAAGTGTTGCAATCCACCATCTATATCTAACTCTGTTAAAATTTCCGTTATGTTTAATGACATTTTCGTCAATTCACTATAACTAAAAATAATTATAAAAACAGAATTTAGAAAAGAAAAGAAAAAAACCTAATTGCACCACACCTTCCCTAGCCCGCCAATTCTCCCCAAACACTCATGGGGAGTTAAAGTCATTTTTATCTTTTCATACAAAATTTTAGAAAGAAAAAAAAAATCAGAAACTCATCCATCATTTGGACCACATGTGATATTGTTTGTATGTGGTCACCAAATTCCAGCCAAGTCAAGTAGTCTCAATCCCAGCCAAGTCAAGTAGTCTCAATTCCAGCCAAGTCAAGTGGCTCCAATTCCAGCCAAGTCAAGTGGTTCCAATCTCAAACCAAGTCAAGTGGTCTCCAAAGGGGCCTAGCCAATAAACAAATAGCAATAAATAAATAAAATCCAACTAGTTGGGTTTTGAATAACTGATCAGTTAAGTAAATTCAAGATTTGGAGTTGTCTCACCAGCCACTTGAGAAACCTTTTTATCAGCCAACTCCTAACAAAATTTTGGCTGGGTTTCCAACCAACTATTGCAAACGGTTGGGTTTCCAGCCAACTCTTGCGATCTGGATCTTCTCCTTGCAACAGCCAGCCGGGTTTTCTAGCCAAAGTAAGGCCAGGCAAGCTGGATGCTTTCCTCCTTGCATAGCCGGGCTGGGTTTCCACCCAACCTTGAGAAGTGGCCAAGGCGGTCTATCGGATCTTCACTTTGCAAAGCCAGCCGCCCTCTCGCAAAAATCCTAGCCAGATCTCCTATTAGGCGGCCAAGATTTTTCCAGGCCGGGTTGCTTCTTCATAAGCTCGTTGGGATCTTCTCTAATAGGGATAAGCAGCTGGAGTTCCGGCACTACTAGAGTTTTGATACGAATGAAGTTTTGGCATATCTGGGGTTTTGAGTTGGCTGGAGAATGAAGGTGTTGGCTGAGGTGTTCGAAAACTTGGGTTTGGCATAAGAGCCCATGTGGGCTCACCTTGCTATTTTTAAGTTGGGCAGGAGTTTGGAAGCCAAAATAGTCATTAATGGCCCAAATGTTATTCTTAAATTAATGATATATATATATATATATATATATATATGTATATTATGAAAGGGGGAAGAATGGGCATTATTGATAGGCATTTTCCATAAGCCTACATATATAATAATCAATTATTATATATGTAGTATTTCTTATAAGGGTTGATATAATAATCCAAAGACTTTGTGGGCTTGTTAGGAGTTGATCATAAGTCATGCAACTCATTTGGGAACTCATGCTACCCCAACATCGGTGGATTGTTTCCAGCTAAGACTAAAACTCTGGAAGTCGCAATGTCTCACCAGATCTCAAGACAAGTCTTGAAGGTTCAAGCCCAGCCCATGGAAGTAGACCCAACACTTTCGGATGTTTTCATGCACGTGATCAGATCCATCCAAGGAAAGCAATCAAAGAGAGATGTCAATATGGAATATTCCTAAGGAGGAGAGAATCAAATTATCAGATTTGCAATCCGATGATCTCATTCGAATCAATTCTGTAAATTTAGGAAGCCACACAAGGAAAGATTTTGAACGAAGTTGACCTTTGTCCATTTAATGGCCAGCCCATGGGCTGACAGATGCCCCTATATAAACCTCATCAGACAAAGAGCAAAGGACCCTGACATCAGTCACAAAAACCAACTTTTTGTCTTTCTATTTTTTATCCATATACTAGGTTTTTATTTTCCAAGCAAGTAGATAAATCAGTTCTTTGGTTTCGTTAGTGTAAGTTTAATTTCTTCTATTTTCCATTACGTTGTTTTAAGATTCAAGTTTATTCTTTTACTTTTAATTGTTATCGAATTTTCTTTAAGTTTAATTTTATTTCAAATTGCTTTATTTTATTGCATTTATCGTTTATATCATTCTTATTTTGTTCTTCGTTTAATTTATTTTATTTATTGCTTTAATTTACTTTATCGCACTTTAATTCATGTCTTTAAGTTTAATTGCATCTTTTAATTTAATTTGCATCATTATCATGAAATCTCAAAAATACTAAAATACCCATATAAAACCTAACTATCCTCAACCCCAGAGGAAGTGAAAGCGTAGGGGCTTTTTTCTTCCGACGCTACAAATGGGCTGGGCGCTGTAAAGAGCAAAATGGCTGCAATTTCTCCCTTGTGTCTGAGTTCAAAGATCAGACCCCCAAAATGTTTTGAAATGGTTGTAAAGCCTTAGGAAACACATTGGTTACCTTCACCAACGAAAATAATGGCTGCTTACAAATAAATTCTTTAGCTTGGCATGAGAGGCTTGTGGCATGGGAGCAAAATCAACATAAGTTTAGCACCGAAGAGAAAATTATGCGTATTTGGGGGGAAAATGGGAGTGTTAAGGTAAGAAAGGGAAGGTTTGCAAGAAGATTTGGCTGAGAAAGGAGGGAGAGAAAGGAATCGGTGTCTTAAGTGTTCTCCGGCAGCTTGACAAAAGTTTTGTCAAATGTGAGAACAGTCTGCCAAGAGTAGGGAAAATGGGGGAGAAAGGAGAATGGAGCACGAAATTGCTGGGTTTTGCATGCAAAAGAGGAAGCTTGCTCTCTGGATGTGTATTGTGATGATGGGTAGGAAATGCCTCTTTTTATAGGCGCTGGAAGCTACCATTTTCCAAGAAACCCTAATGGCTTCTGTCCAATTTGGCCAAGTCTTTCCCTTCCTTTCTCTCCTCATCCCTTCAATCATCCTATTTTGGTGAAATCCACTATGTCCAATCCCACAAAATCAGGGATTTTTAGGAGCTCAAGGCCCTTTTCCTGAGCTCCTCAGGAACTCCCATTTTAGATATCTCTTTTTCTTCCTTTCTTTTCCTCCTTCATGGTCAGAATCTGATGAAGGAAAGAGCTTGGTATACATGTTGGTTCGAAAGGTGGCTCATTGCGTGCAAATATCTTTTGGTTCCTTAGATGTTTTGCTTGAAAACTTGTTCCTTCCCTCCTAGTAGCTTTGTATAATGGACCTTCAGGACTTCCCTTCGTGGCTTTGTTCTTCAGCCAGGTGCTGGAGCTTTGCAGCTCTTCTATTGTAATTGTATGAGCTAAGTTGGTTTATTGAGTAAGTGGGCTATCTCTATCAAGCCTTGGGGTTTTTTGGTTGAGTCAATATGCTATTTTGGTTGGGCAATTTTGGTTAGGATATTTTGGTTGGGAAATTTTCTTTTTTGTGCTCACCCACATGTTTGGGCATAAGAAATGGGCATGAGTTCCCAGGCTCCCAAGCAACCCCGGGACTTCCATTTCTTGGCCCATCAATGGGCCTCATGTCAATTTATTACCATCTATACCACAACTCACTCAAGCAAGCCCGGGCATCTTGCGTGGCTTGGGCCCACTTAAGCTTGTAGTGTGGCGTGTTATTTTTTTGCTTGGCGTGACATGTGTGCAAGCGCATATGAAGAATTTTCGCGTGCCCAAATCGGGTTTCTTCTCAGTAAGGTATTGCATTGGGCCGAGAATATATTTGGGTTGAATCGTGACTTTTTGGGCCTTAAGAAAGAACCTAGGCTAAGAGGAGGTTCCTTGCTTGGCCGATCAATCGGCTGGTTAGAAGTCAGAAGCATGAACATAACAATCCAACTTTTCCATTCAAGCCAATCAGTGACTTGGTGGTGGCAGGCCTACGCAATCCAAGAGAAGAAGGACCAAAAGTTCCTTCCATAGGCTACCTCGGCCGAAAAAGAGGGAAACATATATATACCATTTATATTAGATTTAATTTTAATTTAGGTGCATAGGCATAGCCATAGAATGCTCATTCATGGCTGGGTCGAATGAGTGTAATTAGGTTAACTTTTTATTTTTTTAATTATTTTTTATTTTTTTAAATAAATATTTTTAGTTACAAGTGAATTGACAAAAATGCCTTTAAATTTAACGAAAGCTTTAACAGAGTTAGACATAAGCGGTGGATTGCATTACTCTACAAAGTTCATGTAGCTAAAAAGAAAAATTAAAAGTTCAAGTGGTCTTAGCACACAAACCTAAAAATTTAAGTGGCATTTATGTAAATTTCCCTGAAGAATTTTTCGACAGAATTTATGAAACAGGGTAAGGTGTGAAATTTGATTACAATCACAGGGACAAAACAGTAATTAAGTTGATAAATAACGTGCAGGGTACAAAATACCACGTTGGTACTGAAAATAAAATAAAAAACAAGTATTTTCTATAATAAATAAAAAGCAAGTGTAAAGTGGTAGGTACGAACCAAATAGTATAAAAAAACTTGACCAATATTGTTTTGACTTGTAGTTGATGCCTTGAGCCAGGACGGTTGGGTATTATTGTTTAGTTTGTAGTGCAACTCCACAGATTCTTCTACTTCGCACGCATTACACTTTCGTTGCATACATTTGAATAAAATAGCGGGTTCTATTTGGGTTATTTATGTACCGACATATCAATACACTTGATGATGTGGAGTAAAGTGTGATGCAGAATATTGATTTTAAGGATAAAATCACTTTAAATTTCAAGAGATAATATAAAATTTAATCATAATTTTAAGGGGTACTGAACTAAGGCAATCAAGTTTGTTTGAATTCAACTACAAGAACATGATAATGCAATTTAGTGATGGATTATATTTAGCCCGATGATTAGAGATAACCTTAATGAATTACGAGAATAGAAGTTGATATCAAAATTACATAACAAGTCATATTAAACAAACGTATTACTGAAGACTTTAAAATTATCAATTGTAAAATTACACTTTAATATTTGCATTATATATATATTTTTTGTCTTTTTTTGTTCTGTTAACTTGTAAGTCTAAACTGTTTTTCTCTTTTGATTTTTTAGGTAAATAATTTTCACACTCCCCTTTTAACCATCCACACTTCTTTTTGTTTAGAAAAATGAAGTGTAAGTGAATAAAAAAAGCGGGAAAATCAGTCATTTTTTTTAATCTTTTCCCAAAAGTGAACAGACGTGGCAAAGCAGAACGATTCCGGACAGTGACCGGTTAAACGATGTCGTATGCCGGCACGGCATTTTCTCTCTGAAAACTCATGGATACTGGATTTGACCAGACTATCCTTAAGCAATAAGCAGATTGCATATATACGCATAAATAGAAAAGCATAAACAAGGTCATTAACGTCATTCCAAAATATTAAACGGTGACAAAGCAAAAACGGGGGACAAATAAAAAATGCCAAGCTGGCAATTAGACAAAATGCAAAAAATACAGGTGCTCCTCTCCTTTTCGCTTCGTCTCTGTTCCTCTTCCTCTGTCTGAATTTAGAATCCGAGAAAGCTCGAAATCCGATTAGCTCTCGTAATCATCCGCGCTAATCTGTAAGCCTAATCCGATTTTCGCTCATCTTCCGATCTATGCTAGATTTTACATAAGATTTTGAATCTTCATCATTTCGGTTTTTAATTTTTCAATTTTCTAAAAAATGTCACTAATTAAAAACTATTGGTCATTGGTGTTTGTATAAATCTGATATTGCATTTAGCTTCATCGATTTTATTTTCAGTGTGTGTTGTTTGGAAAATCATAGTTGATTAGGTTAGGAAATTGAGGTAGTTGAGTTTTCTAGGAGACTTGAATGGTTGCTGAGGAAGTTGAGGGGAAATTGAAATATGGGTCTCATTTGGTGTTGAAGAATTAGAAGTCAACCAAGCCAAATAAAAGGTTTAAATAAAAAATAATAATAATAATTTTCCTTGGTTTATGACCCTGATCTTAGACTATTATTGATGTCGAATAAAAGGTTTGAGTACACTGTTGGTTTTTTTCTCTGCATTTTCCCAGCAACCAAACAGAGCTTAATACGTCAATTACCAGATTAGTTGCAAACTTCTGAAAGTTAGTAGCCAGAATTGTATGTTTGTGTTATTGATCTTGGGGGCTAAATGTGGGTCTTTTGTTGAAGGTAGTGGGCTAATTGATGAAATAGAAGAGACCCATTTGATTTGAATTTGGAAATTGAAAGGGTCCAAGAACTTTGTTGAAGATGGCCTGCAGAGGGTGCTGGGAGTGCCTATTGAAGCTATTGAACTTTGTTCTGACCCTTGTGGGGCTGGCCATGGTGGGTTATGGGATCTACTTGCTGGTTGAATACCTGAAAGCTGCTGACACAGTTGCCATGTCTTCGCATGTGGGTGACAATCAAGCTTTGATACAGCTCAGCCGACCTATGCTCATGACTGTGTCTCTTTCATCTAATATCTTGGATAATTTGCCAAAAGCTTGGTATGCCTACTACCTAATTGATTAAACTTCTTTTTCAGTTTTTTGAGTTATAGCTAGTTAATCTTTTGTTTTATTACAACTGAGGGTATCTGTTGTTTATTTTGATTTTAGATATGGCTTAAACAAGACAACAACGATGATTATGACAGACTTATCTTCTTGCAGTTGATATCACATAGTTGTTATTATTTATTTCAAATTAGATATCGTAGACTGTATGTAAGTTTAGAGAAGTAGAAAGATGATATAATATGATTGAAAACCTTAGGAATGAAATCGTTTTCCTCCCTTTTTTTTTTTTTATAATCCAATTGGAGATTTCTCTTAATTAACCAGTCTATTATCTTAGTTAACAGTTTGGATGTGAAATGAGTCTATAATTTCGAAACTTAGCTTGACTTTGGTTGTTGCGGAAATTTTTGTTTCTCTGTTTTGAGCGATTTATTCAAATGCATATTAAGAATTGTAGATCAAAAGGAAATACAATATGGTTCCACCCAAAGACGTGGACATTTTGAGCCGCCATCCAAGCACAAGTACCTTGGTTTATAAGAATATTTTTGGCGTAGAAAGTCTCAAATTCAGGATCTTCTGCTGCAGGTATTCCTCAGTAACAAATTCATAGGCACGCAGTTCAGTTTTATTGTTTGGTTCTTTGTTTGGTTGAGTAATATTGCCTATCCTAGTGCGTTTACCACTGGACCAGACGCTTCTCAAACTCAAGCATTTACTTTTTTGGTTAGAGACTAATGTCTTGGGGCTAACGTAAGACCTGCTCAAGGACCTACCTCTTTAGGTAAATATCTAATGCATTGGCTGACCGGGGAAGATTTTGTGGAACCCCTCCAAGGTATCCCTATTTTGCCGGATCCTTATGGCTACAATGGATGTGCCTGTGTGCTCCTTCAAGTGAATTTTTGCTCATATGTCCTGCAAGAAAACCTATATGGTGTGGTGGTGGATCACGAGATCTATGGTGTACAGGAGAAGTTATCTGTAAATATGTTGTGGGCATAAGAAAGCCTAATATCTCTTTTCTGTGTTGGAGCCTGCACCCAAAGTCTAGGCACAAGGATGATCATGTGATCCCTGTGCCTAGATATCATGCAGAGGTAGAACTTCCTACTACAATTTTGCGCCTGGAATCTGATGTAAGATATTTAGGGTACCGTGCAAAGAATCTAGGCACATAAGTCTTCATGTAGAGGATCTGGAATCCCGATAGGGCTGATCACCATGTGATGAAGAGGTGCCTACTCTAGGCGTCAAGACACATAGTGGATCCCTCCTATCTCATCTCTCATATAACATTTGGTCACTCTAAGATCTCATCCTAGTCCAATCCTTACATGTTGAGTATAGCACCATCCAGCTTCACACATGGGCGCATTTATTTCATTAATATTTTATATTTCCATTTTGCCCTTATTTCTTGTATAGGTTAGGAGTAGGATCACAAGGATTTTCCCATTTCTTGTTTTCTAGAAATGAATGTCATTTCTAATCAAGCTCTTGATACGATAACAAAGTTCAATAAGCTAATATGTGTTCACCAATATAATATTAATAGGGACTTTCATATTAGAGAAATTATTTGAAGCCCTAAACTTAATTATACTTCTGATCCACCATTGTATCTCTGTAAATTCTATTGGAAGAAAGTAGAGTGTACTGTCTATCAGCTGTACTTACATCTTTATTATCTTTTAGCCATGGCCTTTTTCACATTGATTACTTAAGCATTTTTTTGATGCCTTTGAAATCATGTTTATATGATTGTTTTCGAAGGGATATCAACTCCATTCTCATTGTAAAGGATAGATTCTATCTTGAGAAGTTATGTTGTCGTAACCCTTCCCTAGCTAACCAAGATATTGAGGTAATGATCTTGAAAGGACTTACTCAGTGGTCAAATGGGAGTCCATTACTCTCTCACGATTAAGAGACTATTTCTGTAATGAGAGTATTTTAATAGACAGTCGTGCACTAGTTATTGATCAGAAGTCCTGTACTTAATTGGTTGAGATCACTAGTCTATTTTTTCTTTTTCGTCTGAAGACTAGTCTATCATATAGGTCAGTTGTACAGCAATTTTCACAAATAAGGTCTTCACTCTCTTCACTGGTTGTGATTCATTTATAGTGATGAGCATCTGTGGTTCACATCCCCTTTATGTAAAATAAATGAACCTGTAACTTACTCATCCTAGATCTATGCATATTCTTGCATTTTTACTTTTATATAGATATTGAAGAGTCATACCTGTTGAATTCAAGCTACTAATTCTTTAATTTTTTTTCCCTCCATTAAATGTTTTTCAGGTTCATCTACTTGTTTATTGGAATTGGAGCAATTATATTTGTCATCTCTTTGTTTGGTTGCGTGGGTGCCATGACACGGAATGGCTGCTGCTTGAGTTGTGTATCCTAATTACTCAATATTTTGTCTAAATGGTATATCAGATAATAATGTCATGGTCTTTCAGCTATGTGATATGCCTACAAAGGTGTCATACTAAAATAACGCTGAATTACACTCACAGTACATGGTAGCTGATAAATATACTTGATGTACAGTGCATGTGAGTTATACTCTTTTATTTTCAAAAATTGGTTTCCTTAAGTCGTCATAGTATTCGGTTTTGCTGATCCTTTTGATATTGGTAGAGCTGGGGGGTGCAGCCTTTATATTCTTCGACAAAAGCTGGGAAGCTGTAAGTTCTATTATTAACTGATGTTTTGAAATTTTAATTGGTAATGGTATGATTGACCATCTAATCAGTGTCATAATTTGTTTTCCAGGAAATCCCAACGGATAAAAGTGGAGATTTTGAGATGATATATGCATTTCTGAAAGTTCACTGGGACATTGTTAGATGGGTTGCTCTTGGAGCCGTTGTCTTCGAGGTAACTAAAGTATCCAAAATCTTGTCAGGGTCTCTTCAGTTTCGACATATTTTGGTTTGAGTTCTTGTCAGGGTGGAATTATGACTACATCCTTCAATCAACTAAAGGAAGATTTCTTTGGCATGACCGTCTCTTTTCTGGGACGGAAAAATGCCCCCTGCCTGCCCCGTATTTTATTTGGAATTGTATTTTTAATTTTTTTATATTCCCATATAGATATATATAAGAAGTATATAAGGGGGTGTGCATCTTTTAGCTAGCAATGCATCACTGAAAGGAAACTGTAAAACATTATCTAACCTGATGCTTCTGTGGAACTTTACCTCACTGTTGTTTCTCATTGGCTAGAATACTTGAAATGGGTGCTACCATGGCGTTGGTTCTTGCATGGCCTAATGAACATGTAGCATGGGAAGAAATATTTTATGCTTTTGATGTCAGCTTGTACTGGTTTGCTTATAAATTGAATTTTATTTTGTTGTATGAATCCATATTTTATAGTTATCTATTTTGTGCGGCTGGATTGATAGTAATCATGATTGATTTTATGATCTTCTAGTGTATTCTCAATTGCATGAACCAGGATCTTGCTGTATTTCTGAATGCATTTTCTTCATGGTCTTATTTTGTGTCTACATCATAATGACAGTGATTGAAATGTTTGCATAAGTTTGATTAGTAGTAATTATGATTCATTATATGATTTAAAAGTGTATGTGCAATAGCATGAGTGAGGATCTTATTGTATTTCTAAATACAATTTCTTCGTGATATTGTTCTTTTGGGGGAATTCTTTCATTGCATGAAACTGATATGAATCAATTTCTCAATGGCGTTTGCAGATACTCTAGATAGATCAGTAGATATTTAGTTATCTGTTCTGTAACGTTCTTCTTTTCTTATAGTAAAATTATATCTCTTGTTGAAAAACATTGACAGAACTGTTTTTATAAGAACAAAACCATTGAAATGTTAGTTCTAGAAATGGTGTTCTATCAGATATTGCCAGCCAGCTGCTGCTAGAGTCTTCTGGTTGTAGCTAAAATTTCTTCATAGACTTGTACATCTTTATCTGATATTGGTTAAGATTTCCTTGTGGTCTGAAAAGTTTTGTACATTATTTGCTTTTTAGCTGCACATAATCATTGCTAAGATGAGAGCGTTCTTCTTTTATAATGTTTCTCCATGGAATTTCAGGCTCTACTGTTCTTGCTAGCTCTTGTGGTTAGGGCAGCAAACAGACCGGCAGAGTATGACAGCGATGATGAGCTCATTGCTCCAAGGCAACAAATTAGACAGCCATTGATCAATAACAGGCCAGCAGTTCCGGCGCCTGGTGTACCTGTTGCTGGGGCTAGTGATCAACGACCGAACAGAAATGATGCTTGGAGTACACGCATGAGGGAAAAGGTGAGGCATTCTGGCAAAGAGTTTTCTTAAAGTTAGTATGACATATGATGCATAGACATAGCCATTTTAGTGATAGTGTAGAGTTAAGATCTGCATGTGCTAGTTTGCTTTAGATTTTGCTGATAATTCCATTTTTCATTTATATTTTTCAGGTTGAAAAAATAATATATATATATATATATATATTTATGCTACGATCTCTTCCATAGTTTATGGTTCTAATGCCTGTTATCTTTTTTGTCTGGTGACTATGGTCACACTGCATATAACCAAAATCAGTACGGGCTTGATACATCTGAGTTTACATACAACCCATCTGAGTCAAACAGGTTCCAGCCGGTACCAGCTCAGCCACAAGAAGAAAGGAGCCGATGCAGTATCATGTGATAAACGATGTGGATTTAACCAAAATTTAAACTTGGGTTTGGTTTCTGAAGACCACTTCTTGGACCGTGTTAGAACTTCAAGCTTTTCAAAGGATCGTCTTTTCCTTTTTGTTGAGTTTGTGTACAACAATTCTTTTCCTTTCCTTTTTTGTTTCAGGAGCTTTACTTATTCCCGGCGGAAAGCGTCTTCTCTTAAAATGTATTATCAGTTGGTGTGTAAATTGTACTGCTAGTTAGGGCTTGTTATGGAGTGAATATTTTTATGAACCGAGTCACTTGAGACCTTCTGGCAGTTGCAATTATCTGTTTGTTCTATTGGTTATAATTTCTTTTACCTAATTGATCAGCAAATTTCTGGTTCTATATGTTTGGACCAAGTGCAATGGTTTTCCAATTTCTTTTTCCTTACATTTGTACTGTTTTTCTTTGAAAGATAAAAAAAATCCCAAGTTTAAACAGTAAAATATACGTAAAATCGCCTCGCCTGCGAAAACTTTCAATCTTTTGCTCTAGTTACTAAAGCTTCCCAACCTAGCAGGCCCATGAAATCTGATGATGCTGGAAATTGGGGTTCTGCTGCAAGGCAACTATGATGAGCTGAGCTGAGATTGACCCTCTAATTCAAACCCAGAGGTTTGGGATAAAAATCAAATCTAGGGCTTGGATTTTCTGGTGCATTGGAGAAGCCAAATCTAGGATTTGGGTCTTTGCACTGGAGATGGCCTAAATATTGGCCAAGCTTGTTTACCGAGTCTTATCATATACGACATGTCGTTCTGCCAGATTACGCATGGTACAAACAAGCACCTTCCTTCATACCGAGACAATTTTTTCGTTTTAACAAAAAGGGACACAGTTTTTAAGTGCGTACTCGTATTGTAGCTTTCTTTGGCTCCTTTGTGGTCCCAAAAATATGGAAAGTGACAGCAAACTTGACTTGTCCTTGTTCTTCTACTTTCTTCTCTCAATCTGAGACTTTGAGACCGACATTTCATTGGGATTTTGCTTCTTGTTTTGCGGGGTCTTTTTTGTTTGGGTTTGTTGGTGGATTGGATTGTGACTTTTTATAGTGCTTTTTGGTGGTAGGGGCTGCCTTTAATCAATCGTTTTGACAATTTTGTAACAAACCTGTCCTATTGAGACTTGTCATAAAATGTTATTCTTTGACTGCTTCACTGGGCTTCCAAAACACTGGCCCAAAGTCAAAGATGAATTTCTATATCAATCATCAAGAAGAAATATGCTAGCATGAGTCACCTGTGAAAATATTATCAGCCATTGGTTAGTGTGGAACCAAATTGTTGGTGTATCTATTGGTATGTCGGTACGTAGACACACATTGCCGAACCTCGTTAAATTTCCTGGTCTCATTCTATAATTAATCGATCCAGAAGACAATCAAAGATGGATTTGTATTTCAATTTTCAAGAATGAAGATGCTAGCATTAGTCACATTTGTTCACTCGTCAACTATCGATGTGTATAAGACGAACAATGAAACACACATACCATTAATCACGGCACCATGTGTGCATATACACGGCTGACTGAGAGTAGCACAACTCTTTCAAGAATTAAAGTTATCCATGTTTTTTGTCTTCATTGCCACTATGATACAAAGAGCTAGTGTCACTTGTATAGGGTAATGCTCCCTAGATCTCCTTTTAGTTTTATAAAGTTGGCCGCCAAGAAGAAATATCCGTAGAGTTAGAGACAAGTGGTGTGGTGAAATGGAAAATTCCAATCCGATTCCAATTTGAAGTTACAAATATAAAAAGAGAAGCCATACGCACATTGGACAACGAAAGGGAAAGATGTCAAATATTGTCTTCTTCTTTTTGTTCTGAGATGTCGAATATTGTCCGGTCATTCAATTTGTGAAGAAGAAGAGAAGGATAACAAAAACAATACACAAGTAGGAAGGACGAGGAGCACTGCCATTATTATTCTGAGGTCCTGTGTCGTCATGTCATGTGTGTCAAAAAATTCAATGCTGATGCTGATTCTCAATTCAATTGGACACTATTATTTTACAGAGTTAGGGTTAATTAGGTGAGTGAGGCACAGCTGCAGGGCTAGCGACTTTCTGTTTGTATCTATTGACAAACTTCGTTGCAGCATTTGTTATTAGAAGGGACTGCTAGCTACAGTTTCTTTGTAATTTTTCCATTTTGGTCCTGTTGAATTTCACCAGCTGTATATTTTCTTCCTGGCTAGCTGTACTTAGAATGGGATATGTTCCCAGATTTTTGGTTTAATGTTTTTCTTCTTTTTCTTTTTTTCTTTTTTATTTAATATGTGAGCACGGGTGTTAACCTTAAGGACCGCTCGCTAATGACAGAAAAAACATAAAAGACTCAACTTGATAATTTCATGAACTTCAAATGTTTTGTGATAAAAACCCCAACTTTTATCAATTCCTTTAGGTGGTGTCTGGTTGGTGTGAAATTGAATGAGAAAGAGAAAGCGTCTATATGAATGGAAAGAGTAATATATTAGACTAATTCGTACAAACAAACAAAATCGAAAAGAAAGAGTATTCTTTGGTTTTTTTTTAATCAAGGGGCGGTGAGATTCCAACCTGGGAGTTCTTCCAAAGAGATGTTTCCTAGTTCCTACCTTCGATTTCTACGAGAATAAAGAGATAAACAACCAGTAAACTAAGGATGTGGTGTTCTGAACATAAATAATTTTTAATTATGCTTTCTTTATTTTAACATGAACTTTAGAAGTTAGAAATTAGAACTGATCTGGCAGAAAGAAACTGCATGCGATCGTCTAATAATATACTTATAATAATGCTACTTAGCACCTCTAAACGCATCTCCCCTTCCTTTTTTAAGGACAGTTGGAAGACTCCATGCATGTGAAACAATGTTTCAAGAATCATTAATTTATCTCATCAAAACAAGTTGATAAATTTTTTTAATGGAGGAAAACTATGACTACGTATTCATCTATCGTCTTTTATAATTTTTTAAAGTAAATTCTGAATATGTACAATCATCTACAAAATACCTTTTTATTTTTCGGTCCAAACGAGAATATATTTAAACTTAAAAATGTATTTAAGCAATGTTTGTTAAAGTTGTGGTTGAAAATCTTACTCGTTGAGATGAGTGGATTAGATATGTTGCCTTTACCGTGCGATATATCCTTTAACTTTATTGATAATTAAACTGTCGCTTTCCCATGTTAAATTCCTGCCAATGTATCTCAGTCTTCAATATTTTTTGGTTTGTTCTTTGCTTCTTTTTCTCCTTTAACCCCCTAGCCATGCGGGTTCCACCAAAAAGGAGGATAAGTAGCCTCCAAAAGGTCAGAATTTATAAAGAGGATGGAATATATAGATACATGATAAACAGTAATCTCTAGGGCATCTCTCCAATTTTTACTTTATGTTTCCTATCTCACTCCTCCATATTATTATCATCTAGACTCAACCATAAAATTAATAGGATACTCCTACGATGAGAATACTCAACACAGCGGAATCATGAATTTTTCAACGGGTGGACTAGCTAAAGTTATTAGCTTAAAATGTAATGCTTTTTTTTTAAATTTTATTATTACTTAAAATTTCTATAATTTTCTAGAAATAAAAGTAAACATTAAATCATATAGATCAGGCACATAGGGTGACACCACAATGGAAAAGTGGGCCAAACTCTCCTCCCTCTCCCCCTCTCCCCCAAGTGCATCCAGATTCAATTCTCTAGTTCATAGCTCCATTGACTAAAGTTACCAGCCATCAAATCCAATTTTAATACATATTATTTGACATCTCCATTGGAGATACTCTTAACCAAGCAAACAAATTAAAGATAAGATGATTATAGGCTTATAGGTTGAGTGGACAATGAGTTTATTAGGCTACATTTGGGTGGACTACTAATCTTTTATAGATCTAGCCCATGGTATCCTTGATGCCAATCACTAGTTCGTATATAATGTGATCTCATAATATGAACTGTTTTTTCCTTATTGTTCTCATAACAAAATTAGTCGATTTGACTGTTTTTGGCTTGGAGTACACGCATAAGGGAAAAGGTGAGGCATTCTGGCAGAATGTTTTCTTAAAGTTAGTATGACATAGCCATTTCAGTGATTAGCATGTTTGAATCCCCACTTACTAAATATCGTTTGCATCAAACAAACAAAAAAACCCAGAGGTTTTGAATAAAAATCAAATTTGGGGTTAGGGTTTCTGGTCGAAAGGAAAAGCCTATATTGTACTCGAAATGACATGACGTGGCCTAATGAATGGCCAAGCTAGTTTACCTAGTTGTCGTGTGGCGTGATCCGAGGTCGTTCCCAATCATATACGACATGACGTTCTGTCAGATTACACACAAGCACCTTCCCTCACACCGAGACACACAGTTGTTTTAGTGCCTGCTTGTCTGTGCTTTTGTTCTGGTTCAAAAAAAAAAATATGGAAAGTGATAGCAAAACTGACTTGTTCCGTTTACTTTCTTTTCAATCTGAGGCCGACATTTCTTTGTGGTTTTGCTTCTTATTTTCTAGGAAGTTTTTGTTTTTTGGGGTTTGGTCGGTGGATCGTGACGAGGCTTTCACATCATAGTTGCGCGTTTTGGTTGGTGGTAGGTACGGCTTGCTTCGTCTCTGCCATAATCAATCGTTTTGATAATTTTCTAACAAACCTGTCATTTTTGTTGATGTTGTTGAATAAGTGGAGAGGGGAAAATTATTGAACCTAAAATTCGACGCATGAATAATTATTTTTAACCACTTCAGTTAAGAATCATTTACGTAATGAACATGTCCTTTGACGACAATCAGATAAAATCTTTCCTGCACAGCTGCACTTGGCCTTCAAAACTATAATTTCTCGCATCTACACCACGTTCCCAAGTCAAAGGTGAATTTGCATTTCAATTTTCAAGAAAAAATATGCTAGCATCACATCAATCACTAGAAGTATTTTTTTTTTTGGTCTGAAGAATCACTAGAAGTATTGGCAACCCATTGATATGTTGTGAGCCATTGATATGTGTGGGATCAAGCTGTTGGCGGTACCATGGGGTCCACCTATGATGAAGAAATGACTGACAAGGCAACCAAATTAGTCATTGTCGTGCCTGTGTAAAGAGAATTATTTACGATTTCGCATCAAGTCAATCTTCCACTCCAAATAGAGAGAGTGAGAGTGAGTTCAAGCAATATAGTTCATTAGTGTGTGAGAGAATGATAAGTAAGTTGTGCCTTCGTTCTTGTATACATCACTTCTTGGGCATTGGCTTTATAAGATCGTTCTTCTGTTTGATATTGATACAGTTGAAGAGTTGATATGGCATAGGCACATTACCGAACCTCGTTAAATCTTTTCGTCTCTTTGTTTTATTTCTTACTTATAATAATAATTGAATTTAGAGTCGCGGTTCACTTAGTGTTACAAAATAGAAGGATATGATAGCACCATGATCGATCTCAACAATTTGAGTGAGACATGAAAACCGATGATGGAGGACATTTTCTATTGTGAGGATGTACATAAGTACTCGTCGAAGGTATTAAGGCCAAGCCACAAAATATGTCGAATGTTGATTATAACAAGATGAATAATACTCACCAAGTGGATGATAGTATATATTCATCTTTATACCGAGACAATGATAGCCACTATAACTCTGCTTTTAATAGTTCTTACTAGTTGCAATTGTGTGTGGTAGAAAACAAAGAGATGACATTGTGGCAAAGAAGCCCATGTGAAGGTGACTTGCCATTCCAACAAAAGCATCAAAACAACCAAACGAAAGATGAAAGCAATTGTGGGAACACATATTTTACTGGCTAATAAGAAGACGACACGTGAAAAAAGGATATTCCTAAAGTCAACTAATTATCCTAATTAAATTATCTTTGATTTAAGATAGGAATATATCCCTAAATCAAGGAACCAATTTCCACCAAATATCTTGAATTAATTCCTATCATCTTTTTGGGAAAGAATAATCCTAACTAAATAAAGATTATTCTCCCAAAACTCTAGCACACAAGGAGACTATAAATACATGGCTACACAAGACATTCAGGGCTCGTTTGGTACACCGTATTAGACTTTGGATAAGAGTAAATAGTCTATGTCAGGTGTTTGGTGTTAACTTGTATTATTTAATTACCCGACTATTTTATACGGGTTAGGCTTTTAATACTCTCCTTACCTGACTAACTAATACAACCCACACACCCCGGATTAGATAATACACGCTTAATTATACGGCTAGGGAAAAAAAACACGCGTTCTACGAAAAAAGTCAGACGCTCTTTTCATCTTCTTCTCCCCATTCTTCTCTTCTATCTTCTCCACATATTATTTTCTTCACTCTTCTCCGGGTATCCATCTCTCACTCTCTCTCTTTTTCATACTATCTCTCTTCCTTTTCTTTTTACGATTCCCAAGCTTGTGGCCTTGGCTCTTTTGATTGCAATGCTTCTATTCTGCTACTACTTTCTCCTTCTTATTGTTGTACATGGAAACCTTGATGTCTAGTACAAAATTATGCAAATCAATATTCATAATACAATTCTAATAGTTAAACAACATATATTTTTGTATATGCAAGCGGGATGGTATTTTGTAGTCTTTTGTTATGTCTCAATTTCCATTAAAATTATCAAAGATTTTTATTTTATTTTTAAAATAGTCTAATCTGATGTTATCGGAACATCACCAAACACAGTATAACTTAGTTAGACTATTTATCCGAAAAAGCACCAAACGCCTTATAATATTATGGATAAATAGTCAGTCCTCTCCCGAAACGGATTAGTACTATCTGACGGAAATTAGTCAGTATAGTCCGACGTACCAAAGGGCTCATATCTGTTCCGAAGAGTACTGACTGTTTATCCATAATATTATAAGGCGTTTGGTGTTGTTCCAGATAAATAGTATGACTAAGTTATATTGTGTTAGGTGCCGTTCCAGATAACATCGGATTAGACTATTTTTTTTACAAAAAATTCTTTGATAATTTAAGTGGAAATATAGACAATATAGACAATATAATTTGCGTATATATAATTAAGAAAAAAAAGATAATATATTGAAGCCCAACAAAAGAAGTCAAGAAAAGAATCAACAGCCAGGCAGTCAGCAGCATGGAAATAACCAGAAAACAAACCAACAAAGCACCAAAAGTAGAAAGAAAAAAAATACAACAAGAAAAACATAGCCGCATGTATTGTTCTAATCACTAACTTGGGATGATAATTTGATTATTGAGTTGGATACTTGAAGAAGATGAAATACATAAAGAAAAAAAATGCAAGAAAAACTCAGCAGCATGTATTGAGTTGGATACACAGCCGCGTGTATTGTTCCAATACAACAAGAAAAAAAAAAATTAAAAAGGAAAAACTCATAACCTAATTTTCACAAAGATTTAATAAAAGAGAAAATATATAAAGAAAGAGAAGATTAAGAAAAAAAGAAGAGAATAAGCATATTGAAGAAAATATATACAAAACTCTATCCACTTTAGCTATTGTTGTATCTTTATCAAGATCCAATTGAACTAACTTAGGCATCAAATGACATTTGGCCAACACCCCCCGGGTGTGACCCTATTTACTCATATTTATTTAGCAGGAATCGAGAAAGAAAGAAAGAGAAGGAAAATCGAAAATCAAGGAATCAACCCGCAAATATTCCCCGTGTGAGATTTGCTCAAACAACAATAACATTGCTACTACCTTATCCAATAAGTGGCGGTCCTTTATTTTTTTAGCGGAGTGTCTACATGTAAAAAGAGTGGTGTAAGAGTTGAAATACTTTGGTTGTTTCTGTTTAAAGGTTTCTATGTGAAATATTCTTTTGTTTATTATTCTTCACATTTTGGTTATAGTTGGTTAGTTTCTATAATTAAAGTGTGAAACACGTCTTAATTCAAGAATTCCATTAACTTTGATTTGGCACGTGAAAATGCTCCTTTTATCAGGGGTTATTTGGTCCATAAAATAGTTTTAGGCCCAAATGGCGCCTCTTTATTGGCGTGCGATTATTTGCTCCCACAAACTTGTATTTCAATTTTCAAGAATCAAGTTGATCAGTCACACTTATGTGCATGAAAACATTGTTAGCCATCGAGATATATATTTTCTCTTATGCGAACTTCTGGATGTTATTATTGTGCGGACATTATGTATTTTTTACTCTCTACTTTCCTCCATATTTACAATAGCGCCCGCACGCCAATAAAGAATGATGATAATTAGTCACAAATATTTGTCCACATGAAGTGTTGTTAGTAATTATATATATATATATATATATATATATATATATATATATATATATGAGACCAATAATAAAACTCACATATATAACAACTCGGGTCCCAATTATATCAATGGCTGACAATGCTTCGTGCGCCCACACGCACAACAAATAATAGCTTCAAGAATCGCGTTAGCCCCCTGGATATTATTTTGTCTTCATCAACAGTATGATATGATTTGTACAGGGTAATGCTCCCTAGATCTCCTTTAAATTTAAAAAAGTTAGCCAAGAAGAAAATATATAGTTTTCCAATGAGACATCATATACAACACTAGTGGTGTATGGAATGGAATGGAAAGTCCCCATTCAATTCTAACTTTAAGTTATAAATATAAAAAGAGAAGCCATACGCACATTGGACCACGAAACAGAAGAGATGTCCAATTTTGTCCAGTCATTCAATTTTGTCGAGAACCAGAGAAGGATAACAAAAACAATACGTACAAGTAGGGGGACGGAAGGAGAGCACCGCCATTATTATTCAACTGGTGTCGTCATGTGCTCTATGTTCTTGTCACGTGTGTGCCAAAAAAGTCAAGGCTGACTCTCTCAATGACTGGCTGGCTTACAGTTCACCCAAGTGAGGCACAGCTGCAAGGCTAGCGACTGCTCTGTGTCTCCATGCCTGGTGCGCCAAGTTGCCATATTGATGCAGAGAGTTTGACCAAATCCTGTTCTGTGATGAAGCAATTGTTATTGGGATGGAATGAAAGCAACAGTTCTTTCATATATCTCCATTAGACATTAATTCTTCATTCTTCTTTTTTGTTTTGCAGTGATGGATGATGATAGAAACTAGAGACTGTTCATTTTTAATTTAAGTTCTTCTTCCAGCATCATTCATGCAAAAAATTACCTGAAGTAGAAATTATTCAGTAATTTGGTTAATACGGAGATTATTCAGTTTTAATCAAAACAATAGGTTTGGGTTTAGGGTTTTGAAAACAATAAATAAAAATAAATATATATATATACCATCTCAATTCACCAGTAGTGTCATCGTCTCTCTATAATAAGAATAGTGAGAATTTAAACTCAGAACATCTTTTACGTGAAACATCTAGTAGTGTTGTTTGATTTTTTATTTAAAAAATATTAGAATAGAAAGAATTCGAACTCGAAACATATGAAGAAAGGTATTCCTAAACATTAGCTAATTGGTAATATAATGCTTTCCTAGTATCTACCTTTGATTTCTTCGAAACAACCAATAAACTAAGAACGTGGTGTTATCAATCTCAACACATGTAATTGTTATTTATGTTTGCTTTATTTTAACATGAACTTTAGAAGTTAGAACTGATTTGGCATAAAATAACTGCATGCAATCGTCAAATAATATTATATATGCTTATAATAATACTAATTAATTAGCACCTCTAAACTGAACCCATCTTCTCCCCTTCATTTTCTAAGTTGGCCGACTCTTTTTCACCGCCCCGCCCCTCTTTTTAAGCGACGGTGAAAAGGAGTGTTAAAATATGATTATGTTATCTCATCAAATAAAGTTGTTTATTTTTTAATGTAAAAACTCCCACTACTCATTCCTTGGCACATGCGCATGTGTCAATTGATTTTTTCTTTGTGTTATTATTTTGTCTAAATTTATCTTTAAAAATTGAGGGGGTCTTCTCTTTTAATATTTACTAATAATAATTTTTGAAATTTTGAGTATTTCACATTTAAAGTTTTCTGATTATATAGATAATAACTCTTTAAGGGATAACGAAAATATTAGGAAAATTAACTTTAAATACCAACTTATGTACCATCTCTCTAATACAAGCATACAAGTTGATCCATAACATGAACCTTACGATAAACTACGATTAGCACACGTTATGTCTATATCATGTAACCAAAGTCTTATATTCGTAGAGATTTAAATTTAAACTTAAAGTGTAAGTTGTCAACTAATTTTCTACTATAATTTTCTACTATTGAACCATTTGTTTCCTTTCCTTTTCAATCTACCCTTTTACTTAGTTAATGAACAATGATTGTTAAAGTTGTGGCTGAAATCTTACCTGCTGAGATACGTGCCTGATACCATACCATGCGATAGAATACAACGTCGTTTGAGTATCTTAACTTTATTGCTACTGTTGCTTTTACCATGTCAGTTTCCTGCCCATCTCAATCTTCATTATTTTACTTTGCACTTTACACCTGTCCATGTGGGCACCACCAAAAAGGAAGAAAAGTAGCCAGCAAAAGGTCAGAATTTATAAAAGAGGGGATGGAATGGAATGTACGGATCCAATGTGACTATCTTAACTAGTGTTTGCAAAACTGACTACATGATATACCAATCTACAGGGCACTGCTCCTATTTTTATTTTCCTGTTCCTCCATACTATTATCATAATCTAAACTATTCATTTTCTAAAAAATACCAATCAGCGAAATTGAAAAAAGTTTAGTAATATAACTGTGATGAAAAAAATATACGAACACATCATTTTTTTTATAAACTATTAAAACAAAAATAGTCGATTTGACTGATTATAATGTAATACTGAGTATGACTACATATTATAACTTATCTACGTGTTATAATATAAGTATATATTTATTGAAACTATACCCTAAAAATGAGAAATCTTAACCTTATTATCGTCACATGATTTATACTATTTTGAGTGGGAAAAAGTACACTCTAGATGTGCAGGGCTATAGTGGTTTCAGTTGATCCCTTTTTTCAGTCGTTACAACTTACAACTAATATACACGTAAATATAATATATATAATATACATGTAAAAAAAATCAGGAACCCTATATACTGGGCTCCATTTACACCATGCTAGAATCGATCCTGACTATGTGATCATACTTCAATATCATACAATAAGGTATCCTCATTTGAACCTAACTAGCTAATGTTTGAGCCGTTAGTTTGACTAGCTAATGTTTGAACCCTATATAGAATTTATAGTGCCATGAACTGGCGGATCTATGCCAAGGGCAGGGTGGGCTGCGCAGCCCAAAATTTTCCAAATAAACAAATAGCTACATATGTTAGCCTACACTCATACACTGCCCACTAGAGTCGTAGCGCACACCTTCCCCTTTTGGCTGGGCAGAGCTTCTCCTAAGTCAATAAAATAGTATAAAAATTGCTTCTATTTTTTAATGCTGGGAAAGTTTAAAAGCAAACTCTCATTAAATAATATAGCTACTCACTCTTTTAGTTTCAATTTTTACCCCTTATTAGGTATTGTTTTCCCTTTTTTAATTTTTTTCAATCAACATGTGATTGTGTTGTTATCTCTTTTTTAACTCCTGAGCATATGTTTTTCTCCTCATTCTTAGTATAAAGAAGAAAAATCTTTACATAAAAATTCTAAAACAAAATACTATTGCTTATGAAGACAAAATTCAATAGTCTTCTTATAGTTTTCACTTCTATTTAATTACTCTTTGTGCATTACTATGATTTCTAATTGAATTGTTTTATTTTCTCTTTCTTAAGATTTTATTTTTTCAATACAAATGATTTGATGGTCATATTATTTTTTGAAAGAACAAACAAATACAGGAAAAAACACATAACAACAAATGAGAATAAAAAAACATAAAACACTAAAGAGAAAAAAAAAAGAAACTCAAAGGGAAATATGATATGTAAATTATAGGCGTGCATAAGTATTGATTAATTTACTACTTATCCAACAAGAATCTTTGGTTATGATTCTTTCATTTAGTTATTTTTATTCCCCTGTATGTGTAATTTTTATATTTATTAATTAAATTAACTTATACTGTCAAATATAATATATAAGTTTCGCCAATCCAACTCTCGAATTTTGAATCTAGCACTGGTGTCAAGTGCTTCCCATAATAATAAAGTACACGAACACATGTTCACATTTCCATTTTCATAGGACATTGATGCCAACTTCCACTATCTCTCCCAATTTGTTCTTTTTCTTAGTTAGCGGCTAAAGTCTATTTCTAAATTTTCAATGCGTGTTCTATCATCATACTCCTCATTTGCAGAACGCGTTATTTGCAATTTTTCCTTCTCTTTTAACATATTGTGATTTTAATTTCCTAAATAAAAAAAAAAAGAAAAAGAAGAAAAAGAAGAAGAAGGTAATGGGTAGAAATGAAAGCTCAAGAGTGCATGGCCTTCACATATAGTGCGTCGAGGCCATCGAACTGTGGCCCCTTTAAATATGATATCAATAGGTCGTTTTTACATATCATATTATATACATTCTTTCTTGTTGCTTTTGCAGAAAAAGTTGCAGAAATAAATAACCGATGTCGGCTGTCCTACGCTATATTTTACTCGAGGGTATTTTCTCTTTTAAAAAAAAGTAATGATATTTTTATTGAATCTACATTCTGACCAAAATTACTCGATTTTGATTCACATAATCTAAGTGCTAACCATTAAGAATTGCTGTAAATATCGTAAATTTGTTATATATTGTCTAACATAATATCGTAGCCTTAAGTTACAGGAATTCCGTGATTCGAATCCTCATTGCCCTTTTGCTCTACTGATTTTCAAAGTTGGTTGGGCCTAATTTCTATTATAGTTGTGTAGTCTTATTCAAGGTTCTGTTTTGGTTGAGGCATCATGACTGACATTGGTTGATTTCTATTTGGAGCAAATATTTTAGAGTGGGCATGGCCCATCATAACTGCCCTCACTGGAATTTGGCAGTGAGGTGTGACGAGCGCCACCTGTTTGCTTAAATGTTTGATACCCTATTGGTGGAATTGAGTTTTCCTTAGGTGTATTAGCAGTGCTTGTGAAATGAGTTATTTAATCACTGAAAAATATTATTTTTTATTTGCGGATGGATATTGGTATTATTGATGTTTGTCTTTTACTGTTCTGTTTGCCTTTGTTTATCTTAGCATTTAACTACCTGAAAATAAGAGCTGCAGGATGTATCTGGGTCAAATGAGTTCAAGTCCGCTATCATGAAAGTGACACCGATTTTCTTGTGGAAATCTTTTTGGGAATTTATGATTTTTCAATACTATTTATGCTGTTGTTTTATGAACCAGAAAAATTATGATTTGAGTGGGAGGACCATTGAGTATTTTTCTTTTGCAAGTTGTGCCTATGGATGTCTGCTAAATGTGTCCTCACTCACCTTCTCTGTCCTGGCATGAAATTTCTTGTGCTGGCCATCAAAGAGGCTTATTTATAGCTTACCTTTTCTGGTACTGTTTTGAAAAGCTTTTACTTCAATATTAGTCTCCAAGAATGGTGGCACTAGGATTCAAAGTCTACCTGCTTTAAACCGCTTCCATATTTAGAGCTTGTGCCTTCAAAGTATAAGTACTCACTGTACTCAGTAGTAAATTTTTGAGCTCAACAGTATGAAAAGCAGAAGAGGAAAGCCCTCTGAGGTATGCTTTTTCTGTCAACCACTTCTATGAATCTCAAGATTCAGCACATGGTTTTCAGTACATGGTTTCAGCTATTGATCAGCTCATGTTGCATTTTATTGCAGGCTTTCTGGCCTTCCCTTATGATGAAGAAATGGCTAAACATAAAGCCAAAGGAATATGATTTCAGTGCAGATGAGGTTGATACTGAAACTGAAACGGAAAGTGAAGATGACGGTATGGTTTCATGGTCTCAGCTTTGTACTCTTCAACATTATGTTTCTCGAGTATCTTGTGCTTAATCAAGTTTTTTGCAATTTTTGTCTTCCAGGTTACTCTCTCAAAGACGCAAGACAGCACATGCGTGATGATCATGGCCTTAGAGAAAACCATTCCGATTTCCGAAGTCAACTTTCAGGCAATTCTTTTTTCACAGCTCATATCAGTAAATTCCGTTATGAGTATTTACTTGTTCCAAATTAAGCTCATCTTACCTATTTAATCTTGTGATTCTTATCACTAAAATCATTTCTGGACCTTTAGCTTTGATGTCAAGTTTTGATATGAGAGAGTGGAAAGGCAAATGGTGAAATTTCTTGAATAGGAAACCATTTCTGGGCATCTTAATCATATAGCTGTTTCTGCTTCATAATTAAATCTAAAGAAGACTTTAACAACTGTTTGATAATTCTCAGATATCTCATAAGTGTTTATATCCATGTTCTCTATTAATATACATGATGTGTTTTTTTAATTTGCCTCAGATCTTCCATCTAAGGGCTACCAGTTAAAACACCGGAGAGGGAAATCAGAAACTGTACGTGCTCAGTACATAAACACAAAGGATGTGAGGTTTGTTATTATTCTCGTACACTTTCAATGTTAGCCTAGAAGTAGTATCAGTATGGTTCTTACTCGAATGTACCTTGGGGCACATGGTTGTATGTAGGGTGACAGTAGGCAGTTGGAATGTTGGTGGAACACTTCCGTATGAAGATCTTGATATTGACGATTGGCTTTGTACTGAAGAACCAGCAGATGTTTACATTCTTGGGTAAGTTACTCCTCCAGTTGTTGGTCCTATATCATTCTTTCTTCCTTGACATAATCCACCTAGGCACACACTTCCAATGGTTTGTTGCATAAGGGATCTTTCATCCCTTCACCCCTGCCTCAAAAAACTGCATTTGATAACTGGTTAGCCTGGTATATTCTGGTGGCAGGCACTCACCCGGAAGTATTTTAACAACATCTTATCTAGTTTCCATTTCATTTTCATTTGACTGTTACTAATTATCGTTCAGTTTTCAAGAGGTTGTCCCTTTGAATGCTGGGAATGTACTGGGAGCAGAGGATAACAAATCAATACCAAAATGGGAGGCAATCATTCGAAAAACTCTGAACAAATCCTTGGAACCCGAAAGCAAACACATATGCTACAGCGCTCCACCTTCACCAGTACAAAGGACTTCTTCTGTTGCTGATGTACTTGCAGAAACTAATGCTCATCCGTTAGGTTTTCTGGGCAAGGAATATGTTGGAGCTACTAATGGTTGTGACTTGGAACATGGTCAATTAAATAAAGTACTCAACATTGGGAGAAATTTGCAATGGAGGAGAATTTATGGCATCGATTGTGATAGTAGGCTAGATTGGCCTGAACTTTCATTAGATGCAACCCCTCAAGTTGTCTTCACCAGTTCCAAATTGCGGCGGGTGCTGAGCAGTTCTGCAAGAATGAGCTTTAATACGTCGGATAATCCTTTAATATTCAGTCCTCAAATTTCACAAAAAGATGGTGGATTGAAAAGATCACACCATAGCTCTGGGAACCTGCGGAGATCAATCTCTGTGGAGCAGCAAGTGATGCCTCAAGTTTTTGACACTCTCTCTAATGTGTCTGACAGTTTTTTGGAAGAGGAAGATGATTTCTTTCATGAATTACCAAATGAACAACTGAAAAATGAAGTTATCGACGATGGAGCGAAGTTACCTTCTACATATGTCCGAATTGTCAGCAAGCAAATGGTAGGGATATATATATCCGTCTGGGTGCGTAAGAAGTTGAGGAGACACATTAACAATCTGAAAGTATCTCCAGTTGGGGTTGGTCTAATGGGCTTCATGGGAAACAAGGTACTTCCTGTTTTTTTTCTTTTCATGCTGGAAGTGCATCATCTTATGTGGAAAAGATGTTGGTGTTCCCCAACCTTAAGAAAGTTAAGATAATATGAATTTGGAATTGAAAGGGGTTTTTTTGTTTTCGCTATCACAATCTACAATCTGGAGTAGGTTACATTGTATTGCATCAAGCTAATGTAGGGTGCTGTGTTTATTTCACAATGATAGTGAGCCATGTTCAATGAGTTCACTTGTTTTGATTTTCAAATGAAATAAAAACAGTGTCCCTCAACATACTGATGCATTAAAATGTGATTAACTGCAGGCTGAAGATTGCATTAATTGTAGAGGAGACAACATGTTATAATGTGCTGATCAATTGTTGAATGTTCTTGCCTTAATGCTATTGACCATCTTCATAATTCATGGTTGCTCAAGCAGGGATCAGTTTCCGTTAGTATGTCCCTTTTCCAATCGCGAATGTGCTTTGTTTGTTCTCATCTGTCCTCTGGTCAGAAGGAGGGGGCTGATCAAAGGCGGAACTCAGATGTGTATGAAATTATACGACGTACCTGTTTCTCGTCTGTCTTTGATACAGATCAACCGCTGACAATTCCCTCTCATGAGTAAGCATACAGTTGACATTCTTTTTAATTATGTGTGTTTAAGTTGGCTGCTTCATAAAACTATAAGCCATCTATTTTTATTTTTATTTTTGCCATCATCTATTTTTGTTATCACTTAATATTGTGGAGGATAGAGAAAAATAAATTATGTTGATAAATTATGTTGATCTGTAGACAATTAAAATAGGAAAACAACTGCCCTAATTTGTCATTTTATGGTTGAAACCTCTCTCTTCTTTTTCATATCTATAATATACCAATGTGAACTGTGATTTGATGTGATTGGGGTGCTTCTATGAACAGCCAGATTTTCTGGTTTGGGGATTTAAACTATCGTCTCAATATGGAAGACGCAGATGTAAGGAAGCTCATTGCTCTCAAACGGTGGGATGAGCTTATCAGCAATGATCAGGTGAGATCATCAAACTTTTTGCACAACCATTCCAATATATTTAATTTTTATCCTCAATATGAAACTTTTATGACCTGAATTCACTTTACCGGGCAATGATACAGGAATTCTGTGTCCAAATCTCAACAATACCTTATGCAGCTAAATATTGGATCTAACTTTGAGTCTAAGCTTATGGTCTTAAGTTGTTCACATTTGATTTTAATTCTTAGGGTTGCTGAAGACGCTACTAAATATAAACATTATTCATTCAATTTTATTTTTTCTGAAATCCTACAATGTTCTTCATGAATAATTCAGGAAACAGCATAAATATTTTGTAAACTGAACTGCCGTTTAATGCAATCACTCCATGTGCAGCTAAACAAAGAACTCCGCAGTGGGCATGTATTCGAAGGATGGAAAGAGGGAGTGATAAACTTTCCACCTACCTATAAGTATGAGATAAACTCTGACAGATATTTTGGAGAGAACCCAAAAGAAGGAGAGAAGAAGAGATCACCAGCATGGTAAGTACAACTTTTGTGGGACCAGGATGATTGTAATTGTTACATCACTTCTTTCACCAAGCATAGAGTAGTTCATTGCCCTTTTAGTTGCTTAGAAGAAAAGGAAACAGAACTCATGAGCACTCAAGGTCATATTGATATTTTTATGATATTTCTACATTTAAAAAAAATTCTGATTGAATATTTCTTCGATGCTTAGAAACTATACTAAATATGGTTGCTCAAGCTTCTGTGGACTATGTTTCCGATTTGTATTTCAGTGCAATTAGACAGTTGTCAAGAACTTGGACAGTATTAGTTAACTTTCTCATTTGTTGTAGAACATCAAAACTAGTCAATTTGAGGCAAGGTAACTTGATAATGTTGAATTGACAGTGTATTTAACTTTAGAAACTGTGCCTTCACTCTCGATTGTTTTTCCTATTGTTGGGTAGGGGGAAGTTCTATAAGAGAGACCACACCACAGAAGAATCTTCAGCTTCACGACTATTTGTACTTCTTCCTGTCAATATAGGGGTGAAGTTATTACCATGATTCAGTCAATTGATGAGTATTTCCTCTTTATGTACTTGGTATTCCTGTAACAGGTGTGATCGTATACTATGGCTAGGAAAAGGCATCAGACAACTTTCTTACGAGCGGGCAGAAATAAAGCTTTCAGATCATCGACCAGTTAGTTCAGTCTTCATGGTTGAAGTTGAAGTCCTAGATCATTGGAAGCTGCAACGAGCGCTCAATTGCACTAGTGTAGCCGTTCATCCTGAGATCTTCCTGGATGAAAATGAGGATTTAGACTATTAATTAGAAGAGATCAGGTAACAATCATGAGATTTTTTTCCTTCTGAAGAGTATTGGAACTCTGTCAATATGAGCCCACTGCAATTTAGAGTTATTATTTCTCTAAATAGCATCAGCAACATAGCTATCATTTTATTCAACACCAGGGCAATACCTGAAATCTTTTGTTGTGTAAACCTCTAAAGAAGCTCCCAGCTGTGTGGTACAAATCTAACTTTTAATTTAGTGGTTTTGGAAATGCTGTTAAATGAGCCTTTGCTTGTGTTACCTTTTCCTGTCACTCTACCTGACTGCATCATTAAACAACCATGAAATTGTTCAAGAGTTGTTATGAACCAAAAATAAATGTATAAAAATTCATGCCACGTTCAAGTACTTCTTTACAGTAGTTTCCTGAGAAGAATTTGATATGAAGTTGCATTAGTAATTCTGTGTATGTGGCCTTCCTGTTTATACTTGCTGCTGCTATGTGGTAATTCACCTATTGCTTCTTTTGCCCTTAAACAACATAATGATGTTTTTGCATACCTATACTAACATGGACTGATTATCTTTCACACAGGAAATTGCAGGCCATGCTGACAAGCGTTGAATGCTGGTATCGTTTTTGACAGATGGGATTCAAGATGCTGCTCTCAAACACCATAACTGACATACCAGTATGCAAAACAGTAGCTAGGATAACAAGAAGTTTATATATATTATACAAGTCAAGGTATTAATAGTATACATCAAAGGGGAAAAAAACATCTTTGTTTAACAGATCTTAAACTTAAACAGTTGCGATTTTCGTTTGTATATTGGTTTCTTTGTCTGTGTATTATCTTTTTCTTCTCTTTCTCTTCTGTAGTTAGAACTTCTGGTTTGTGCTTGTGTCTGTGGGACAAGATAGGAATCATCTGACAATTGAATAGAACATGAAAGTTGCATTGTGTTTCTGACTTTGGATCTTGGCTTTGTACGGATGAAGTAAGTAAAAAAGAACTAGAAAAAATAAATGGTTTTTTGACTTGGAGAACAACAAAAAAGGACTAAAAAAAACGAAATGGATTTTCCAAAGTCAATGTAACAAATACAAAATACCCGAACACCGTACCAAATAATGCAGTCCACAAATGCACTATACACTATCTTGCTAAGTGACAGAATTAGGGGGGATAGAAGTATTTTTGTTTAAATAGAGAGAGGGGATTCGTACTTTTGCCGGAGGTGTAGAAGTGATACTCTCTACCACCAGAGCTACTTTCCGGTTTTCAACCTATACTATTTGCTAATAACGGGCTTAACCGTAATTTGTGGACCCATGAAATAGTCCCCATGCCCTTGAAACTAAGCAGTTAGCTTTTGAGATAATGAGAAGACAATTAGGTAGGAGTAGTTGCATCAACTTTCAACAAAATATCAAAAAGGAATGTGGTTATACTAAGTTGGTTTGAAAACATGGAAGGCAACATTTTGAAGCAAAGTGCAGTAAAAACGTCACACTAACGCCTATACAGATCAAACTAGTATAGATGGAGATGTTACTTCAACATTCCAGTCTCAGAAATTAATCCAATCAACACTATAAATCCACTATTTCATTTTCTACAATGGAGAACATGAGCAGGAGGATGTTCTTGATAGTACTACTAACAATGGTTTTTCATGGCACTGGAACTTCTGTTGAGGATGATGGATCTCTATTTCTTGACTATTACAAAGAAAAGTGCCCTTTGGCAGAAGAGATTGTGAGGCGTAGTGTTGCAATTGCGGTGGCTAAAGATCCTCGAATGGCGGCTTCACTCCTTCGCTTGCATTTTCATGATTGTTTTGTTATGGTTGAGCCTCTCTCTCTCTCTCTCTCTCTCTCTCTCTCTCTCTCTCTCTCCCTCTCCCCCTTCTGCACACGCGCACACACACACAAACACTACGGAGCCAAATTTGCTGACTTTGGTTTCGGAAGTTTGTCTTCCCTTGAACTACAGGGGAGAGACAGAGCAATATCATAAATATGAAAGGACAAGAATCAATACTTTACTTTGATCTTCTTGTTTTGTTGTTAACAGTTTTTGTTTCTTTGGAGTTAGGGGTGCGATGCATCTGTTCTTTTGGACAGCTATGGAGGCATAGTCAGTGAAAAGCAAGCCGGCCCAAACCTAGATTCTTTACGAGGATTTGAGGTTGTCGATGAGATAAAGTATCACCTGGAAGAGGCTTGTCCAACGACAGTTTCATGTGCTGATATTCTAGCCTTGGCTGCTCGCGATGCTGTTGCATTGGTACATCTCTCTCTCGATGTTGTCCATAAGAGATGTGATCAGAAATAATGTCCTCAGTAAATTTGATACATGCAGCGTCACTCTTTCAAAAATTGTAAGTATTTTGTAACATTTTTCGTTTTTCTTCTGTTGGTGGAAAGAGAGGTGGACCAAGCTGGAATGTGTGGCTAGGCAGGAGAGACTCACTGGAAGCAAGCTTCAGTGGTGCCAACCAGTTCATCCCCGCTCCGAATTCCTCTCTAGAAACTCTCATTGTCAATTTCAAACAACAGGGCCTTGATGTAGGAGACTTGGTTGCCTTGTCAGGTAAGTTATTCAAGAATCAATATCATGTGAAAAATATGCCTTTTTTCTTTCTTTCTTTCTTTGTTCAATGAAATTACTATTAAATGATAGGACTTACAAAGGGTAGATCTGCAGGTAGCCACACAATGGGAAGGGCAAGATGTTTAAGTTTCAGACAGAGGGTGTATGATGTAAACTTCAGAGGAAAAATACGAATTATACGATAAATACAAGAGATATACGACCTTTCGAAGAATCCTACGGTCCATATGCCCGAAATCAGGGAGGGACGATGAATTAGCACCGCTTGATTTTCAGACACCAGCCAGATTTGACAACCATTACTACCTTAACATACTCCAAGGGAAAGGTTTATTGGGGTCTGATAATGTGTTGGTCACACAAGATCATGAAGGGGAGATACTAAAGCAGGTGTGGGCTTATGCCTCTGATGAAAAGCTTTTCTTTGCTTCATTTATAAAATCAATGATCAAGATGGGAAATATCAATACATTGACTGGAAACGAAGGAGAGATCAGGAAGCATTGTAGGTTTGTCAATGCCTAGCCTAGGTAGTGCATGTATGATGTATGTATGGATATTGAACTCGCAGTTCATTTTATGGGTTTCTTATTATCTACATTACATGCTTCATAAATTACTGATAGCACTTTAAATAGACTTCACCCGATCTTCTAATGGTTAGTTGGTGCTTCTCTTTTTAAAGTTGAAAGATGTTATGAGTTCGAAGCACCCTTTCTCATTGATGAAAAATAAAAGATTTAAAAGATCAATGGTGAATCTTGTTGACACCATGTTGACCTCACCTTCCCCCGTAAGCAAATCCCACCAATTAAGGGATAACGCTTGCTCGTCATATGTCACATCTCACCAAACAAGGAGTAGTTAGTAATCAATCAACCTTATTTACTCCAACTTGGACTATAAAAAGGAACTCACCACCTCCAAGCAAAGGGGGATCGGCTGCTACTTCTTCACTTCTCCAAAAGCTGTCCAAAGCTCTCTCAAACTTTCTATTTCTCTTCTACTAGAGCTCTCAAGCCTCTCTCCCCATATTTTTCTTATGTACAATGTAATCTGCATATTTAAATACAAATACAAAGCTATAAGCTATAGTGGATGTAGCCCCATTATGGATGAAACACTCAAACACTTATGTTATGTGTGTAATTATGTCTTAATCCATTAGGTACAAATTCACCCTAACAAATCTAATTTATTCTTCAAATTCATTTTTTAACTTTACATCCTATGTTAAACAATGACCATTTTATTCTTACTATCATGTCATTTTGACAATTTTAATCATGTAATTTAGTTAAATCATAAATATTGTCAAACTAATAGATGAAATACGACATGGCAATATGAAACCGCTGCATGTGAGGACACTTTTTGTCTCTCCGGAATATTTACAATCACCCAAAACAATGTTACTTGTAGGGACTTAATTTTTTTAAATAATGTTAAGACTTGTAGGACTTGATTTCTTAACAATGTTAGACTTGTATGTCCAAAAATGTGATTTGACCCTTTAATTTTTATGGCTAAAACTTAAAAGAAAGAAGCAATTGCACTTTCAATAACAACAAAAAATGCCGGATGAGCAAATTTAAGAATTTACTCTTGTTTTTGTCTGGGAACATAAACAACAAGCTAAGCTAAGCATCTATGTTTCTTCGAAACATACTTGGCAATGCATTTGCAGGCCATATGCAGACAAGCTTTCACTAAACAAATAATTAAGATCCAATGCCGTCCAAAAGGGAACTTGCAAACAGATCCCTATCTACATAAATAAAAAAATTAGCATCCTTAAGAAAATTAGTAGCACCCCACGTGGCATTGATTAGAGTTGTGTTCACCAAAGTACATATCTATACAGCAGAATGTCTACAATATATGGCAGAAAGAATTTCAATCCTCAGTGTGAGAATGGAGACTGAGGTACTCAGCAGAAAGGACCTGGGTGGTTCTCTCCCAGTTGAGAATGTTCAAGCTCTTGCTTCCAACAACTTGAAGGAAATCCCGCCCCGATACATCCGGCCTGAAATTGAACATGAGGAAGTTTCCATGGAGGACTCGCTTCAAATTCCGGTAGTTGATATGAGCAAGCTAATAGGGGATCCATTAGGCCATGGTGATGAATTGGCAAAGCTTCACTTGGCTTGTAAGGACTGGGGTTTCTTTCAGGTATAAGTTGTTGTCTTTTAGATATCATCTGCTATAAGATTTACATTAATACTTGGATGCCTTGATATAAATTGTGGTGTTGGGTGCAGTTGATCAATCATGGGGTATCAGAAGAAGTGATTGAGAAAATGAAGAGTGACACAGAGGAGTTCTTCCAGCTACCATTAGAAGAAAAGAAGGCTTATGCTCAGCTGCCGAATCATATTGAAGGCTATGGCCAAGCCTTCGTTATTTCTGAAGAGCAAAAACTTGACTGGGGGGACATGCTCTTCCTTCTCTCTCAACCAGTCTCCCTAAGAAATCTTACATTCTGGCCTACCCTTCCCACTTCTTTCAGGTAATTCTTTAAGATCCCATCAAGTTCTAAGCCTTGGGTTTTTCTTTCATTGTTTTATTTTTGTCATTCAATTTAGGTGTGGCAATTTTTGACATGACAACCCAACTCAAACCTAACATAGCCTAACACGAATATAAAACGACATGCTAACTTAAATAATTAACAAGAGTCGGATTAGTGTCAAACAAACGTAACTCGTTTAACTCGTATTCTGACACGAAGAAAAAATGACTCGGCATTGAACACGAGCCATTAGCATTAGTCACGTTGCTATATTGATGTACTAATTATTGGTCACGTTGCTACCAGGGATACCCTGGATAAGTACTCAGTGGAACTACAACAAGTGACAAAGTACCTATGGAAGTTAATATGTGAGAACCTGGGGCTCAATTCAGAGAAGCTAGCAAGCATGTTTGAGGATGGAACTCAAGGTCTAAGAATGAATTATTATCCACCTTGTCCGCAGGCTAGCATGGTTATGGGTCTCACTCCACACTCCGATGCTGTGGGTTTGACTCTACTAGTTCAAGTTAATGATGTTCAGGGGTTACAAATCAAGAACAATGGCAGATGGGTACCTATAAAGCCAGTACCCGGTGCATTAATCGTCAACATCGGCGACATCATTGAGGTACCACAATGAATACTCAATAGTATATAAGATTGAAAAACCACATTTTTTGACCACATTGCATGGAAGTAATGTGCCTATGAACAATCGATGTGATAATGTATACTCCATTTGGAACATAATAGGGTCAAACAAATGTAGTCTCTCCAACAGTACTAAAAGCTTTCCGTCTAATCACTATGTTGTTGCAGATATTGAGTAATGGAGAATATAAGAGCATTGAGCACAGGGCTGTGGTGAACACAGAAAGGGAACGGCTTTCAATTGCAGGATTTCAGAGCCCAAATATGATGACCATGATTGGTCCCCTGCCCGATCTTGTCAAGGAGAAGGCAGCAAACTACAAGGCTATAAGCAATGAGGAGTACATTAGACTTGTTGTAACCAGCAAACTTGACGGTAAAAACCTACTCGACCATATGAAATTGAAGCAGTGACAAACTCAGGGCAACAACATTTACAAAAACATTCATCTGCTTATTTGTTTGTCCGAAACATTGACTTTCATTATTGAACTCAAAAATTTAAACAAAGACAATAACTAATAATTTGGAAGAAGGTGATGATACCAAATTGGATTTTGTACAGCTTTCGTATAAAATTAGAGGAATGCTAACAACCTTTCCCTCTTATCTTACTCAATCTAGCTTTCCCATTCTCGGGCTGTGTGTTACTTAAGCACTTAACACTAAAGTCTCCAACTCTTTCAAAACATAAATTTCACTCACCCTTACTTACCCTTATATGAGAGTTAGCTAAAGCATTCATTAAGGGTAAGCATGTCAGAAATAATATGCTTTGAAAAAATTAAAGGTTTAGTTTAAGTATTTGCATGATACACAAGACTGCAGGAGAATGAGAAAGGTAAGAAGAATAAGATAGCAAGGGAAGGTACCTAGCAATCCTCTTGCCACAATTTAGGATGGACAACAACGCCAAATTTTCACATTGAATGACCTCCCCCAATATGCCATTCACTATTTCAAATAATAGCATTGCCATTTGCTACGAAAAAAGTGAAAATAATGCATTTGAATGCACAAATGGCTTTGTTGGAATGCCCTAATAACCAACTGTTTTAGCTAAAATTTGGCAACAATTAAATGAACAATACCAGCAACTTCTTGCCAAAATAATGATCCCTAACCTCACTCAATCGTTACTTCTGATGTCAACAATACAGGTAAGTAGATTTACAGTCCCTACTGGCCACAGAGTTAAACATAAACCCCATTCCACACCACCTCCACAGATATATTGAACCACACTAAAAAAATGAAAATTCAGCATATGCTCGCTATTAAAGCACCCAAGGGGGTTGGCAGGATCAAGGTTAATCACACCATTGTCTCAAACAAAATAGCCACCATTTAATACCACAATAAATAATGAAAAGCGACTTTGGTAATGAGAGTGGCAGAAAAAAAGTAATTCAAATGGGCAGAAACAATCTAGAAACACACAGATTTGCCAAGGTGAAAATGGAAAAGAACAAGGGCATCAATTCTCCAAGATGAGAAAACATCAATGAATATTTCAGATGCAAATTACCCATTATATCAATGAAAATCATCAGCTGCCCAAAGCAAAGAAGCATTCCAACCATCCAATGGCAACAAGAATTTAGCACTAAATCCAATTCAGACAAATGTGTGTGAGTAAACAAATGAGATTATATGTGGGGAAAAGGAAGGAAATTAGCTAGAAAGCAATCAAAACCTGTCGGGATTCACAGTAACATCACACTGTTATATATACATGAATTCTTCTCCTTGCAACACAGAATTTGAGGAGCATTTGTGTTGAAGTGGATCGATATTCTATTAAGAAGAAGCTTGATGCGGAAATATTAATAACGACAGTTTCTCTCTTGGCAAGTTGGTCATTGATGACATCTATGCACCAACTTGAGGGGGAGTGTTAATTATATCTATTAGTCAATTAATGTGGCTAGTAATAGTCAATTAATGAGGATAGTAGAATGTTTGGCACCTACAAGGTTTGGAGGACTTGACTAGGTTGGTAGCCTACCATATTTTGGGGAGCTTGACCTTAGGATAGTTGCATTATTTACACATGGGCCTTTATGCCTTGTATAGATATAACTCCTTGTATGTAAACAAAATACAAGATATGAAAGAATTCTAAACATTTACATACAAGGCATAAAAGCCCATGTGTAAATAATGCAACTATCCTAAGGTCAAGCTCCCCAAAATATGGTAGGCTACCAACCTAATCAAGCCCTCCAAACATTGTAGGGGCCAAACATTCTACTAACCTCATTAATTGACTATTACTAGCCACGTTAATTGACTAATAGACAATATAATTAACAATTTGGAGTGTAAAAATAGACCCTCTTGAAATATGGACTACCATTGAAGATGCTCTTAGAGATTTTCTAAGAGCATCCCCAATGGAGTACAAATTTGAAGATGACCCATTTCTCATCTTCCAAAGAATTTTATCCCACTCTAAGATATTCTTTAATGAAGATCACATTACAAAAGAAAAGAAAACATTTTTATTTTCTCTATTTTCTCTTCAACCCTAACCTCATTCAATCCCTCCTTCTGATGTTAAGAGTACAGGTAAATAGATTTGCAAACCCTACCGGCCAAAGAGCTATACATCAAACCCATTACGCATTATCTCCACAGATATCTTTAACCACACTACAACAATAAAAAGATTCATCATATGCTCGGTATGAAAGAAACCAAATTTATTGGTAGGATCAAGGTTAAGCACACCATGATCCCAGCCAAAAAAAGTAACCATTTAAGAGAAAATTAAACAATGAAAAATGGTTTTAGTACTGACAGTGGCAGCAAAAAAGTAATTCAAATCGAAAGCAGCATTCTAGAAACCCACAAACATATGTTGAGGAGAAAATGGAAAAGAACAAGGGCATCAGTTCTCCAAGGTGATAGATAAAGCATCAATGAATATTTCAGACGCAAATTACCCATTAATATCAATAAGAATCATCAGCTGCCCAAACAACAAAAGAAGCACTCCATTCATCCAACAAAAAGAATTTGACCCAATTCAGACAAATGTGTGAGTGAGCGATCAGAACCTGTCGGGATTCACAGTAACATCACACTGTTATCAGTGTACTGACATACATGAATTTCTTTCGTCACCTCGCTTTCGTTCATCTATCATTCCTAAAAATCCAAGTTAACAACAACAACAAAAACATGTCACCAAAACCATGAAAATGAAAGATAAAGAAAGAAGGCAGAGTGTGCGTGCTGAAGAGAAAACACAGAGATTTAGCGAGTGTGAGACTTGAGGGAGGGGATGAAGCTGAAACAGACAACTTATAGACACTATGGAGAGAGAGAGAGAGAGAGAGAGAGAGAAACCCTAGATTTCCTTTTCTTTTGTGGGCTGAGATCAAGTGCCCCTGGCCCAGGTCCTGGCTAGACTAGAGTAGCAATCAGCCCACAATATGACCGTGAGACCGTACACCAGCAAAGCTTCAGATGTTGGGTGCTAACAGTAGACATCAAATAATTTTCACATCCTTTTACAAAGCCCACTAGTTCGACTCACTGTTTTTTAGTACAAGCAATTGCGGGGTGGGGGTATACACAAGTTTTCATTGGATGCCTGGGTGTCTTGAACCTTTTTATCCATATAGACAGAGGTAGAAGAAGTCAACTCTATATCCCAATGGCAAATGTAAATTCACTAAAATGTAGGGTTGGCAACGTTTAGTTTGGTTCGAGATCTTAGATCATAAATCAAATTGACCACACCAATAACGAACCCAATAGAATCAGTTTAGTTCGTTATAAGTTTTTAATCGACACCAATTTTTAAATTATTTTTTTATTGCTTTCAATCTCGAGATTAAAGCCAAATTTTGGTTTTTTGAATTTGAAATACAATTTTTCGTATTTCTTTTTCAACATAATCCTAGATCGACCTATAAGAGCGTGACATGTACAATAAAAATTATAAATAATTTGTTTTATCAAAGAATATTCTTTTTCATACATGCATTCCAACTACTAAAATCCAAGCATATATCGATATTTTCCCCACTTCAACCCCTAGATTTAAGACATATAGAAGACATCAATGCAATTAGTAGCGGATGGACCACCTATATTTGAACCGTACATTATAGTTGTATTTCTCCGAGGTAGGATTTACATATTATTGCTTGTATACAGCGAACAACTATCAAAACATTAACAGTATTATTCACGGTAAGAATGAGAAGGTGCTCACTAGTTACTTCTTAAATGAAGGTTCTTTCATTTGAATTCATCTGTTTTGTATAGAAAGCGACTTAGTTTAAGCAAGCATGGAGAGAAAACTTAAGAAAACACATGCGAAGTTGACAATGCTGGTGATTTTTATATGGATTGATTAAAGGATGACTTTAAAGCTTCCCCTGGTTTATTGGTTGTTTGTTTGCAACAAATGCTGACTTTGTGCCTCTAATGTTGTTGGGAGGCAACATCCATATGGGTAGCTACCAAGCATTTAATGGACAGTGATGCTTCTTGTTATTTCAACCACTTATTGTGTGGTTGCCGACGGATCCAACTGGCACCAAAGTCTTCACTTCTGAATTCATCAAATATTGTCAACGATTGTTGATTGATTATTTTATATGAGCCATATGAATTGGTCAAGTTCTCATTTGCCGTAATTGAAACAACAACTCTAGCTACAAATATCATCTTAGAAGATATGCATCTTGCACTACTTTATGCTTAGAGCCCTCAAAACCTCACTTACAGCTAGTGAAAAAGAAAAAAGATGACTTCATGTTCGCAAACTGTGGCCGGCATTCCAGTGGTAGATTTCTCGAACGCGGACTGCTTGAAGCCGGGGACAAGCTCTTGGCTCTCAGCACGGAAAGACGTTTGCCGGGCACTCGAAGAGCTCGGCTGTTTCATGGCAATCCTACCCAGCAAAGTTCCTCCGGAACTTCAAAAAACCATCTTTGGTGCAATTGACGAGTTGTTTAATTTCCCCGTCGATACTCCTGAGAAGCCTTTCCGTGCTGGCTACATAACTTCAAGTCCTGCGCAGAAAGGCATTGGAATTATGAATGGAAAAAACCCTAAAGAAACTCAGGAATTCACGCATCATTTTTGGCCAGATGGAAACGACCAATTTCGGTATAATTTATTCTACATGTATTTTTGCCTTTCCATTTCCAACTATATAGCTAATTGGCTTGTTTACAATATTAATTAATTTGTTCTTTGTTATTGGACAGTGAGAGTGCTGACTTGTATGCAAGAGTGATGGCAGAAATAGATCAAGCTGTGACAAGAATGGTATTTGAGAACTATGGTGTAGAGAAGTACCATGACGATCATTTTCAGTCGACTTCGCACTCTCTCCGATTTTTAAAATACAAAGAACCCAAGAAATTTGAAGTTGATGTGGGTGTACGCAGTCATACGGACAAGAACTTTTCCACCATACTCCATCAAAATCATGTCAATGGCCTGGAGATCAATACAGAGAATGATGAGTGGGTAGTTTTTGATCCTCTGCCTTCATCCGTGATATACATAGCAGGTGATGGATTTCAGGTATGCCACCAATTAGTTCGTGCTTTATTTATATATGGGTTGTTCCAACGTAGGCCCTTACAACTACTATATCATAGTAGACACATACCGGATTCTTTTAAATTTTTATTTAAAACCCAAATTTAAAATAGGTTGCCATGTAAAGATTTAAAAGTAGATGAGTATATGTCTATGATATAGTAGTTGTAAGGGCCTTTGTTGGAACAACCCTAAGAAGAATTCATATTAAAAATCCAAATGCTTTCTGAAAAACATTTGGAAGTGATTATTCGGTAAAAAAAACGTTTTTATGATCCAAAAGTATTTGTAATCATAATTGATTTTGTTTGTCCAAAAACACTTTTAGTCATGTCAGAAACACTGCAAAACAGACTAAAACAATATTTGCATGCTTTGATTTTCCTAGGTTTGGAGCAACGATCGAATTCGAGCACCTAGGCATAGAGTGACACTGAGAGAAAATGAGGTGAGATACTCGTGTTAGCATTTGTCATATGTTGAATTAGTCTACTAGCTCATTAATGAATTAGTTTGTTTAGTCATTAATGAGGTTAGTAGATAGAAGCCTAACTTTGCCTAATAGTTTGGTAGCCTAATAGTTTGGTTGCCTAATAGTTTGGTGTAGACTTGACCTTGGGAATTCCAAGGTTGCCTAACTTTGGGGACTTGCCTAACATTGTGGGCTTGATTACTTGTATATATATGTGTTGATTGTAAGGAATGAAACAAAAGTGAAAATCAGAAAATATTCTACAACTCTCATTTTCTCTACACTTTCCACTCACTTCTCTCAATATTCTCTATGTTTTAGCAACTCGTTCGAACTACTTTCAGTTAATAAAGGGGTGATACAAGTACCAGATGAGCTCGTGGACAAGGAGCACCCCTTACGGTATAAGCCTTTGAATCATCTTGAATTTCTTAGAGCATATAAAGACGTCGGTGAAACAGAGTATGCTGCATAGGCATATTGTGCCATTTGAACCTTTTCTTTAGTCCACAGATCGCTCCAAGTTGTTGCCTGTTTGGTTTTATTCCTTTCTCTTCCACGAAACTTCTTCATTTTCCTTTTTTCTTTTTAATTAAAAAGAAAAACACATGATCTCTATGGTTTTTTAATTTTCTTAGCCAACCAATTTGGCATTGCTGTGCTGTGAAAATAATCGCTGTCAGAATTTGCTATGAGAGAAAGCAGTTTGGCATTCAGTTAACTTTTTTTTATATAAGTGTTATTTGTACAATAATCAGTTTCGAAGTGTTTGGTAAATTTTATGTGACAGTGTTGTGAGTTGTGTATAATGACTAAAAAAGGCATTATGTTGATTGAATTTTCTCTTCAAGTGCTTGGTAAAAGGAAAAACACTTTCACACTTTATCTTATATATATATATATATTGCATTAAATATGTTTCCATCACACCCTAAATTTTATTTTAATTATAAAATCAATAAAGTTTCCATTAAAAATAAATATATTGTCAATAATATGATCATAACAAAAATTAAGCAAGACCAGACATAATATGGCACTTTCATTTTATCTTGCTACCATTCCTCATATGCATCAACTATATTCTTAGCAACATTCAAATGAAAGGATAGAAGCATACTTGTACAAATAAGCAGCAAAGCCAAAATGATACAGACCAATAAAATATCAATACATAAATTTCGGCTAGACCTCAGCTGTAACAAAAACAAAACTTGCATTAGATCCAGCAACAAAGAAACAAAAATAGGAACATAAAAAAAACACAAATAAAAACTAACAAATGGAAAACTAAAAATGTGTTTAGAAGGAGAAAATGGAAGTGTGCCATGTTAAATTGGGCACATCATTAAGCTCTCGTTAAGATATGAACAGATTTGGTTGGAACCTGTAAAACCATAAATAGAGATGACTCGGTGTTAGTCGAACTCGAGAGCTATTGATCCTTAATTGTATTACAAACCCAACAAGTTCTAAAGTCACTCTTTCCTTTTCAAAGGACAAATGCTAACCTTGCAAAGTCAATCGATTCAATTAGTCTAATGCTAGATTGATTAGACTCATTGCTGGAGCATTAAGTCCAAACAAAGTATGAACTATTGACCAGAAAAGGAAAAAAACAAGGTATGAACAAAACAACCATTTCTCTGTAACTAGATCGAAATATCAGAGTTTTCAGAACACCCATAATCCCTTGGATTCAACTCCAGCCTCCAGGGGCGTGACATTTTATATCTCTTTAATTATTTTGACACTTTATAATTATTTTTTGGAATTTCTGAAAAGAAAAATTAATCCCATGAAGTCTAGAACCAGTGAACCGGCAATGGCCAGCTGGGTCAATTTGATGTGTCTCTGGAGCCCAGGCACAGAAGAAGCAGGCTTCAACATCACGAGCCCAGGCACTAAGAACACAACCATCATATTATAGAAAACCAACAACAACAATTGATACTTAAAACCCTACAAATTAAAGAGAAAGAGGGAAGAATGAAATTGAGAAGAAATAAACACAATATGCCTTTTACTTGAGTCTTGTGGCTTCTTAGGAGTGCGCTTCAATTGATCCAATAAGAAAAAAAATGGAGGAAGAATGGAAGAGAAGGAGAAGAGTGCTCTGTGGCGTGGGAAGGAAAAGACGCACAAGAAGAGGAGAGCGTGAAATCATATTGGGGTATTTTCGGAATTTTGTAATTTTCATTAAACTCAGTGCCTCCTCAAATATGATTATCGTATAATCAAAAATTGAAAGCAGCTCATTAGTTGTTTTCCTTCATTACTTTCTCCCATAACAATTTTTAATAATAAGTGATTTTCTTATAGGTTACCAAACGGGCTGGGTTTCCTAAGTTTTTTTTAAAATCACTTATCACCCCAAATAAGCAATACCAAACGGGTACTAAATAAGAGTTTGAAAAGTTACAAAGTAAGAATGGGTAACTCCACATCAATCTAATAGCATATTTCAAAATATAGCAATTTTAGTTTTAAATTTGGCTTTGAATATTGGACCGGTTTAAATTGGACTTTTCATCCTGAACTACGTGTGCTTCGATTGACCAAGTTTTGGAATTCTATCATTTTTTTTATTATTGAAAAAAAGAAAGCCAATGGGTTGCGACCATAGTGGTGGAGGCTTCCTCCTTCCCCTCATGACACCCTAGTTCGAACCCCAAGGTTGAACTCCAGTGGTGAAGCCAAGATTTTATGTAGGTGGCCTGTCACAAAATATAAACAATAAAAAATTCGAACTCAAGACATACCAAAACATCAAAAATAATATTGTCTATTCATTATAATCATAATTTTGACTAAAAAAAAAAAATCATTACAATTCATAATTGCCCTCAACAAGTTTTCATATTTTGAAATAGTTGCTTAACAACCACGTCATCTATACGATTAAAAATATTTTTCTCAATATATGTAACCAACCAATCATTCATCTATGAATTTACCTAATTTTAAAATAATAATAAAATATTGACTTTGAGAGAAAAACTCACAAACAATAAGAAAGTTATCTCTCGCCAAGAAAATAGAAAAATGAATTAAAATCTCTTTGCTTTTTGGCAATTTGTGTAAAAAGATAATATTTGTGTTAAAAGGTAATATAATAATAATAATAATAGTTTTATTAAAAGTTGAGGAATGCTATTCACAATCGCTCTAAAGCGACTCTTACGATACTTGCTAGACACGTGTACACGCATTCCCAATGTATTCTCCTTTTTTTAAAAAAAAATTCTTCTCTCTTTCTTTCTCTCGGTTGCCTCGTGCTCTCTCTCTTCTCTCTCTTCTTCTCTCCATCTCTCTCCATCTCTTTCTCTTTTTAATTTTCTTTCTCTTTCTTCTTCTACTTCTGTCTCTATCTCTCCCTCTTTTCTCTCCTCCTTCTGCTTCTTCTCCTTCTTAACAAAGGGGCTTAAGCCCAGAGAACAACTAAACACAAATCTTCCTCTTTATTTCCTTATCTTTTATCTCTCTGTTCTCTTTTTCTACCGAGTTTCCCCCTTATTCTCTCACCTCTTTTTTTTCCCCTTCTTCTTTCCCTCCGCCAGTTTTCTTCTACCATTTTTTGCTACAGTCGCATTACTGGCAAGAAATTTGGGGTTGTGAACCTTTCTCGGTTGCGAAATTTTGGGGGTTTCTATAATCCTTCCCTCCCAAATCTCCTGTCTCCAACTCTGGCATCTGGCACTTAACCAAATTTACACATAGAGAGATATGGAGACTGAGAAAAAGAAGAAGAAGAAGAATAAAAGAGAGGGAGAGAAGAAGAAGAAAGAGAAAGAAAATTAAAAAAAGAAAGAGAGGGAAAGAGACAGAGAGCACGCGAGCCAAACGAGAGAAAGAAAGAGAGAAGAATTTAAAAAAAAAAAAATTAAAAAAGGAGGATACATTGGGAACACGTGTACACATGTCTAGCAAGTATCGCAAGAATCGCTTTAGAGCAATTGTGAATAGCATTCCTCTTAAAACTTTTGGGAATGGGTTTGCAAAAGAACGCGTAGTCTTGGAGGAAACGTAGGTTTGGCTAGATAGGGCTCCATGTGGTAAAATAAATATGTTAATTAATATGGATTATAAAATAACAACATACTACTTTCTTTTTTTATAATAAAAACTGAGTGGGGGCTGGGACTACTCTGGTCCCAACATAACTCCGAACCCCTGTTGAACTCCAATGTAACCAAAAAAAAAAACACAAAAACCCAGGATCACCTAATTGTTCCACCTAATATATACAGTCTCGTTTTCTGGACCCTATGGTCCAAGGGAGTTGTGGTCACCTACCATTGGATCTAATCTAAGAGTTAAGAAAAAAAACTAGTTTAAAAATCAATATGTTATCATTTTATTTTAGTTTTATTGCATAATATATTAATTTAGGGAGTGATTTTGCCACTCCCATTTTCTCCACTTATACTCTCTTTTGCTTTTTAATACTTTTTAATCAATCTTTTTTCTTTCTCTTTCCTATTCTATCCTTACCCTAAATTAATGTTTTAATAACTAATATTAACAAAAGTTAACATAAAATAAATCTAAAAAAAATAAAAAAAGAAGTTAGAGTGTCTTCTTCTCCTTCATCGTGTCTTTCCCACTTCTCCTACCCATATAATCTTGACCTATGAATAAGATAACATGTAATGCTCAACAAAGTGAATTTCTTTTTAATACAGAAACATCTTCCAGAGTTCAAGAAACTTCCAGACTCCTAAGTCATGTGCATTATAAATATGACTTTTAGGGTTAGGTTAATTGTAAGAGAGGAGAAAATTCAAGGGTGAGAATTTTCAAGAGAGTCACAAGAGAATTCAAGAGGGTGAATTATTGGGTGTTTACAAGGGCATCAATGGATTTGAGCAAGGTTGAGAGAAAAGAGAGCTAGATTCTTGTGAAAGCTAAGGTGGTTCTTGATTGTAACCAAGGTTGTTCTTATATTCTAGTGAATTTCTCAAGTGGATCACCAAGATGACGTAGGTGAAGGAAACGTGTATCTAATGCTTAGGAAATGAACTTTAGCCACAACCTATACAACAAAAACATTATAAATGGTGGATTCATTTTGTTTATACTAGTTGAGCTAAACTTTTTTCATTTTAAACCAAGTATCTTAGCCTAGTCTCTTTGAACACAAATAGAAAAAGGGAAAAGGAAATAGATATTTACCCTTAATGACCTTTTCTTAATTTCTCAAGAATGAACACCTTTGTTGGAAATGCCTTTTTGTTTCTCTTGATTTTGACTCCTTCACCTTAAAGCTCCAAGATTGGAGTCCACTACCTCACCACACCAAATGCTCCTAGAGATGAAGAAAAGGCAATCAAGAAGTATGGATGCTAGTCTACTTCTTGATTGGACCAATTTTTAGTTTTTGGATATGAGATATAAAGATGATCACTAATCAACCAAAGTAGGAAACCAAAAACTCTAGCTAGGTTTTCACCAACACTTAGCTTATATTGGACAATACAAAAGGCAATTGGGTGGGTATTTGGGGCTCCATTTAGTCCATGGGTCATGTCATCTTATGCCACTAATTCATTGGGCCTAATAGCCTTTTGGGTTATTTTGTCCATTTCCTTTTAAATCATATTTAAAAGCCCAATCCAATATTTCTATATTTCAATTTAATTCCATAATTAATCTTTAAATTATAATTATAGTCTTAATTAATTGACCCGGTCAAACTATTTGACTTTGGTCAATTGCTCCGGTCAACATGTTGACTTTTGACCGTTGACTTTGGCATTTGATTATCAACCATTGATTTGTGTCTTCTCATTTGTACCTCTAATCGCATCATTTGGGTGTGCAGATCCGTAAGTTTCCTTTAGCAAGGTAATGCGTTGACTCAACTCCTCAGAGATAATATATGAATTAAATTCCACAATTAAATTCTTCCTATTAATAAAGGTTAATTGAAACCTTTTAGGATATCCACAAATTATGGTTGTCACCTAACAGCAAGTCACTATTATTTGAGCTAAATGAGACGTTGTGAAAGAACCTATTCAAATTGGAATGACCGTACAATTGAATCCTTATCTTATGTCAATACTCCTTATTCACATTATTAGATCATGGAATCCGATTGTCAATATCCTAATGTAAATCATTCCTTTTATATGATTATCCTGGTAAAATTTGAAGACTTCTTCTTTTAAGTCTTATCCAATACTTTGCGCAGAGATTTGACCAATCATATCTTGGAGTATTCTCTCTCCTTTATTGAGAGTTGAGATTCCTTGTTGTACATTCATTTGCTTCCATGACTCTATTGAGAATCCCGATGAGCACCTTTAAGCTATGCCTAATTCAACATGACCGTATAGTGCCCTCAAAGATTAATAACATGGCCACAAAACATCTATGATGCCTTAGGTCTAAGGATTAGTTTGCACCATTGCAATTTATGAGTTCCAGCTTGACATGTGATTAAAGACTTCCATGTTGTAACTCATGTGTTGGATCATGTTTAGTGTACTTGTTCTTTTACAAGCACCTACACACATATTGATGTGTTTCCGCACTTAATGACTTGAGACCTTGCCATTCCCTACATATAGAGATGATATTGTGTCTCCTGGTCTTTGCAGAATATTGACGCCCAATCAATATTCCTATAACCAGGAACATATTCAGGATTTAGGGATGATGAGAAGTCTCCATGTATACAATCTCATTACATAGCTCTCATATCCACTCGTGTATTTCTTGGACTATGGTTGTTCTACATATTGAAAAATAATATGGGATGATTTAACGTACAAAATAACCTTTCTTGCCCATTGATAACATAATATGTCTTTTTATCAAAGATGTCCTTAATTCTAATTATTACATAATTAGTTGGCTTTAAGGGCATATTTCTAACAGTAGGCGCAAGGCCGAACCTCTATAAGTTTTTGTGGTCTTATGTTTTTGCTTTACTTCTCTTCGTAGTGTGTTCGTTTATTATTCTTTGGGTTTTTGTGTGCATGTCGCATAGTCCATCAACGACAATGTCTTAGAGTGTTTTCTTATAATAAGAGCACTTCCACCCATTTGCCATGGCAAAGGGCAAAGGTAAGGCAAGGTTATTACTATTCATGTGAATAGTGATAGCCCTTGCAAAAGGCTTGTGGTGTTTCCACCCATTGTCATGGCAATCCAAGGGCAACCACTATTCACATGAGATATGAGGAGAGGAATTTATATAGAGTTTTGGTGTGGGAAGTGAAGAATATGACTAAGTATTTATTTTAAAAAATTATGAAATTTTTAGTATTTATTAAAAAAAAATTTCATCACTGACATCAGGTAAACCCAGGCAACAGCCCAAGCTTGTGGAGCCCACCAGCTGCCCTGGCTGCATTTGCCCACTAGAAACAATTTTTGGGCCTAGGTCGCCCTCCCCATTGCCTGAGCAAGGGGTTGTTCGCTGGAATTGCTCCAAGGGGAATATCACTCTTGGCTCACCTTCGAAATTCCCACCCCTCTCTGGCACCTGAGAAAGCAATAAATGTAGGGTTTTTTTTTTTTTTTTTGCCAATTTGAGACTTGCCGTTAATTTTTAGAATTCCATCCAATATTCCATCAATATTAGAGGTAAATTGGTAATTTTCTTTTAAAAAGAGAAAATAAAATGAGGCTTCTGCAAAGTGGGTGCGAATCCGATGACTGGGAGTTGGGGATCTAAGTACTTTGGATTTTGTCCAGATAAGCTTTTGGGATCTTTCTTTTTTGGTAGGGACTTTTGGAAACTTTAAGTTGAGCTAAATCATCAACATGAGGCTCACGCAAAGTGGGTGCGATGACTTGGAGCTGGGGATAGGAGAATATGGGTGGGCTAAGAGAATTGGATAAGATGGATGTGGGGTGTTACAGGCTGAGTAAGTAATTCCATGGATATGGAGGAGGCTGGTGGAGATGGGGGGCTGATGTTGTGGTTGGGGTGAGAGCAGCTGGTCAGGGTTAGAGGAACACAGCTTGAGGCAAGGTACTTTTTTTTTCCCATTTTTTGACATTTTTTTCTTTTAACTTTTTTTTTTTCCCTAAAAGCTGACCATGTGCAAGTCACATGACAGAATTTTGGATGACAACGAGTCCCAAATTGGCTATTTTCATATAGTTTAAGTCCTTAAAGGCATGCTTGGTATTCAACTTGAATCCAACTTTTAAACTCAAAAACAAAATTTGAGTCCAAAATAATAAAAAAACCCTGTTTGGTAGCCCAATTTTTACAAACTCAAATTCAAGAACAACTGAAAAACACCCCAATTATTAAAAATAAAAAATAAATGTTTTTTCAGTTTTTTTCTAACAACCCACAAGTTCTCAAATTTTTAAGATTTGAAAACAATTTTCAAGTTGCATACCAAACAAGTTTTTGAATTTTAAAAATAGATTTAAGAAGTTCTTGTTTTAAAGAAAAATCAAAGTTTTTGAGTTCCCTATTTGAATAGAACACGAAACGCCCCCTAATTTACCACACACACAAAAAAGATGAGGGGGTAAATTGACAATTATGGTTTAGTTCAAGAAAACCGCATTTTAGCCTTTTTGGCCCTCAGTTCCCAACATTCCCAAACATGAACATCTTCCATTCCCATCTCGTGGGATTAGACATGGGAATTCCATTCCCAGGAAGTTCAATCCATGACCCAAACAAGCCCTAAGGTCCCATTTAGTTCATGAAAAAGAATTGATGAGAAATCATTCCCCACGTATTTTCTTAGGAGAAGGGAAAATGAAAATTCATTTCCTATGTTTGGTAATGCTAAGAAAGTAAGTAGAAAATATCATTATATTTCCTTTCATGTGTTTGGTTTATATAGATATTGGAAACAAAATTTGTTTAATTTTTCAATCACACCCCTAAATTAGAAATATCCAATAACATGTAACTAATGATTACCTTGGTATTTTAAATTGTTAATAGGGGCAAATTTGTCATAAAAATATATATTTTGTGCTTGTCTTGGATGGAGGTTTCATTTTCCGCCTATTTTTCGATGCGTTAGGAAATCTTCCCTTGTTTGAACTTACTAAATATGGGAAATCAAATGATTTCTCATGTCCAAGACGCAGCCTGGTAAGTAAACATGCCCTAAGCGGTGGCGGATCCACATAGGGGCAAGGGGGTCAATTGACCCCTACAAACCCAGAATCCAGGAGGGATGGCAATTTTCTCCACGGGTAAGGGTCTTGAAGGGGATTTAACCATAATGGGTTGGGTATGAAGGACAAAAAACGGGTATGGTGATGGGTACGAGGAATTTTTTGGATATGGAGTTCGGGGGAGGGGCGGAGGTGGAATTTTAATCCCCAACCCGAACCATTCCCGTTTAGAATATATATATTAATTTTTTGATGAGGTATATATATATATTATAGTATATATAAATATGCTATTAAAGTGATTGTACCGACTAAGTTTTATATTTTATATTATTATATTATATAATTGTATAATTTATACAAATATTAAGCCACACAACTTATTTATTTAGTTAACTTCCAGTACATGTATAAACATTCTTATATTATCTTATAAGTATATATTATATATATTCATTATCTTGCCTTAGTACGTTTTTTTTCTTCAACAAAGTAGTTATAAATATTATTTTTTTCTTCTGTAATGGGGCTGGTCGAGGAACCCATTCCTCAATGAAGGTGGGGATGGAAAATCCCCGATATAAATATTGCGGGTATGAAGGCGAGTATGGGGAAAAAAGCTTAATGGGGATGGGAATGGAAATGGCATACCCACCCCCGAATTGAACCCATTGCCATCCTTGGAATTCAGCATAGGAGGCCAAGAACTTGACCCCTGCAAATAGCCCCAGAAGGTGTTCGATGAAATGCCCCAAAGAGGTAGCAGCCATAACCCACATCTTGTAGCGGGCGCGCGCAGCGCTTAGCGCCTCAATTTTGTTTTTTCCTGACATCAAACCGACGTCGTGCCACTTAAGATATATGTTAGTTTATATATAGAAAGTTATGGAATGATATAGATTTCCTTATTTCTTTGTCATTTTACTTTCATTTATTTTTATATTACTATATTTATTTTAGTTTACAATGTAAATAAGGAAGTAACCCCCATCTAGATTCAAATAAAAATACTAGAAAATCAAATTCTCACCAAATCAAAATATGAAAAATTTGTTTTAGTACGAAATACGATTCAGGCTAAAAATGATGGCTCATTAAGTCAATATATACGTCATACTAAAATCCCATAAAATAAAGTTTTCTTATTTGATGTGTAAGGAATAAAAGACGCCAAAAATTATCTTGAGAAAATGATTATTTCGAAAAATCATTTTTCATACTTAGCCAATATTTTTACATAAAACAATTTTTTGGAGCGAAAGATGCCCGTTATAAGCCGTTTAATAATGTGGGTCGAGATGGAAAGCCAGAAAATATGGGTATGTTGCTCAAGGTGGAAAGCTAGAAAACATGGAGCGGAAAACACAGAGCAGAAATCAAGGAGGTGGAAAGCCATAAATTACGGGTGTGGAGCTCGAGGAACGCGAGAAAAATCAGAAACAAGTGTCATATTGGACGTCTATAAAAGGAAACAAGGGGAGAAAAAAATCATAACTCGGAAAAAAAAAAAACCTAGCTCCGCCAATTTTCTTCCTTCCCATTTCTCTCAATTTAAACCTATCTCCTTAAACTCAGAAATAAAATGACATCTTCATTCCCATTTTCTCTCGACCTAAACCTAGCTTCGCTAACATAGGCATGGGGCAAGGGGCTGCACCAATGTGGATGCCCTAATTTGCTTCCTCACGGGGCTAGTTACAGGTAAACGACTCTTTACTCCTTGACAATGATGTTGCTGTTGAAGTTGCGATGAGTTTGATGACTCCTAGGGATGTGTGCGTTCTCGGAATGACGTATGATAACTGGTGGTGAGTGATGCCATGTCACTGAGCGTGCAAAGTACGACATTTGTCACAAGTGTGCGGCATCACCTCATTGTGCAATCCCATGAGGTACAAGTGCTAAGAGCCCAGTTGATTGCATAGCAGAATTTGGTTGAAGATTGTCAGCATGTTATAAGGAGTCTGAAGAGTGAGAGGGCAAAGACGGAGACGCAAATTGACATCAACTTGAAATATTGCAGGAAGAGAATAAAAAAAAAGCTATCAAAGATGGTAGATTTTTAGTCTCAAGACATGCAAAAGCAGCTGGAGGCCCTGGATCGACCGGGTAAACGCAAGCAACGAGATCATGACACAAGTTATGCTCAAGCTAAGGGTGTGATCTTTGGGACCTCAAGTGATGAGCCCCAACAAGCTGTGCATGAAAACCTATGAGAAGAGGTCTAGAGGACCAAACTAAAGGCTCCTATTATGGAATCAAGAAGCGGGCCATGATATTGTTTTTTAATTTTTTTTAAAAGTTAATGTAGTCCCCTGTTTCCTCTTTTTTTTATTTTTATTTTTTTATAATATGAAATAAATAATTTTGTCAGTTTTTGTCATTATTTTATTTTATTTTATTTTTCTTTTAATTTTAACAACACAAATTAATGTGCTAATCACCCAACTATAAATACTTGCAAGTGTATGAATTTATTGGAAATTTCATGAGTTTTTGGATTAGAGGAGATCAACACCGTTTCGCATTGTTAGGTGTTGTCGTTCCCCTGCATCACGGGTCCGATGTTGGCCTCCTTTATGGTTGTGTGGAAAATGTTCAGAAAGATTATTTTGAATCCTGTTTTAGTTTTAGTTTTAGTTTTGCTTGAGGACTAGGAAAAGATTGACCTCAGGAATGAAAATTCATGGATTTATCACTGGCCATAAGAGTGACAAATGTTAAATAAGAACAAATTATTTCACCTCCTCTTGCTTGTTCGTTTTGCTAGTCATTCAGATGATGCTATATATATATATATATATATATATATATTTTTTTTTCTTTTCTTTTCTTTTCTTGCGGGCAAATTCAAAAGTGACTCTACCTTTGGCAAAAGGAAAATGCTAATAACCCTGCCACTTGCCTATATTTGTTCGATGTAAAGTTATGTGCTAGTACTATAGTCTAAAATATCGATAATATTGACAAAATATCGAGGATATTATCGTTTTTTCAAATTACGGATATTTTGGAACGTTTCCATACACATATCGTATAGATATCGATAATATCAACTATAATATCAGAAAATATCAATATCGATAATTTCGCTCAAATTTCAGCAATATTTTATCAAAATATCGCTATAATATGAAAATATTGATGCAATAAAAAAAATGAAATAAATAAATAAATACACAGAGCACACACACAAAAGGGATTCAAACCCTTGCCATTTCACTCCTCTAATGCCTTAACCACAATGTTGCTTATGTTTTTGTGATAATATGCTAAAATATGTAATTTATATTGTTTTGTTTTTTTACAATTACATGCAAAACTATTTTGGGGGTTTATCATTTCATGACTACTCTTCACAATACACTTACTCTACATATAGAGATGATGAAGATAGTGAACATTTTGGTTCTGGCCTTCTTGGCCCCATCTCACCAAAATAAAAAATTTGAACCTAATAAGAACTTTATGTGTTACTAAGACACTCATGTATTTTACCATGCTATGTATAAAGTGTAAAATATTGTGGTAAATTATTATATATAAATGATTATGGTGTGTTTAATCTTCTTTCATTAATTATTATATATTTTCTAAACTCACAGTGTTTGTTAGCTTTCTATATAATCAACTTAACTCAGTTAACCCATCATACAATGCATTTCCTTCCAATTTTTTGTGATAAACTAATAGATAATTGACTGAATAAACATTCTCCAAAGTTTCAATAAAAAATTTCAAATTTTTCTTACAATTTCCGTGGTTTTTATTTAATTTTTATTGATATCTGAATAATATCCCAATATTTCCATCGAAATTTCCATATTTTTAGACTACCAATATTTCCAATATCATCAATATTTTAGACCTGTCATCATATGTCTTTATTATTGTTGAGAGTTTTACTGTATAATTTGACATGTCTGACTAATTTTATTGTATAATATGGCTATTTTTCTAAATAAAACTAGCATAATTTAGGAAGCATAAATAAATATGAATCCCCCAACAGCAAAAACAAGAAACCAGTACAGCAATGACAAAACCCGTGAAACCCTTCTTCTTTTACAAAAGGCATGACCACCTTTGAATTTGGCCATGCCAAAAGCACGAAAAATAGCTTTCTTTTTACAACATCCAAAGTCGCCTATGTTGATCAGATTCTTGTATTTATAAGTTCATTTGATTTATTTTCACATCCTTATAATTTCGTGTGACTCAATACCATCATTACACATGTGTAATTTGTTCTTGACCAAATTTAAATGTTAAAAATAATAAAATTCTTAAGAGGTTGGTTTTGTCATTGATTTAAGAATTCATGTTCGTCATATTGCTAATTAGAATGGCCCCAAATTCCCAGTGAATTGGAAACCACAAGAAGATAAGGTATTGTGCAAAGGGTTGGTTTCTATGAGGCTATTGGCACCAATCAATCAAATGACTCATTTTGGTTGTATGTGTACCAAAAGTTTCTCTTTTTATTATAAGTTTTGTTGTTTGTTCGAGGATTTTTCCTCTTGATTATCAATACAATGTTTCTATTCAAAAAAAAAAAAAAGATTTTGGAAAATGATCTAGGTATGAGCGGAAGCCGGGGTACGATCACCGCAAGTTATTGCTTATCTATTCAAGATTATCAACGAACAATGTTCTCTATTGAATGCATGTTTGACAAAGGTCAATGCAGGACAACCAACGATCTTGAAGATGTGGAGCTACTCACATGCCTTGCATTGGCCTTTGTCATACAAAAGTTTTTGGAAAATAACCTAGGTATGGGCAGAAGCTGGGTACGATCACCACAAGCTATTGCTTATCGGTTCAAGATCATCAACGAACAATGTTCTCTATGGAATGCATGTTTGACAAAGGTCAATGCAGGGCAACCAACAATTTGTCGTCTTCACATGGAGTTCCAAGTCAAAAAAATAAAATAAAAGCAAAATTTGAGCTCCACATAAAATACCAGTCCAGGCAAAACTTGGACTGGAATTCCACCCAAAATTAGACATTTCTCAAATTTCCACCACCCCAATAATTGGAGATGGACTAAGAACCAAGTTTCCAATTCTTCTCCATTGAATACAACATTGAATGTGCTCTTAGGCTATCTCCAATCTAAGGGGTGGAAACTCAAATTATGAGTTTTGAGTTCAAAAGACTCATGTATTTTAAGGAATGGAAATTTGAGGTGGACTTCCAGTCTAATTTTTGCCTAGACTGATATTTTATGTGTAGCACAAACTTTGCTTTTTATTTTTTTATTTTTTTTTTATTTTGGCTTGGAGGCCCATGTTGAGACAAAAAATTACTAGGCCCAACGTGACAAGTTTGCTATCTGACTAAAGAGTTGTGCGACACAACTAGCCTTTGCATAAGTTGATTCCAACGGCTATATTTTCAAAAGTTGTGCTGTGCTATTTTTTATTTTATTCAAATAGCTATATTTTACGTTTAGTGTTATACTTGTTTTTATTTTTAAGTGAAATTCTATTATGTTTTGTAAGGAAATTTTTTTTTTTTTAGTCATGAGAATACATTAATATTTGTATTTTGAAAGGTGGAAATTTGAGTTTAGCCCATCATTAGCCACCTCCAACTCATGAGGCCAAACACAAAATATCCCAAAGTCTCAACTAAAGAAAATGAAGAGGCCAAAATTTGAAAAAATCCAAACTTGAAGTCAAATAACAATCCAACTATTACCTATACTCAAAAAAATTTCAATAGAGCCCACCTGATCTTGGCATGGGCATGCACCAAGAAATCAAATTGAGGCCGCATTGCAGTAGTTGTTGGCATGCCAAGTGTTGTCTTGTAGTAATGTTGCTGTTGGAATCCAGTGATGTTGTCTTTTTTCTTATTTTTTATTTTTATATTCTAATAATAACTTAAATCAATAATGTAAATTAAATCTCCCTTTTTTAATGGTAAAAAAAAAGATCCAATAACTTTAATCTAATTTATTTAAGTTACTATTATAATATATATAAAAAACACATAGATTGAATTATTGTCATTAAATTCCGATAGCAACATCACTGCAAAACAAAACTTGGCACACTGCTTGCGTTAGGTAGCCAACAACCACTACAGCATGTTGACCATTTTGATTCGCTTGCATATGCCTACATTAACAACCGAAATTTTTTTGAATCCAAATAATAACTAAATTATTTTTTAACCTCAAATTTAAGTTTTCTCAAATTTTAGTCCCTTCATCTTCTTCAGTTAGAAGAGAAAATTGACTATAATTTGACATATTTTGGATTTGGCCTAATAGGTTGAAGATGAACTTAGAGACATTCTAAAAATAACCCCAATGGATATCCAAATTTGAAGATGACCAATTTTTCATCTTTCAAAGAGTTCTATCACTCTAAGAAAATTCTTCACTGAAGCTAACTTTTTGCATCTTCATATTTGAAGATAAAGAATCAAGTTTCTTATATGAATACTATTACACCTAATGATTCCTCCACGCAATCTAGTTTATCTTTGATTTGTTGTTTACTGTATAGTAGAATGCAATTATGAATTTCGTTTACCAGACCAATGTTGATTTAAAATGACAACTAGATTTGCTCACCCAATAAAAATACAGACTTCTCTACAAGACCAATCCCCAATCCCCAAAAAATTGCGCCATAACCCCTCATCTCCGCAACTCCTAAAAAATATATATAAATGCCGTAATAATGGATCGTAAAATCCACACACTAAACACTTGAGCCCAAAATAAAGCCGTAGAACAGCCCAAAAATACTATCCTGCACTATTCTACCAAATTTTTCGACTGTATTTGTTTTGTAATTAGCGCCCCTACTATGGTGTGGATCTAAATTTTGTGAAGCTATTCGTACACATGGAGTGGGAATTATTTTCGTCCAATTTACACGTTCAAATGACTAATTTCTAATTCAAATGAGATTAAGACACTCTTCATTGTACGGATGTTTAGATCATTTGGCCTTAAAATAATGATGAAAGTTATTTTCATTAATTTAAAAACCAAGTGAATTCCAAAATATCAGAGACTAATTAGCAATGTAACTTGGCTTAACAAAGAGATGGTACAAAATATGTCTTGCTTCCAACCTCAACAATTTAGAGAGACAACAATTTCTTGTGGAAAGACAAATGTGAGATGCCTTTCCACTTAGAAAGACAATCTAGCAAGACCACCAGTCACATTCCAAGCAGTGAGATTAAAAGCAAGGCAATGTCTCACTTCTTATTGACAAATATACATTGCTAAAAAGTGAGGTAATTTGGGTCACTCGATTTTTATAGTATTAGCATATCTTTATAGGCAAAACCAAATAAGAAATTCTTTTTAAAAAAAGAAAAGAAAAAAAAAGAAAGAACAAGGGCATCAGTTCTCCAAGGTGATAGATAAAACATCAATGAATGTTTCAGATGCAAATTACCCATTAATATCAATGAGGATCATCAACTGCCCAAATAAATAAAAACATCAAATAATCCAGAATTATCAAGAATTTAGCACACGACCCAATTCAAAACAACGTGTGTGAGAGTAAATGAAATTAGAAGTGAGAAAGCGATCAGAACCTGTCGGGATTCACAGTAACATCACACTGTTACAGTCAGTGGATTGACAGACATGAATTTCTATCGTCACCTCGCTTTCTTCTATTCACAACAATTTTTTGGCCAAAACATGAAAATTACAACAACAAAAGAGGGAAAAAAGAAAGGGCTGGGAGAAGGAGACAGCTCAGAACTTCTTAGAGGGTTGTGACCGTCATAGAAGGTGCTCAAGAGCAGCCGACTCTGGACACAAAGAGTTTCATCAAAGCTATCAATTACAGTGAATTTTGATACAAAACACAGAAAGACTCATAAGGGAGGGAGTGGAGGCTGCTTCTGTAGGAAGAGGTGAGAGAGGGGCTTGGAGTTGAGAGGAGGTCGATGCAGAAGAGGCAATTTATAGGCACCACGAGAGAAACCCTAGTTTCTTATTGAATATGGGCTGAAACGTCAGCTGGACTGGATAGGGTAACCAGGGTGAAAGGGAAATGTTTTGTATGGGCTTTGAAAACGGGCTGCTGCTGCATCACGAATTTTTATGATATTGTAGTTCCTCAACTTTTACTTTTAAAAAAAAAAGCAATGTTTGTCCTAATGCTAGTCTCCGGGACTATTACTCCTCTTATTATTATTTTTAGGGTTTTTTTTTTCCACAAATTGTGCCTCATGTTTTCAAATACTTAATTGAAAAATACTTGTCTCCTTCCCCAATAAGTAGAGACTCTTAAATTATTGTTAATGATAGTTTGACACATATATATATATATAAGTTCTTCTTTTTTGTGTTTTTGATGAATTATATTTTTACCGGTGTTTGGAATTCAGTGTTTGTAAAAAGAATAATTTAAAAAATTTGAGGGCCCTCTGCAAAATTTAAATTGGAGCCTCAAATACTTTAACTCAAAATATATATATATATGCAATGACTCAATGCCCTAAAAACAATTTTTATATTACTTAGATTCATCATCAATTAACATGTAAAACTAATATCCACAAATATCTTTCAAGAAAATATGTCTGGTATAGTTGTATGGTATGGTAATATTGTCTAGTTGGTCATGGATTCAATGCTCATTGAGGTTATTTTATGGAGAAATTTTTGTTATTTCGACAAAAGAAGTGAAAAAGAAACCACTAAGACCACAATTGTGTAAATATGTTGTGCGCTCATGTATATATACAATGTATATATAATACATGTAAAAAAAATTCGGGACCCTACAAATCGGGAGCCGTGCACGGTAACACCACTTGCACTATGCCAAGAGTGGCTCTGATATCGGCAATGGTTATTTCTTTGGACAAGTATTCATCATCGCTAAAAGAACCATTGTACTGATATCAAGAAGGAACTTCTCCTTGGTTTGAGCCATGAAAAAAGAAAAGTTTTATTGGATGTTCTTGGATTGTTCATTTTAAACTGTTTAAATGTTATCTAATTATATTTTTGATGTTTTCTCTTACGGATTTGCAGTAACATGTGACAACACAGATAAATCATCCTACGCTTTTGTTATTGACATGTTATGGACTTGCTACAAGTTGTGACCTAATAATAATTTTATTGATTCACCTTTTTACACTATTGGTTCTTTATTGGCTAGTGAGAGTGTTGATCTGTATGCAAAAGTGATGAAAGAACTAGATCAAGTTGTGACAAGAATGGTATTTGAAAACTATGGCATGGAGAAGTGCCATGACGATCACACTCAATCGACTGTTTCCAATCTTCGATTTACAAAATATAAAGAACCCAAGAAAACTGGAAATGCAGTGGGTCTGCCCGGTCATGCAGACAAGACTATTACCACCATACTGCATCAAAATCATGTAAATGGTCTGGAGATAAACACAAAGGATAATGAGTGGATAGGTTTTGATCCTTTGCCTTCATCCTGCCTGTTCCTAGCTGGTGGTGGATATAACCAATTCTTTTATAACAGTCCCACAACAAACTCAGCTATCTCATGTTTACTTACATGGAAGGGGTATTGGAATTATTCTCATTCCTGACTTCCCCTTTACTAATATATGAATATGAAAATTATTCCACTACCTCCCTTGCTTTTACTAATATATGAGTATGGAAACCAGTCAAATTCATGAATTCTCAAGCGTTTATTAACACATTTTTGGAGAGGAGTAGTTGATTTTGTTCTCATTTCTTATCTCCCATGTTCATAACTTTCCCCATTCCAAATAAGTAAATATGTAAATGAGGTTTTATATCTATAAACTCATATCGTTATGACCGGATGAGACAGAGCGAGTCAAATTAAGTTTCAGGAGTAAAGTGAAACATCAAGTGTACCAAACGAGCCTAACTTAAACTTTTGGTAGTTTGATACATCAATCAATACATACTGGCAAGAATTTTTCAGTGATCAACTATCTATGCTGTATATTGCAAGATGAATAAAGATCTCAGATAGGATGTTTGCATTCTTTGGTTGGCCTAGGTTTGGAGCAATGGCAGAATAAAATCTTGTAAACATAGAGTGACTTTGAGGGAAAATGAGGTCAGATACTCGTTGGGGATATTTTCTTTCCAGGAAGGGGTGATACAAATACCCGACGAGCTTATCGACAAGGACCACCCAATCCAGTATAAGCCAGTGCACTTTTTGGAATATGTTCAATATTATCAAGCAAATTACTCCACCATTGGAACTGATTTGATTTTCTTTTTTTAGGGTTCAAAGAATCCAAGCTAGCTCATCCTTCTTTCTTTTGCAATGTACTTTTTGCTTTTGTTTTCCTTAGCACATGTGTCGTGTTTGTGTTTGTTTTTCTTAGCAAATGTGTTGTGTTGTGTTTTTTTGTTCTTTCAGTATAAGTTTATGTAAGGCTTTGTTTCTCATTTGAGATATCAATTTGTGGGCGAATTGTAAGAGCATCTCCAAGGGAATAGGCACCCAAGTAGGTAACCTGGTGAAGTGGTTGAGTTGGTATGACCAAATCAAGTTGGAGGTCCCATACCATACATTTTATGTTCCCTGTTATGTAACCCGGTGTTGGGGTGTCACGATAAATCTCGAATTTTACATCAAACCTAACTTGTAGAACTTCCACAAACTTTCTCTAATGCCATAAGCTCATTGAACAAGGTTTTCTTTTTCTATAAAAAAAAGAAGATAAATATATTTCATATATCTTTAAAAAGAGAGCACAAAAATGATCTATAGAGAACCAATAAAAATAGACGATTGGATGGGGAAATCAATGTGCTATAGATTTTGAAGGAAGCGATTGGCATTGCCTATCATCCTTATCTGGTTTCACTGAAATATGCTACTCACAGAAGAATCATCATGAACACGCCAAATAGTTTCACCCAACAGGTTTGCTACTGAAAGCACAGTCAACTGGGGAAAGTAATTCTTCTCCGCAACAGGAATTGTGTTCGTTACAATCACCTCTTGAAACAGGCCATTTGACAACCTTTCAATTGCAGGAGGGCTGTGAAGAAAAAGCAACAAAAGAAAAGAGTCAAAAAAAGGAAACAGAAAATAAGTCAAAAGATTTGAAGTTCTAGCAGTTCTTGTTTGCAGAAGATCTTGTGCATCTAGTAGAGTTGGAACTTTGATCAGTAACGGGCAGCTTAGACTTACAAGAAATTTATCAACTTAGAAAGGGAAACATAAAAATAGTCAAAATATTAGAAGTTCTAGCAGTCAAACTAAAAGATGAAGGTTATCTCTGGATAGAAGTAAAAACAGCAAAGAGCCAAGACATGCATCTACTCAAATAAACGAAGAAGATCAAATGCTTCAAAGGAAGTTGATACCTAAACACAGCATGAGTACAGCATGCATAGACTTCCCTTGCCCCTTCTTGATGCAATAGAGCTGCACCTTTTGAAATTGTCCCTACAACATGCAACTCATTTAGAAAAGGAATCGAAAACTGGCAGCAAAATGATATATCTCATGCGAGCTGGTTCAAGAGAGGTAAACACACATCAATCTGACCATGAGAATCATCTCAGGGAAATCATATCACATATCAGCTGCAACATTTAAATCTAACTGGAGACATGGATGGACAGGAGAAGTTCACATGTACATGGTCATTCCCCCAAAAGAAACATCATACAAAAACTTCAAAAATGGACCATAAATGTTAGCTGGTATAAAAAGGTAATGACAAAAGAGGATTTAAGGCTTTAGTCATTGAAATTTATTTAACCTAAACAAGGAAAGTAATGAATGATACATAAAAAGCATAAGTTCAATTTGACTTATTATATCCTTTTATTTGGTTATTTATTTAAATTCAATTTGCTTTGTCTTTTTCTTCCTCTATCTTTCATTTTTATTTGTTTGAATTTATGTGCAAGGACAAATATACAATGTGAAATTGACATCAAGATCACTTGACTCACCAGCAGTGTCGATCATATCATCCACCATAACTGCAACTTTTCCTTTTACATCGCCAATCAGGTTCATCACCTACAAAGGTGAAAAATTAGAGATGCAACAATTCCTTGCTCATTGGCTTGTTCGTTACATTAATGAGCTACAACATTGACAGCCATGCCATTATGCACCTGTACGTTGTCCTAACATTTTGAAATGTCCCAAAAAAACTAGTTTTAAGAGGATAAATAAAAGCTTAGAACAATGACAGAGACATGGGACACATGGCGTGATTTATGACAAAAAAAAAATCCACGTCAGTTGATGGGATTTAAACATTTCAGCCATAATGACCACAGTATATTATATCCCTTCATCAAGTATAATGTTGCATGTGAAGCATTACAAAACATACAAAGATTAAAGCAGGCCGTTGCTGCAGAAATTACCTCAGCAACATTGTGTCCTTGACGTCTTTTGTCTACAATGGCTAAAGGTGCATCAGATAATTTTTTTGCAAAAGCACGTGCTCTTGCAACTCCCCCAACATCAGGGGACACCACTACCAAATCATCAGAACAAATTGTCTTGCTGGCAAGATAATCAAGGATCACATGCTAAATTGCACATGAGAAATATCGTAAGTTTTAGAGAACACAAAGCTTTTACAAGTCAAGAATATAAAATCAGTGTGCTGATTCACCTCGCAATATACATGATCTACTGGTATATCAAAGTAACCTATTGACTGCCCAGAGTGAATGTCACAAGCAAGAACACGGTCTGCACCTGCTACAGTGATGAGGTTTGCAGCCAGCTTGGCGGCAATGGACTCACGCCCTTGAGTCTGGAGGAAAAAAGAACGCATATTCCAGTTCAAATGCTAAAAACGATGTGCTTCAATTAAAATAAAAGTAATAACTATAAAGATGTTGAACTCGTAACAAACTTAATGGTATGCCCTCCCGCTCCCATTGACAAAGTATGAATGAAACCACCCAGAATGCCATATTTCCTTAGTTTTGTTTGTAATCTTTGATCTCCAGGTACTTTCCACTGATAATATCCTAGAAAAGTTCAACCTAAAACACTAAGAAATAAACTTGCCTTTCTATCAGCTCTGGAATATCCGAAATATGGAATTACTGCAGTAATATTTTTGGCCGATGCCCTCCGACAAGCATCAATTACTATCTGTAGCTCTATGAAGTTCTCATTCACAGGAGGGCAAGTTGGCTGCAGTAAGAATACATCACATCCTCTAACACTCTCTCCCAATTGGACGTAAACTTCACCATCTGCAAAGCGCTTTATGTTGATCTTCCCAAGCTCCAATCCCATGTACCAAGCAATTTCCTAAGCATAATTTACTGATAGTTAGCAATCACAAGCACAAAGCCCCAAGAACTATAAGCGATTTATTGTGTTGAAGAGACAAATATATAGGAAAGATGGTTAAGAAGTTTCTTAAGTAAAAAACAATTAGTAAACAGCTAGAAATATACAACTAAAAGCATCCAACATTTTTCACACAGCTTCAAAAACTGAAGACGAAATGCATGTGACAACCTTATGTTTAAATATATATAAAGGGAGACTGTCTCATGTCAGCCAATCTAACAAGTAAATCATCAGTATTAAAAAGCAAAACATGCTCTAACAGTTAATGTTAATGTCAAGGAAATGTGAAAATGCCCTTTGAAAGGTGATGTCTAACATATATACGCTAAAACAAAAGCGGATTCTGATTACCTGAGAGAGTGCAGGATTTGCTGTGCCAGAAAACAGTTTGATCCTAGGACTACTTCTGTTAACTGACTTCTCCAAGCGTGCTGATTCCAAGAACTTGGGCAGCGTCCGTTCGTTAACAATAGGAATGATTGGCTTCCCATTTCCGTATTTAATTGGCTCAGCCATATCACATTTCTACAACAATAATTCAAATACACAAATCAACAAAACTTGAAAATGACATTGTAAATACTTTGGAACATTATCTAGAAAATGAAAACAACAAGAAAACTTTATTTTGCTGCACCCAAATACCCACAGCAGAATTTCATCCAACATGTCAAAACTAATAGAAGTTGAACAAAATTTATGTTGGAAATTGTCAAAGCCAACCCCTTTCTTTTTCTCTTTCTGGAACATTTAATGAAAAATTTCGAGTTCAAACTACAGAACATAAAATGCAAATGTGTCTCGGTACACTTACGACGCTATTAGGAGCGTAGATTCGAGAGCCGGAGTCGTTGGGGAGCAGAGTTTTATGGCTGACAGAGCAGCGAGAGAAGAGAGACGAAAAAGACGACGCCATTGACGACGACGAAGAAGAAGACGTCGGCATAATGAGTGAGGCCGCCATACCTTTACCAGTATAAAAATTAGGGTTAGGGTTAGGGTTAGGGTCTTGGACAGAGAAGAGGGAGAGTGCCTTCGTGTGCTTTGGGGAATGCTCTGAGAGAGCAGTGTGGCTCTTTATCTATGGCGGGGGTCTCTGTTTTTTCCACGGCATTTGCATTTTCGTATTTTCTTTTAAAATTATAAAAAAGGGTGGTGGTGGCGGAGGTGGTAGGTCCAATACGACACCGTCTCGCGTGCTGCACGTTACTTAAGTAAGTGGGGCCAGTCAAATCCAAGTGAACCAATTCATCACGTCCCAATTCCTTGTACTTACTTATGTTTTCATATTTTTGTTTCGCTTTCATTCACCACATGGCCTTTGCATGTTTTTTTCCTTTCTCACTCACTTTCTTCTTTTTTTGGTTGAAAAGGGGGGAGGTTTTGGATTGATTGGCTCGAAATTTGGTGCCAGTTTCCATTCTTATGGTCAACTAAAATGGAATCTTATTAGGAAAAGGCTAAAGTTGGAATCTTTGATTTTTTTTTGATTTTATATTCCCTATTTATCTTCTTTGACAAAGAAAGGTTCTATTTGTATGGTTGATGACAATCATTCCAAAAATATGGAAAGGAAATCGCCTCGCAAGTTTTTTTATATATTTATTTATCATTTTAAGACAAATTATAAAAGAATTTTGAAATTTCAAAAGACCAATCAACAACTAGTATTCAATTTCGAAAAACTTTAGACCATACATAAATGAGAGATAATGCATTTAATAGTTGGATTTGTCACAATTTCTATAACCTAACAATTCTTTGAAGTGATTTCAACTTTGAAATATATTGTCCTCCACTTAAGTCCTATATAAATATTTTTGGGGAAGGGTTATCTACTGTAGACGTTCCTGAACTTGGCCCCAGTTGCAATTGGGTCTGTGAACTTTTTTTCTTGCCAATTACATTCTTTAACTGGACAAATTTTTCCAATTAGGTCCTACCGTCCAACTATGTCAATTTGTCTGTCAAAATGAGGTTTGTCTGTCAAAATGAGGGGGTAAAAGCGTCCTTTCGGGTTCTTCATCTAGCATTGACCCCAACTCCACCTTCTTCTTCCATCATCGACCCAATAACAACACCTCAAGAATTTGACTATTTTGGAAAGCCACATTCTTCTTCCATCATCAACCCAACAACCCCACCTCAAGAATCTGACTATTTTGAAAAGCCATTTGTTAGAGGAGACTTTGGGTAGAAAATTCCAACGTTCTGGAATTTCATAAAGACCCAAAAAAAAAAAAAAATCTGTGAGAAAGAGAAACTTACCCTACCCAACAATTCTCTCGCTCAAGGAAACTTCTCAATTTCACAATCTCTTGGCCTCTTCCTGTGGTTTTCACCTTTTCTTTTGCTTTCATTTGTGTTCATTAGTCTCCCTCTCTATCTATCCCTCTCTCTCTCTCCCGTAACCTATTCCCCCCTCCTCCTTCAAAACCCAGATCCCAACCCAACTTGCAAAAACTTCTGTTGAGGCCCAAAAAATCCACGGTTGGGCCTAAATAAATCTTGGGCCCACAAGCCCATGCCAATTAACCCGCCAAGCATCATGATAAAAGCTTGTCATGCCAAGCGGAAAATTGTTATTTCACACTCAACCACGCTACAAGCCTAAGTGGGCCCAAGCCACTCAAATGCATGGGGCTTGCTTAAGTGGGTTGTGGTATAGATGGTAATAAGTTGACATGAGGCCCATTGATTGGCCGAGAAAATAGAAGTCCTGGGGTTGCTTGGGAGCCTCGGAACTCAAGCCCATTTCTTAGGCCCAAACATGTGGGTACGCACAAAAGGGAAAAATAGCCCATTAACTTAACCAAATTAGCTCAACACCTCAACAAAATGGTTAGCCCATTTATTTAATAAGCCAACCCATTATCCTAGAAAGCCCATATAATTAAAATAAAGACCTGCAAAAGCCTCAGCACCTGGTTAAGAAACAGAAGCCACGAAGGGAGCAAGGATGTCCACGTACGCAGAGTTGTTGGGAAGCTCCAGCACATGGGAGAAACTAGTTTTAAGCAAAAAAACATTTAAGGACCCAGGGGGTAATTGGTGCGCAGATCGCTAGGAAGGGAGGCACCTTTCAAACCAGCTTGCATACCCATTTCTTTCTCCCCATCAGATCTAGCCATGGAAAAGGGGAGAAAAGAAGGAAGAAAGATAGGTGAAAGTGGGCATTCCTCACTGAGAGAGCTGCGGGAAAATCCTAGAGCTGCCTAAATCCTGTTTTTGTGCAATTGGGGGGAGAGAATTTCACCAAATAGGATGAGTCAAAGGAAGGGAAAGATTTGTCCAAATTGGATAGAAACCATTAGGGTTTCTTGGAGAAAGGAGGCTTCCAGCGGCTATAAAAGGGGCCATCTTCTACCTATCAAAACCAACTCACATTTGGAGAGCAAGCTTCCTCTCTCACCTGGAAAAACCCATCAAATTCGTGCTCTACTCACCCTTCTCCTTGATTTTCCCCTTTTTGGCAGATTGCTATTGTCACGACCCGACTCCCCTAGCACGATATTGTCCGCTTTGAGCCCCCTCTGCCCTCGCGGTTTTGTTTTTGGGAGCTCACGAGCAACTTCCCAGTGGGTCACCCATCCTGGGATTGCTCTAGCCCCCAACTCGCTTAACTTCGGAGTTCTTAAGAATCCAAAGCCAGTGAGCTCCCAAAAGGCCTCGTGCTAGGAAGAGAAGTGCCCACACATTTAAAGAACTTCACATTTCCCTCCCCGAGCGATGTGGGATTGCTCACCGTTCTTTTTCCCCAAAACATGGGTCTTACAATCCACCCTCCTTGGGGCCCAGCGCTGCCCTCGCTGGCACATTTCCGGTCGGGTCGGCTCTGAAACCATTTGTCACGACCCGACTCCCCTAGCACGATATTGTTCGCTTTGAACCCTCCTCTCTATCCTCACGGTTTTGTTTTTGGGAGCTCACGAGCAACTTCCCAGTGGATCACCCATCCTGAGATTGCTCTAACCCCCAACTCGCTTAACTTCGGAGTTCCTAAGAATCCGAAGCCAGTGAGCTCCCAAAAGGCCTCGTGCTAGGAAGAGAAGTGCCTACACATTTAAAGCACTTCACCTTTCCCTCCCCAAGCGATGTGGGATTGCTCACTGTTCTTGTTTCTCCAAGACACGGGTCTTACAGCTATAGCATTTGACAGAGCCTCTGCCAAGCTGCCAGAAAAACACTCAAGCCACCCATTCTCATCTCTCTCTCCCTCATTCTCTGCCAAAACTTCCTACAAACCCTCTCCTCTCCTACCTTAATACCTCTCTTTTTCCCAGAAATGCATAAGCTTTCTCTTTAGTGCTAAACTCATGACAATTTTGCTTCCATGCCACAAGCCTCTCATTCCAAGCTAGAGAATCAATCTGTAAGTCATTGTTATTTTCATTGGTAAAGATAACCAAGGTGTTTCCTAAGGCTTCATTCCCCTTTCGAAACATTCTTGGGGCTTGATGTTGCATTCCTAAGAGGACACAAATTAATGTGCAAACAACCAATTAAAAATACCCGCAAGTGCACGAATCTAATGAAGTATAGATTATGTAAGTACGGGTTCAATCCCACGAAGAACTTGTCGGCTTCCTATAAGTTCTAGTTTGAGTACGTAAAGAACACTTAATTGACACACCACAAATGCACAAATGAAAAATGGAAACAAAAAATGAGTAAAGAAGTGTAAAAGAAATGAAACAACACAAGAAAACTAAAGAAAAACACAAACATCATTTTCTATCACCATTTTATCACCTATTTATAACCTGTAAACAGTACCATGAACAGTGCCATAAACAGTGAAATGAACAGTAGCAACTGGTCGTGAGCAGTGACGACCGGTCGTTTTGCACAGAATCGTTTTTATGTTTTTCTAGTTTCGACCTCTGTCCAGTTTTTGATCTATAACTTTCCAACCATTTGTCCAAATTTTGCGTTCTTTATACGGTTGGATTCAGCACAGAAAATGCAAGAACACAGAGCGGACCAAAAGTCCAAAACAATTAGGGAAACAAATAAAATTCAGTAACAAAGACACATAACGTGTCGAACACACAACTCACACACACATTTGGGGGGGGGGGGGGGTGGGGGGGTTTGGTTTGGTTCAAGTGACCTATTTCTAATGCATGAAAGTAAATGGACTTTGAATTTAAATGAGAATGGCAGAGATGAATTATCAAAATATGAAAGTACCAAGTAACAAACACTAGGGTTTCGGAATCCACCCTAAACAATTCTACCAAAGTTCATGAATACTCAAGTGATGAACTCTAAATGTGTTGATGAAGATGTTCGCAATCAAGACCATGGGTCGTGGCTCAAGACGCATTGATTCTCTCTAATATAGGTAAAGTGCATGGTTCATGCTACAATACTTGTGCCCTCCCCATAACCGAACCTAGGTATAGTTTGTACTTCGATTCAATTACAAGGAAAACCCATTAAGTTCAAAGAGAATATGAACATCACAAGAATCCTAATAGCATGGTGTTTACATTATGTATTCAAGAAACCAATTCACATGGATGATTCTTACTTCATCCATTTATTGCTTAAGATAAAACTCAAACACAGGGGGGATAATTTCACCATATAGCTCCTTACGGCCTGTTGGATAGATTTTACTCTATCTATTTCTCGCAAGTGCACGAACCAATTATAGTATAGGAATGCAAGCACGAGGTCGTTCCACAGAGACTTGGATGAAAGACACTTATTACTACTACTTAGACTCACAAGTAATCCTAAGACTAAACAGAATTTAAATGAGGTTGTGTTGAGTTTGTTTGGAGTAACAACTACAAAAAGGGAAAGCAAATAGCAAGTGACTGAAAACTACTAAAAGGGAATGCAAAATAGCAAGTGATCAGCAAGTAGATGTTTAGAAAATTTAGAGAGAAAGGAGACAAGCACTAGGGTTTCAACTTCACCATGACAATCCAATTTCAAGCAACAAGTCAACAATCACCTAAGTTGATTACAATTTCTGGAGTTCGTTCTTTCTTATGTATGATTATCCATATGGTGTTTGGTTTTAATCAAGTACTCAGAAAACACAACTTAGCTATGGTGTTTAGTCTAGGCCATGAATCTGAATCCATTAAGCTTAAGAAGAACACAAAAGAACCAAGTAAACATTTAAACATGGTGTTTGTCCTAAATGCATTACCCACTCATTCACTAATCGGTTCAAGAGTCATATGGTGTTTATGTAAACTTGAACTAGATAACCAACATGCATGTGTTCATAGTGGCCAGTTATTTAAACATGCATAAAGATTCAACTAAGAACAAGTGAATGAGACCAGAAAATTAGAAGTAATCAACAAAGGATAACATTAACTTGAAACATGAAATTGTCTTGTCAGGTTACATTGAAACCCTAGCTATGGATTTAGCTGCTCATAATGAGAAATAAATTAAGACAGAAATGAGAAAACATAATGAATGCAATAAGAGTAGAAAAACCCATTTTCTGAAGTTCTTGTGGTGTCCAAGGCTTCTCCAAGTGCTTCTCCACGTCTAATGCTTCTCCAAGAGCTTTCTCACGTCTAGAAGGATGTATGAAGGATATGGAGGTGATTTGGGATGAGTTTGAGTGAGTGGTGATGGCTGAGGAAGATGAAATTCGTAGGGAAATAGAAGAGAGATTTGCTGGAGTTGTTTTGGTGATTTGAGGCTGTTTAGAGCTTTTGGTTGATTGCTGGAGTGTTTGGGATTGTGAGAGTGTTTGAGGATAATTTCTGAATGTGTTTGGGAAAATGATGGAAGTGTTTGAGGGGGGATGGAGTGAAGGATGGCTGAATTGTGGGGTTATGAATCCCAGACTTGCACCTAGAGTGTATGGGAATGTTTAAGGATGGATGGAGAGGGTTTTGTGGGGTTGTGAATCCCAGGCTTGCACACCTTGAATGTGGAATGGAAGTTGTATTTATAGGGAGAGGGAAGTAAGAAATCAGAATTAATTATGGCAATCACCTAACACACTTGCAATTGAAAATCAGAATGTGGTTGCTGCACTTCACCACCTAATCCCACCAGCAGCCATAGCTCATCATCATGTCAGCATGACCAAGCTTCCATCCAGGAAACCAATAGCTCATCCTCATGTCAGCATGACCAAACAAGCAATGAGCTCATCTGCAAGTCAGCATGATGTGTATTTTGATGGGCTCACGGATTGGGCTTGGATTAATCAATTGATGAGCTTGGGCTATCCATCTTTAAGTTCAGAATGTCTTCTTTCCAAGCACACGTGAATTGGCCCAATCCAAGTATAGATGAAAACGATACGTCCGAAATGAATTTGTAACTCGGTCTTCAGTTTTTACACATTGTTTTCACCATTTTACTTCAAATGCCTCAAGTGATACCTAGAGCTCAATGAACTGAATGACAAACACAAAAGAGGTTAAAATCACAAGGTTAACTCAAAAACATAACTAAATCATAAGCTATAAGGGTATAAAATGATATACAATTGTGAACCGAACAAATACCCCCAGACTTAGATTTTGCTAGTCCTCGAGCAAAACAAAACAAAACAAAAACAAGAAGTTAAGTAGACCACTTTCGCAGGTAACTCGATTGCATTGAGCATATGCAACAAGCCTTTAAACCTCTAGGCATCCCTAGTAGGAGGAGTTGTGTCTCCTAAGGGTTTAACAGAAACGATACCCATAAACGCTTTACTAACTCTACAAAACAAAGTGGTTAGAAAAACAAAATTTGAAATCAACTAATGAAAATGAAAGAAAACTTTAGTCATACCTCCAACACCATAGAGTTGCCAAAATAGGTGATCAATCAGTGTGTACAAGTGGAAGCTATAGCTCAAAGGCACACGGCTTCAAAGCAAGCACACTCAAACCTTGAATAGAGAACATGCTTCGACTCTAATTCTCACAGATAACACTCAATCACTCAGATCCTATGGTTTAATTCTCTCAAGAAAGCATAAGTGAGTGTATGAAATAGAAGCACAAATTTAGTTAGATCTCATGAAAGGAATCAAATACTAAGAATAGAGATACACACATACTTACCATCACACATGAATACATCCTCAAAGATCAGCTAGGTCTTTCACAAGGTTGTAATGAAAGGCTAAGGTTAGGGGAAATGGAAGAATTGGAAGGAAAAACAAGTAACTTAAGAACATACCAAGGTTGCATTCTTCTTTGATCTGTAAGGTATCATTGGTTTAGAATGGCATGGCTGCAAACTTCATGGTATCACCTGGCATAGACTTTATTTTTCACACTTAGATCAAATCGAAACACACTCATCTTTGCTGATTTGATCTGCATCTTCTTTAACTTTATTGCACAGATACACACCAATTTCCATTTAGGTATATGACAGCAACTTCCTTGCTTCAAACTTTATCTTGGCACACCTTGGTATATTTCTAAGTTATAGGGTATGGCTACAAGAGGTTAAATATCTCAGATTGAGATACAAAGGTAGGGAAAATGATGAGGGTGATAAAAGAAAAGGGCTTGAAGTGTTTGGCTTCAAGAGGGCTGATGGAACACACATATAGGTTGGGTGACAAGAAAGTACATAGAATGGTTATGCACACATAGCCATTCTAGGTATATGGCAGCAACTTCCTTGCTTCAAACTTTATCTTGGCACACCTTGGTATATTTCTAAGTTATAGGGTATGGCTACAAGAGGTTAAATATCTCAGATTGAGATACAAAGGTAGGGAAAATGATGAGGGTGATAAAAGAAAAGGGCTTGAAGTGTTTGGCTTCAAGAGGGCTGATGGAACACACATATAGGTTGGGTGACAAGAAAGCACATAGAATGGTTATGCACACATAGCCTAGCATCACTTCAATGAGTTCATTCATGAATGAGAGCAAGCATATGATATCTGCAAAAGAGAATCATCCTTAGTATTCAATCAAAATGGAACAATGAGATCAATTAGAGTGAATAGAAGAAAATAAGTATGGATGAGAAATAGAACACTTTAAACCCTCTCAAGAAAGCAATTAGGCTCGATATGGCTCACTAGGGTAGTCTCCACTATTCTCCTTCAAGAATTTGAGCATGGTACTTTAGCCACCAGAATTCTAAGAGCAAAATTTTGATATGAAAACCTCAATGGCAGCTCCATAGCATTGATTGTATGACATTCTAAAAAAAAAAAAATTAGTGCAAGGGAACGAAAATTGAAAACACAAATGACACGAAAATTGAAAACACAAATGAATTAAATTTGAAAGCCTTCCCCCCAGACCTGAATTGAACATTGTCCTCAATGTTAAAGCATAGAAAAGATGATTGAGAACATGCAAATGATAAGGGGAAAAGTTAAGAAGAAGGTTTAGAGAAACTCCCCCTTGATGCGATTAGGTCGACCGCTACCAAGCACCGTCTTCTTGAACACATGGGTTGCCTCCCAAGAAGCGCCTTAGTTAATGTCTTGGCAAGACATCATGCAATCTGCTTATGGTGAGTTGGGGGGTTTCGGATTAATTGTCTCAACATAGTTCACCCAACTTCTTCTCTTCTTCCTTCGCTTCCTCTGTCTTTTTCTTCTCTTTTTCTTCATGTGTGTAAGGAGTGCAACATTGAACATTGAGGTGACATTGGATGGTTCCAACTTCATAGAGCATGGTCCAGGAGGCTCAAGTGGTGGCCCAGAAAATGGTGGGAATGGCTGGAACACTTCAAGGGCAGCTACCACTTCCTGGAACTCAGATTCATCATCAAGGTCACCTAAAGGTTGTGTCAAAACAATTTCTAAGGCATCATCAGATTGTGCCTGCACAAACTTAGACAAAACCAGGGAATCCAAACAATCAATTGAAAAACAATCAAGTGAATTAGAAGGATGAGTTAAGGATTCAAACACTTTGAATTCTATGGTTTGGCCAAGGACTGTCATTTTCAGAATGCCATTTTTCACATCAATAAGAGTGTTTGCTGTGGCCATGAATGGTCTTCCAAGCAAGATAGGCAGCTCACGATCATGAATGGGTGCATCTTCCATGTCTATCACTACAAAATCAGCAGGCAATATTAGCTTATCAACTTGAACCAAAATATCTTCAACAATACCTCTAGGATATTTCACTGAACGATCAGCAAGTTGTAAGCTGAGTGTGGTGGATTTTAATTTTCCCAAACCAAGTTGCAAGTACACTGAATAAGGCATTAGATTGATACTTGCACCTAAATCCAACATGGCTTTCTCAGCTCGTTTATCTCCAATGGTTATGCCGATGGTAAAACTACCTGGATCCTTGAGCTTAGGAGGAAGTTTTCTTTGAAGGACAGCACTCACATTTTCAGACACCAACACCTTCTCATGAGGACTATACCTTCTCTTGTGTGAGTTCAACTCCTTAAAAAATTTAGCATAAGTTGGCATGTTCCTGATCACATCAAGCAAAGGCAAGTTAACATTGACTTTACTAAGTATATCATGGATTTCAGGTAAAAGACTTATCCTGTTTGCTTTTAGCAAGACGTCCAGGGAAAGGAATTGGTGGCACATAAGGGTTCTCGGCCTTGTGCAATATAGGTGAAATTGTTGACTTGCCAATGGGAATTGCTTCTTTTGGTGTCATCTCTTCCTTGTGTTCATCACCTGCATTCACAACATCATGATTAGTAACTTCATTGCCAACTTTATTATCAATAACCTTACCACTTCTAAGAACTGAGATTGCTTTGACTTGCTCATGATGCTTGGGATTCACATTTGGTTGGCTAGGGAATTTTCCAGGTTCTCTTTGGTTCAAAGTATCTGCAATTTGTCCCAATTGAATCTCTATCTTAGTAAGGGCAGCAGAATGTTGTTGAAGAGCACCATTAGTAGTTTGCTGGAATTGCAAAGTATTTTGGGCCAACATCTTGACTGTGTCCTCCAATGAACTTGGTTTAGGCTGGAATGATGAACTTTCTTGATTTTGATTTTGATTGTTGCTCCAAGAGAAATTTGGGTGATTCCTCCAACCAGGATTATAAGTGTTTGAGAAGGGATCATTTCTTGGCCTTTGGTTGTAAGAATTCATCATGTGGGCTTGTTCTTGGACAAACTCAGGATAAGCATTACTAGCTGAACACATGTGAGTTGAGTGTCCTTGAGAATTGCAAATAGCACAAACTTCAACTTGAGGAGCTTTAGGTACCATATTGAGCACAACATCAAGCTTCCTTTGTAAACCAGCCACCTGTGAAGCAAGCTCATTGTTAGGACTAATCTCATAAATACCAGCTTTACCTCTTGTATCTTTGTGTTGAGCATTGGGTCCCAACATCTCAAATATGTCATATGACTCTTGAGCATTCTTTTTCTTTAAAGCTCCACCTGCAGCATTATTGACAGTAGATTGACAAGTTTCGGTTAGTCCATCATAAAAAATTTGCATTTGTAAGTATAGAGGTAACCCATGATGTGGACATTGCATTAGAGTTCCTTTGAAATGCTCCCAGCATTCGTTGAATGGTTCGCCATCATGTTGTGAGAAGTTGAAAATCTTGGACCTCAAGGTGGCTGTCTTTTGGGCAGAGAAAAACTTCTCCAAGAACTTCTTAGCAACAGCATCCCAAGTGGTTAGTGATCCAGGGGTTAACGACATAAACCAAGTCTTTGCTCTATCTTTCAAAGTGTAAGGGAAAACCCTCATCCTCAGATTTGCTTCAGACACATCCTTCAAAGGCAAAGTACAAACAACAGTATAAAATTCTTTAATGTGAGCCAAAGGATCTTCGTTAGGTAAACCATAAAAAGAAGGAAGCATTTGAAAGTGAGAAGATTTAAGCTCATAGTTTCTAGCTTCTCTGGACAGCAAGATGCATGAAGGTGAATTTGGTATGATTGGTTGAGCAAGATCCTCCAAAGCAAGTTGGTCATTAGCTGCCATCTTTTCTTCTTCCTCTTCTTCTTCTTGATCTGAGTTAAAGATGTTGAACAAAGAGTATTCTTCTGAGCTTGCTGAATTGGAGGTTTCAGATTCTAAGGGATTGAGAATAGATTCAATGGCTGCCTCCCTTGCTTTAACAAGCCTTTGTTCAAATTCAGCCAGTGATGGTTGTTGTGTACCACGGATTGGTTGGATTCTAATGGTTCCGGATTGAGAGTGTTTCTTGACCGCTGATACAACTTGTTCAAGCAACGGTTTGCTCGACATGCAAATACCTGAAAACAAAGAAAAACTAAAGAACGTAAGCAATAGAAATAAGACTCTTAATCAAGTCCCCAGCGGCGCCATTTTCTTGTTGGACAGATTTTACTCTATCTATTTCTCGCAAGTGCACGAACCAATTATAGTATAGGAATGCAAGCACGAGGTCGTTCCACAGAGACTTGGATGAAAGACACTTATTACTACTACTTAGACTCACAAGTAATCCTAAGACTAAACAGAATTTAAATGAGGTTGTGTTGAGTTTGTTTGGAGTAACAACTACAAAAAGGGAAAGCAAATAGCAAGTGACTGAAAACTACTAAAAGGGAATGCAAAATAGCAAGTGATCAGCAAGTAGATGTTTAGAAAATTTAGAGAGAAAGGAGACAAGCACTAGGGTTTCAACTTCACCATGACAATCCAATTTCAAGCAACAAGTCAACAATCACCTAAGTTGATTACAATTTCTGGAGTTCGTTCTTTCTTATGTATGATTATCCATATGGTGTTTGGTTTTAATCAAGTACTCAGAAAACACAACTTAGCTATGGTGTTTAGTCTAGGCTATGAATCTGAATCCATTAAGCTTAAGAAGAACACAAAAGAACCAAGTAAACATTTAAACATGGTGTTTGTCCTAAATGCATTACCCACTCATTCACTAATCGGTTCAAGAGTCATATGGTGTTTATGTAAACTTGAACTAGATAACCAACATGCATGTGTTCATAGTGGCCAGTTATTTAAACATGCATAAAGATTCAACTAAGAACAAGTGAATGAGACCAGAAAATTAGAAGTAATCAACAAAGGATAACATTAACTTGAAACATGAAATTGTCTTGTCAGGTTACATTGAAACCCTAGCTATGGATTTAGCTGCTCATAATGAGAAATAAATTAAGACAGAAATGAGAAAACATAATGAATGCAATAAGAGTAGAAAAACCCATTTTCTGAAGTTCTTGTGGTGTCCAAGGCTTCTCCAAGTGCTTCTCCACGTCTAATGCTTCTCCAAGAGCTTTCTCACGTCTAGAAGGATGTATGAAGAATATGGAGGTGATTTGGGATGAGTTTGAGTGAGTGGTGATGGCTGAGGAAGATGAAATTCGTAGGGAAATAGAAGAGAGATTTGCTGGAGTTGTTTTGGTGATTTGAGGCTGTTTAGAGCTTTTGGTTGATTGCTGGAGTGTTTGGGATTGTGAGAGTGTTTGAGGATAATTTCTGAATGTGTTTGGGAAAATGATGGAAGTGTTTGAGGGGGGATGGAGTGAAGGATGGCTGAATTGTGGGGTTATGAATCCCAGACTTGCACCTAGAGTGTATGGGAATGTTTAAGGATGGATGGAGAGGGTTTTGTGGGGTTGTGAATCCCAGGCTTGCACACCTTGAATGTGGAATGGAAGTTGTATTTATAGGGAGAGGGAAGTAAGAAATCAGAATTAATTATGGCAATCACCTAACACACTTGCAATTGAAAATCAGAATGTGGTTGCTGCACTTCACCAACTAATCCCACCAGCAGCCATAGCTCATCATCATGTCAGCATGACCAAGCTTCCATCCAGAAACCAATAGCTCATCCTCATGTCAGCATGACCAAACAAGCAATAAGCTCATCTGCAAGTCAGCATGATGTGTATTTTGATGGGCTCACGGATTGGGCTTGGATTAATCAATTGATGAGCTTGGGCTATCCATCTTTAAGTTCAGAATGTCTTCTTTCCAAGCACACGTGAATTGGCCCAATCCAAGCATAGATGAAAACGATACGTCCAAAATGAATTTGTAACTCAGTCTTCAGTTTTTACACATTGTTTTCACCATTTTACTTCAAATGCCCCAAGTGATACCTAGAGCTCAATGAACTGAATGACAAACACAAAAGAGGTTAAAAGCACAAGGTTAACTCAAAAACATAACTAAATCATAAGCTATAAGGGTATAAAATGATATACAATTGTGAACCGAACACGGCCGCTCAGCCCATTTGTAGCTACCAGAAGAAAAAGTCCCCTACAACTTCTTTGCCAAAAACCTTAGTTTGGGTACCTCAAGGAGATGCTTTTCTGGTAAAAAAAGAGACACAAAACCCAACACTTTATTTCACATAATGTACAAAACCTAAAATCCCAATTAGACAACTTCAATATGTCTTGACGTTAGGACTGTGGAGGGTTTAAGGGTAGAGTACGTTCTTTGGCTTTCTCTCATTGGTTTTAAGGGGGTTAGGTTGAGATCTGGGTTTTGAGGGGGTGGGATAAGGAGGAGGGGGGAAATGGGTTATGGGAGAGAGGGAAAGACAGAGATGGAAAGCTGAAAGAGAGCGAAAGAAAGACAGAGAGGGATTTGGATTTTTATTTATTATTTTTAAGTTTATTTATTTATTTAATTATTTTAATTTAATTATGTTTTTCACTTTTTTCACTTTTTTTTCTTTTTAAAATATTTTAATTAATATGGATGGTTTTAGCCCTCAAATTAACGGCCAAATTGATAGAAGGACTCAATTGGAACCAATGAGACAATTGGATGCCCTAATTGGCATGAAAACAAGTTCACGGATCCAATTGCAACTGGGGGCCAAGTTCAGGGACGTCTACAGTAGATAACCCTTTTGGGGTGCTAGCAACCTTATCTCCAACCTTCTCTTTTGGACCTTCTTCCTTTTCCTCATGACATGTGTCTCTTTACTTACACTTAAAACAATGTAATTAATGCATCAAACAAGCTAACATTTGTTTTTCAAATTTATCCTTATTAAATATATTGATTTTAATGTTTCCTTTAATTTATCAATTTCACGGAATGAATTTGATGGGAAATCATTTCCCATGTCATTTCCCAAGGGATGGGAAATGGTGATTCATTTCCCATGTTTGGTAATGCCGGGAAAGTAACATGGAAATATTACTTTATTTCATTTCCCATGTTTGTTTTAAGCAGGAATGGAAAGCTAATTTTGTTTAGTTTCCCATTTTTACCCCTATTAAAAATATGTTATGAATTAAAAAATAAAAAAGGAATACCAATAGTTGTTGGATAAAACTATAATTATAAATTATTAGTAAGAACAAATTAGTCAGAAAAATGTGCATTTAATGCTAGCCTTACTTTCCCATGAGAAGGGAAAGTAAAACCCAAGGAGGGAGGATGACATCACTTTCCCCTCTACTTTCTCATGTGTCAGGCAACGATTTCCCATGCATGACTTACCAAACATAGAAAAACAATTGATTTCTCATCCCCAAGTTTCCTTTCCCATGAACCAAACGGGGCCTTACTGTATAAAAAAGTCATCTTTCTATTGAGTGTTTTTTTAGGTCATTCTTTTGTGTTTAAAAAAACACACGTTTTATCTCTATTAAAAATAGACATTTTCTTTTTAAAAAACTGACTTTTTTATTATTTAATTTTGTACATGTGGTAAGAGAGTTGAAAATTTGTTTTTGAACAAATTGAAGAAGAATACATTTAATAAGGGTAAACTTGGAAAACAAATGTTAACTTATTTGATGCATTAGTTACATTGTTTTAAGTGTAAGGAAAGTGACACATGTAATAAGGAAAAGGGAGAAGGTCCAAAAGAGAAGGTTGCTAACATTCTCCAATATTTTTACTCACCACTTTAATTCAATATGTATTATTATCACTTTTTTCAACACTTGACACGTGTCCATGGGTCTAATCATAGTTAACTCTTTACTTTGTATTTGTGGAATTATGGTTATGTTCATTGACACATATCAAGTATTGAGAAGGGTGACAATGGTACTCCTTAGGTTAAAATGGTGAGAAAAAATGCAATCAATAACTTGATTTGTGTTAAGAGAAGTGCTTGCTCAAAATACTTATATTGGATACAAGTGAGAAACAATGCACTTAATGATTGTATTTGGCACAATTGTTGACGTGTGATATATATATATATATATATATATATATATATATATATATATATATATATATATATTAAAGTTGGGATAATAGTTGGTAGTACTCATTTGCCCTTACTGATGCGGAGCAACAGGAATTAGTGATAGAGTCCAAGGAGAACATTGGTGTTAAAACCAATAAGTTCTTCCTGGTGGGGGCAGTGCTTTTAGACAAACTAGTAAACAAGGAAGCACTACGTAAAACTTTTTACACGATCTGGAAACCAAAAGCTCGAGTCACAATAGTAGAGTTGGAACAAAACAGGTTCCTTTTTGCGTTCAATACAAGTGCGGAATGAGCAACCATCCTCAACGGGGGCCCGTGGGTGTTCAATGGCTACCTCTTGATTCTAGCAGAGGTAGATGAAAAAGTTAACTCGCTTAGAATTCCCCTTGTGATGCAAGAATTCTGGATACAAGTGAAAGGCCTCCCCCTGTCTTATATGACCAGGGCCATGGGTTGTATGATTGGTATTGCACTAGGGGGCTACGTTGTCACCGATCAGAGCAAGAAAGTGGATTACTTAGGAAGTTACTTGAGGATACGTGCCCGCATTGATGTGACAAACCTCTCCGACGGAGTTTAAAACTCAGATTAGATGGAGATCTATTGGAGGTGGAGATACGCTACAAGAAATTGCCTATCACATGTTATTAATGTGGTTTAATCGGCCACATGGAAGGCTCATGCGCACGAAAGGGTGCCGTCTATGAAGATGGTAAGGCTCGGCCACATGGAAGGCTCATGCACACGAAAGGGTGCCGTCTATGAAGATGATAAGGCCAAGCCTTACGGCAAATGGTTCAAACAAGATGTTTTTGGTCCGGACTATCGGCAGCCGTCTGGGAGACGTTTTGGGCTTTCTTCATCGACGAGATGGTCCATGCGAGCTCCAAATGAATCCGACTTCCATTCTATGGCAAGGGACACCTAAGGCAGCGACGATGCGACGAGACCAAATATGGTAGGGGGAGAAACTTTGGGGACAACTCCGGATTCTCAGGAAAATAACGTAATGAGAGATAATCCTCTCCCTGATTCGACGTCAGCCAATCATGGCGTCCTTGATGCCTATCACTCTACACGATCCCCCTCCCACCCATGTATCCCAGATTTGAACATGATTGCGGATGATATGGAGGCTAACTTCCAGGGATTACTACCTATTATTCCCTATGGTGATAGAGGACCAGAAAACATTAACTCCTTCAGAGTTGACTTCCTAGCCCAAGACGTGCATGCAATTAATTTGGTTGGCACCCCTGTCTGCTCTCCAAATAGGGGCACTATGGAGCGATTAGAGGACTTGGCAGTTGGGCCAGCGCATGGGCCAATCAGTAAACCCCATGTGCTCGAATATGCTATGAGACCCTTTGGGTCAAGCCAGTATGAAACTCAATTTGTGGGCCATGATACAAATATTTCTCTAGGGTCTGACCCCTTTAATCTTAGCCCCTTTATTCGACAAAGTGCCTATCTCCCCAAAAAAAGGTATGCTCGAGTCAGGAAACAACGGCCCCAATGACGGTATACTGCAATTAAGAAGGAGACCCGGATTGAACCTAGCAACCGCAAACGGCCAGCAATCTATGTTACAAGTGGGGGGCAACTGGCTCCTCCTTTGAAAAAGTTATGCTCCTATGATGGTACCACAAGAAACAGTCGAACGGCGGAGTCTGAGCACACTCAGCTCCACTGAGAGCCATGATCGTCCTGAGTTGGAATTGTCAGGGGCTTGGGAAACCTAGGGCAGTTCAGGCACTACGACGTTTGATCGTCGCACAAGGACCCACGGTTGTCTTCTTGAGCGAAACAAGGTGCAATCGTCATTTTTTTTCTTCTTTGTCAATTCAATTAGGTTTCGATAATTTTTTTGCAGTTGATGCCCTTGGCAGGTCTGGAGGGCTGTGTCTTCTTTGGAAATCAGAATTCCAGGTGGCCATTCGATCCGCGTCTCTTCACAACATTGATGGAGAGGTCAGAGGTATTGGCGATCCAGCACATTGGCGTTTTATTGGCTTCTATAGCTACCCTTCTACTGCAGATAGACATAAGTCATGGCAACTACTCCGTGGCTTGGCTACTGAGTCCACGCTCCCTTTGATCTGTTTTGGGGATTTTAACAAGCTACTTCATAGTAAAGAGAAGGAAAGGGGAGCACCTAGATCAATCAGACAAATGCTAGCTTTCCGTCAAGCCATTTCTGACTGCGCCCTAGAAGATTTAGGGTTTGAAGGGGCTGAGTTTACCTGGTACAGTACCAGAATGGGCGATATCAAAGAGAGGCTAGATCGGGCTTTTGCTAATCTCAGGTGGTAGCAGTTGTTTCCTGCGTCACGCATGGTGCATTTGGATCCAAGTCGCTCTGACCACCTGCCTATTCTCATCCACCTAAACCAGCAAAAAAATAAAAATGGGGCACCTTCGCCTTGGTTTCGATTCGAACACATGTGGACCAATCATGCTGATTGTGAAAGTGTAATTAGCGCTGCTTGGGCAACTATTGTTGATGGCACACCTATGTTTCAAGTAGTTGAGAAAATAAAGGTTACACGACTTCGTCTCTTACAATGGCACCGATCAGTTTTTAAAGCTACACAGCGGGACATTCAAAGCACTCGTGATAAATTGGGGATTATTTGGAAATAGCAGTGCACAGATAAGACTATTGCAGCATTCAAGGCTTTATCGACGCAATAAGATGAGTTGTTGGTTCGCGAGGAGGTTTATTGGCAACAACGAGCTAAGGTTGCTTGGCTTCAAGGTGGTGATAGGAATACCGGATTCTTTCATCAATGGGCCAACACGCGGAAGCAGAGAAATAATATTCGTGGACTAACTGATAACAATGGTGTATGGAAGGAGGAGGGCGCAGAAGTCCAGGAAATAGTGGTGGATTATTTCACACACCTTTTCACCTCTAATTGTAGATGCAGGGAGGATATTTGATCGGTTCATAATTGTATATTATTTCTTACCCTTCTAGCTTATGATTTGGTTATGTTTTTGAGTTAAACTTGTGCTTTTAATCCTTTTTGTGTTTATATTTCAGTTAATTGAGCTTTAGGTAACAATGATGGCTTTGGAGAACATAATTCATGCAATTCAAGCATGTTAAGGCCTGATTTGGATGAAGGGAAGAAGAGCTTAAAGACAAACTCATTTTGGCTACAGCCCCCTGCCAGTCCAGTTCCGTAGGTCATATTGCAAGCTTTGTTTCAGCAACCTACATAGCTCGAATGAGGCCACATTCTTCATGAAAGTTGTTCCAATGGGTGTGTACTATAACATATCCAAAATGCAGCCCCATTGGATAAATCTGGAGTCCGTTACCTAGCAAACACTGAACCATGCTCAGGATGGATCTTATCAGCGCGGAAAGTGAGTTACCAATTTGTTTCGGCCTTAACTTTCTCCTCCGACCTTGGATTGGCCCAAATAACATATGGCTGGAAAGAAGACATTCTGAACTTCAATTTCAAGTGCTTAAAGTCCTAATTTGATTAAGAGAAGCCCAAGTTGTAAGCCCTTGAAGTTGCTGATCATGCTGACCTCAGCATGTGCTGGTTGGATGCTTGGTCATGGTGAGCTAGGGCTGCTGGTGGGATTTAGTGGTGAAGTGCATCAACCAATTCAAGATTTTCTAATACAAGTGCATCAACCATTCAAGATTTTCTAATACAAGTGCATCAACCATTTCAGATTTTATAATTCAAGTGTTGTATGCATTAGTCTTATTGAATTCAGATTTTCACTTCCCCTAGGCCTATAAATAGGGAAGTTCTCTAAGCTTGTAAAAACACCCCCAAGGGGGGGAGCTCTCAAACACTTCTCTAGAGCTCCCTTCCCTTCTCTCCCTCAAATTCTCTTAGTTTCCCTTTGTAGTTCTCAATTGTTGTAATAAGATCATTCTACTAAATTTTCTTTTTATTAAATCTCAAGCACTTCTCTATTCTCTTCCAAACACTCTCCAAACCCTAAACACATGTCTCTTCCCTTCCAAATTCCCCATGTTCTCCAAACACTTTCTCTTCCAAGATTCTCAAAATTCCCAAACACTTCTCCCATTCCTTCATCAAATTCTCAAACACTTTCCAAACACTACTTCCATTCCTTCATCAAATTCTCTAAACTACTCAAACACTTTCTCCTCCCTTCTCCAAATTTCCCAAACACACTTCCTTTCCCTTCCAAAATCCTCAAGCTTCCCAAACACCTTCTTCCAAATTCTCAAAGTTCTCAAACACTTTCTCTTCCAAAATCCTCAAGCTTTCCAAACACTTCTCTACTCACTTCCACATTTCCCTTCTCTTCCAAAATTCTACAAATCTCTCAAACACTTTCCTTCCTTCCTCAAATGCTCTCTTTAATGTTCTCTAAGTTGTAATTTATTTTTCTTGTAATGTACATTCTTTCTTCTTGTTTTATTTCCTTTCTTTTTCATTTCTGTTTTGTGTAGGGAACTAAATTGGATCATTCAATCACCAATCCCTGTGGAATCGACCTCGCACTTACATATGCTATACTACCAACGGTTCGTGCACTTGCGAGTATCACAATTTGAGGATGCAACTGAATCCATTTTGGTGAAGCTGTATCTCACGCAACAATATTCTTCTCAATAATGTGGAACCATGCGTGACACCAACAATGAATGCCTCGCTCCTTCCGACTTCATCTAACAGGAAGTAAAGCATGCTGTCTTTTAGATGTATCCAACCAAGGCACTTGGGCCGGATGGAATGCCACCTGTCTTTTTTCAGAAATATTGGCACATTGTGGACCACGATGTGTCTCGAGCCATTATTAATTTTCTATCTTCAAGACGTCTACTTCACAAGATCAACTTCACCCATGTGGTGCTTATTCCTAAAGTGAAAAACCCAAAGTATATGACCCAACTACGGCCCATCAGCCTCTGCAACATTTTATTAAAATTGCCTCTAAGGTGCTGGCCAATCGATTGAAAATTATCCTCCATTCTCTGATTTCGCCAAGTTAGAGCGCTTTTGTCTCAGGCCGCCTTATTTCTGATAACTCCATATTGGCTGCTGAAATCATCCATTGCCTGCGGAGTCGAAGACGGGGTAAGAAAGGCTTTCCTGGCACTGAAACTTGATATCAGTAAAGCTTACGACAGAATTGAATGGCCTTTCTTAGAACAAATGATGAAGAAATTAGGTTTTGCTAATCAATGGGTTAGTCTTATAATGACTTCTGTCACCACTATTACTTACTCCTTTCTGATAAGGATGGCAACGGGCCGGGTAGGGGCCGAGTATGACAATACCATCCCCGTCCCCGCTCTCCATCCCCGCCCCCATCCCCGAACCAATCCCCATTTAATAGGTTTCGGGGAATCCCCGCCCCCGTCCCCGTCGGGGGACTATCCCCCATACCCGCCCCCGAATCCCCGATTTTTTTTGCATAAAAAATAATTATCATACATTTTAACTTTAAGTTTCATATTAAATTATCATTCAACACATTCAAATTAACTATAAAATTCAAATCAACTATTCAAAATCACATCAATATGAAAATCCAGAGAAGATTAGGAAGAATTAGGAGAGGGAGGTTAACTTAGTGTTAAACATAAATATTATAATTATATATTTATTTATTTAAATATAAACATATATATTTTCGGGTCGGGTTCGGGGATGGGGACACCAATACCATCCCCTCCCCTCCCCATACCCATCGGAGATTTTTCAAGTTCGGGGATCCCCGTACCTGAATCCCGTTTGGCCCCAAAATCTCCCCCCGTTAGGGTCGGGGACCCGACGAGGACCCGCTCCCGCGGGGATTTTCGCCATCCATACTTTCTGATTAATGGCTCACTATGTGGCTATCTTACCTCTTCTAGAGGTCTCAGGCAGGGAGATCCGTTGTCACCCTATCTGTTTATTTTATGTGCACAAGGATTCTCTAGTTTTCTTACACAGGCATAACGGGATGGGCGTTTAAAAGGAGCCTCCATTTGTAGGGGTGCTCCTCCAATCAACCACCTCCTGTTTGCCGATGATTGCTACCTGTTTGCCCGTGCAAATGTGAGGGATTGTGGGACAATCCAAGAGGCACTCTCTTGATATGAATGGGTATCCGGTCAACAAGTTAATTAACAGAAGAGTGCAATATGCTTCAGCAAAAATGTTAAGCGCCAAGACCAACTGGATCTTGCGGCATCTCTTGGTGTCTCATGTGCTGATCATTATGATAAGTATCTTGGGCTTCCAATGGTAGTTGGCAGGAACAAAGGTTCCTCATTTGCACATCTCAAGGAACGACTGGGCAAAAAATTATAGAGCTGGAAAGGAAAACTTTTAAGCAGTGCAAGGAAAGAAATACTTATCAAAACTGTGGCACAAGCTCTCCCCTTGTATTCGATGAGTGTTTATTTGTTGCCCAAATATTTCTGTGATGATCTTAACCACTTAATTGCAGATTTCTGGTGGAACGGAAATAGTGGTGACAGGAAAATACATTGGCTTGCTTGGGATAAGCTTTGCCAATCTAAAGATCTTGGGGGGCTGGGCTTTCGTGATTTATATGCTTTCAACCTTGCTATGTTAGCTAAGCAAGGATGGAGGCTTATACAATATCCGAATTCTCTATAAGCGAGTGTTCTACGAGCTAAGTATTTTCCTAACAAATCCTTTCTTGAAGCCCCTGTCTCAGAAAATTCTTCTTATGTTTGGAAAAGTATCTCTGGACAGCTAGAAAAATTCTTTTGCAGGGATCTAGATGGCAGGTGGGCAGTGGGCCAGAGATTGATATTTGGAAGGACCCATGGGTGCCACGCCCTTCTACCTTTCGGGTTATCTCACCAAAACCCCACGGTTGTGCCTGTTACCAAGGTGAATGAGCTTATTCTTGACCACCTTCGACGCTGGAATATCAGCCTTCTATCTAACCTACTTTACCTCCCCAATGTGGATGTGATCCGAACTCTTCCGCTGAGCCTTCATCACAGGGACGACGCTCTTATCTGGTATTTTGACAAAAAAGGTCAATTTACCGTCAAAAGTGCTTACAAGGTAGCCCGTACGATTCTTGATCCTAGGACCGTGGCGTCATCATCAACTGGAAATGTGTTTAGTAAAGGGTGGACTGCTCTTTGGAAGGCAAAGATTCCAAGCAAAATCAAATTGTTTTGGTGGAGAGCATGCATTGGCATCTTACCAACTAAGGACAACTTGTGGAAACAAAAGATACATTTGGATACATGCTGCGACTTATTTGGGGCTGAAATGGAGTCTACTTTGCATGTGTTATGGCATTGTCCATTCGCAAGAGGGGTCTGGGCCTGTGCTTCATTTGGCAGCAGTGGTCTCTCTCGACAATACCATCATGTGCATGATTGGGTCATCTCATGTATTGACCGTTTATCCCATGCTGATTTGGACCTCTTTTTTGTTCCTGGTTGGGCAATCTGGGAGGCTCGAAATGGCAAGCTATGGAACAACCAAACACCCAAACTGAAATTCACAAGCTCTAGTGTTGTTGTTTGTCTACATGATTTTGTTCGTGCTCACCCCCAGGGGGCTGCTCTCGGCTGGGGTTGTTCTGCTCCTCAAACTTGGACAAAACCATGTCCTGGAAGTCTACAAATTAATGTGGATGGCTCTTGAACATCAGGTAATACAAATGGAGCTGTGGGAATCGTGGTGGATGATTCTAATGGCAAGTTTGTTGCGGGAAGAGCTTTGCATGTGGACAATGTCTTCTCAGCTTTCAGATTGAAGCAATGGTAGCTCACGAAGGAGCAATTTTGGCGGTGGAAGGGGATTTTGCTAATGTAATTTTTGAGAGTGATTCTCTCTAGATTGTGTCAGCAATCCGAAGTCATTGTTGTCGCAGGTCCTCTATGGGCCCTGTGGTGGAAGATACTAAGGCAATGCTAACCCAGATCACTGGGGATGGTTTTACCCATATTCGCTAAGTTGCAAACGGAGCGGCTCATCGTCTGGCGCGTTATGCTTCCCATATTGGAACTACGGCTACTTGGTTTGAAGAACCGGCAGATCTTCTAGTTGATGTCCTGTATGAGGAGTGTAACTTGTAGTTTTTTACGGCCATGCTCCTAGGGGGATGAGAGGGGGGGGGGACTCTCTGGAGGCAAGGTTCCTTCTCCCGCTTGCGGTCGAGGAGGTAGTAGCCAATGACCACAATGCTTTGTTTGGTGTAGAGTACTCGCCTAATCCTCTAGGGTTTGTGCCCAATTTTTGTACTTGTTACCTTATTTCCTCATCAATAAAACATTATCGCCTTTGTGTTAAAAAAAAAAAGGAAATGAAGAAAACAAATGGATTCCAAATGTAGTAATTTCAAATTCATTAAGTGTCCTGGTGGACACGTGTTTGTCACGTCATCACTTAACAGACGACTAACGGTCAAATTGACGGAACAGGTAAGTTGGTCGAATTTTAAAACATTAGGGTGTAAATTGACAAAGTTAAAATTGCGTGGTCTATTTCAAGAATGACCCCAAATCTTGAGGGGTAAAATGATGTTAGTCCTTCTATATAAGTGTTCATGATCTTTCACACAACCTGAAATACATAGAAGACATACCTAGCGTCATCTTCCTAGAGTACACGATCTCTGAACTCATTCAATCGCAGCAACAACAATACTAGCAAAAGACATGAACGGCTACAGACTTTTGAACTCTCTCAAACACTATTTCAGCTATCTCTTTATGATGAGATTATGGTTAGAGAACGTGTCTGATGAGAGTAGGGTCTTAAGCTTATATAGACTAGGTCAAGTCGTCTCTACTCATCACCAATGGTCGACTTGACTAACACTCTAGGCTCATCAAGCAACAGTTCATGCAAAAGGAAATAAATAGGACCCCTTTAATTGGCTTCAAAACTTTCGTTATTTCATACGGTTTTGAACCTCAAGGTATAACCTAATTTAAACTCTTATCAAACTTGATATAACATAGTATCTAGCTAGTGTACCGATCTAAATAGGAATATAACAGTGAAATCTATTAATATGAGTCGCATCAATTTGGCACTCGATGTAAGTGAAAATTGTACTGTACTTGATGATCAGATTGATGGAAGGGATAATGGTGGAGTAATTCTTCAAAATGAAGGTCAGATTGCCATGTGGTGCTATAAATCCACTTATATTACAATATGTGCATCTATACATTAATATTATACACAAGGTTCATGACATATAAATTATGTCGTCCATTCATATTATAAAACATGTATTATTAACACTGTGATGATGTGTGATGAATTTGAGTGTTACATACCAAATTTGTTTGGCAAAGTTACATATATTGAACAAATAATTAAGATATGTCTTGACATGAGACAAGTGGGATCCACATTGGTAAATCTAGCTAAATGTTCCCTAGTGTTTATGCAGGAACATCTAAGTAAAAAGTTTGGTTTTCGTAGGGAGATGTAAAGTCTTAAAGTTTGTTCATTTGATTACTTGGGCTGTCATTCTTGACTAAACTTGTAGTAGATTTTACACTAAAATACAACTTGGTGATGAACTCAAACCAAAATTTTCTTCTTGATCACCAATGGGTAAATTCAGTCAATATAGAATTAACGACATTTTATGGAATATGTTTTTTAATTTGTCCACATTCCAATATGCAAATTTAGTCTCAATTTGGCTCAGCTGCCGACCTCTGGCTGAACCAATTGACCAAATCAAAGATGAATTAGTAGAAGGTCATCCCTCTGAGACTAGGAACATGAACTTAATCAAATTGCCAACGCCATGTGTTATTACGTGGATGAACTTTTCATTAAATGCATTCGTAACCCTCGCCAGATGTCATCCATTGGCTGGTCTCCCTTGAAATAAGTACTCCCTCTCCTACTAAGTAGCAAGAAGTAGCAACATAGTTTTATTTTCCTTTTGGGTTCTCATAGCAACTTAGTTTGTCACACTTTAATCATAAATTGGTATCATGAACATATTCCACCAAAAGAGAAATGGGTATCCGAAATTTTACCAAATTGGTACATACAAAGGACCGCAGGGGGGTTCCGTCAAAAAATAAAATAAAAAAAAGGGGCCACACCACAGGGAGGCAAACGTAAATAACATTTCTTCCATTACAAAATTGATATAAATAGAATCTTGGTTCCGAAAGGTAATTATAAATTGAATCTCTTGGTCACGAAACACCCTGTTCTAGCAGCCACCCCTGAAACTATCAATTCACTTCACTCTCTGATCTCTCTGACGCATTCTCAGCTTCTCAACAATGGCGGCCATTGCTCCACCCTCCTCTTCCTCCTCAAAATTCTCTCCTTTCCCTGTTTCTTCCAAATCCTCAAACCCCATTTCCAGATTCACCCTCCCCTTCTCTCCTCATCCCCAAAAACCCACTTTCCTCCGCCACCTCCAAATCTCCAACTCTCTCTCCTCCAAGACCGCCACCACCACCATCACCACCACTAACCCTCCAGACCCAGAAACCAAAATTTCCCGATTTGCCCCTGACGAGCCCAGAAAAGGCGCCGACGTCCTCGTTGAGGCGCTCGAGCGGCAAGGCGTGACCAATGTATTCGCCTACCCTGGCGGCGCGTCCATGGAGATCCACCAAGCCCTCACGCGCTCCTCCACCATCCGCAACGTCCTCCCGCGCCACGAACAAGGTGGCGTGTTTGCGGCAGAGGGCTACGCTCGTTCGTCGGGACGTCCCGGCGTGTGCATTGCCACCTCCGGGCCCGGCGCAACAAACCTGGTCAGTGGCCTCGCCGATGCGCTCATGGACAGCATTCCGGTGGTGGCAATCACCGGCCAAGTCCCCCGAAGAATGATCGGTACGGACGCGTTTCAGGAGACCCCAATTGTTGAGGTAACAAGATCAATCACCAAGCACAATTATCTTGTTCTTGATGTAGAGGACATTCCTAGGGTTGTTAGTGAGGCCTTTTTCTTAGCTACCTCGGGTCGACCCGGCCCCGTGTTGATTGATATACCTAAAGATGTGCAACAACAGCTTGTGGTTCCCAATTGGGATCAACCCATTAGGTTACCTGGGTATATGTCTAGATTGCCCAAGACCCCCAATGAGGATCATTTGGAGCAGATTGTGAGGTTGGTGTCTGAGTCCAAGAGACCAGTGTTGTATGTTGGTGGCGGGTGTTTGAACTCCAGTGAGGAGTTAAGGCGGTTCGTGGAGCTTACTGGGATCCCGGTTGCCAGTACTTTGATGGGTCTCGGGGCATACCCGTGCAACGACGAAGAATTGTCACTCCAAATGCTTGGAATGCATGGGACTGTTTATGCTAATTATGCTGTGGATAAGTCTGATTTATTGCTTGCATTTGGGGTGAGGTTTGATGACCGTGTTACCGGGAAGTTAGAGGCCTTTGCTAGTCGGGCTAAGATTGTCCACATTGATATTGATTCGGCAGAGATTGGAAAGAATAAGCAGCCGCATGTGTCGGTTTGTGCTGATGTCAAATTGGCGTTGGAAGGATTGAATAGGATATTGGAGGGGAAAGAGAGCAACGTCCAACTTGATTTTTCGGCTTGGAGGGCAGAGCTGAAAGAGCAGAAAGTGAAGTTTCCATTGGGTTTCAAGACTTTTGGAGAATCCATTTCTCCCCAGAATGCCATTCAGGTTCTTGATGAGTTAACTGATGGGAATGCGATTATAAGCACTGGTGTTGGGCAGCACCAAATGTGGGCAGCTCAGTTTTACAAGTATAAGAGGCCTCGCCAATGGTTGACATCTGGGGGATTAGGAGCTATGGGTTTTGGATTGCCTGCTGCTATTGGGGCTGCTGTTGCAAACCCGGATTCTATTGTTGTTGATATCGATGGTGATGGAAGTTTCATTATGAATGTCCAGGAATTGGCCACCATCAGTGTGGAGAAACTTCCCATTAAGATTTTGCTGTTGAATAATCAACATTTGGGTATGGTTGTGCAATGGGAGGATCGCTTCTATAAGGCTAACAGAGCTCACACTTACTTAGGGAACCCATCAAATGAATCTGAGATATTCCCGAATATGCTGCAGTTTGCAGATGCTTGTGGGATACCGGCTGCCCGTGTGACGAAGAAGGAAGATCTTAAACCAGCAATTCAGAAAATGTTGGACACTCCCGGTCCGTACTTGTTGGATGTAATCGTACCCCATCAAGAGCATGTCCTGCCTATGATTCCAAGCGGTGGTGCTTTCAAAGACGTGATAACTGAGGGTGATGGGAGATCAAGTTATTGATTTCTTGGCCAGCATCCGTTTTTCATGCGTAAGAGTGTAAGTTAGAGGTGTACTTAAAAAAAAAATCTTTAGTTTTTGTACTAGCATTAGATTGAACAAGTTCAGCTTTGAGTAATTATGAAGTATGTTTAACGTTCCTTGGCTTAAAGCTATCTGTTGTGTCTGCTATCTCGCGTTTCACTTATGTCAATTCTATTATATAAAAGTATTGTTCTCTTTGTTCAAGTGTTTATTTTGTTTGGCCTGTGGAATTGACAGAAACCACAAACAGAAGATGACATACCATGGTTGTTAAGGTCTCCTTTAAAGCATTTTTTAAATTTATTTTTCGAACGACATAGGAGTTTTGGATGCTTGGCCAAAATCTTATTTGATGCGATAATTCATAATAACAAATAACAAATAACAACCCAAGCAATGGCGTAACTAGGAATTCTATCAAGGGTCAACTTTAAATAGCTTTATAATTACAAAGGAAAATTAGGTATTAGACATAATTAACTTTAGTAATTTGGATATGAGACATTAGGTATTTTGGTTTGGGTTTTAATACCCAAAAAAGAATAGGTATTTTAGATTAGGCCAAAGAGTAGGCCCAGGATTTGTTGGGCCAGGTAAAATTAGACAATTATACCCTTTTTATTAAAATATTAGGATTGGTCTCCCTTTTTATCAAATTAGATATTTCTCTCTCTCTCTCTAAAGCAACGACTCTCTCTCTCTCTCTCTCTCTCCAGCAACGACGACCATAGCCTTCACTTGTGGTCGCGATGGAATTCTCAAGCGCTCATCTCTTCGCCCTTCACCGGTAACTCCAAGGTCTTCTAGCTCAAGATGAAGAGCGATTACGATCGCTATCTTGCTGAGTCTATAGATCTAGCATCTGCTACTCTTGGTTGGCTTTGTGGTTGTGGATCTGTGTCCCTTGAGCCATTCTCTTGAGCCATTTGTGATCTGAAACAAGAAGGGATGAGAACACTATTAGGTCAAGTAAAGATAAACTACAAGGAAGAAGTATAAATGGTTGAAAAAAAAAAAGAAAACATCAAACATCAAACATAATAGACATATAATATGAGTTTCTGCAATGCAGTTTGTGTTTCTACGATGCAGTTTGTGTTTCTGCAATGCAGTTTGTGTTTCTGCGATGCAGAAAACCAGAAGGAAAACGAAAACGGAAACCCAAACTGGAATTTAAGATGCAGAAAACCAAAATCAAAACCAAAACGAAACCCCAAATCGGAATTCTAAATGCAGAAAACCAAAACCAAACGAAAACGAAAACGAAACCAAGATCTGAGTTGATTCCTTACACTTTTTTGCCGAAAGTGAGAGTGAAGACTAGGAATCTGAGATGGTCGTCGGCGTTGGCTGAGATTTTGGGGATTTGTGGAACAGTTGAAGAGGTTTTTTGGAGGTGAAGTTGAAAGGTCGCTCGAATGTCGTTTCTGCTTTCAGCTTTTGGGTTTGATGTCGTTTCTTATTTTCAGTTCTTTTTCAAGTTTTAGTTTAAAATTAAATCCTGAAAATGGCATATGTTGTAATTTTCATAATTTGTAATGGTATTTTTGTTACATTTTGGTGTTTGGCTTTTTGCTAATTAGACTAAATTCTATTTCTTTCTACTAAATTAGTAAACTATATTATGGTTTAAAACTAAAGCTCCCTAATTACAATGAACTTCGTTTTTATAGGAAAATATATATAAGAATTCATTATAATAATTAAATTTCAATATCACAAATTTAATATCTTAGTAAGTGTAACCCAAATTCTAGCAACTTAAAAATAATAAAAGAGTATCAAAAGTTGATTAATTTTAGATAGAAAAGAATTTTCCACATGAAAAGAATTGATTTGTAGGCCAAAGAAAAATTGAGTGACAAAGTCAAAAGAATTTTCCACATAAAAGAATTGATTTGTAGGCCAAAGAAAAATCAAATCATGATATAAGTAAGTATTCCCAACATTTTCGACTAAAAAATTTATATTCTTATTGCTGAGCTTAGTTGGTTGGATTTTTACTTTTTGTTGTATTGTTGTGCCCTTTTGTGGTTTCTTAATAAAATTTAGGGTTTGTCCAATATAAGTCCCTACAATTTCTACTTCCTAGACATATAATTCTATAAATCTATGTGTAAAACCCAATTTTATACTTAAATGACAAGATAAAATTGTCATTTAAGTATAAAATTGGGTTTTACACATAGATTTATAGAATTATATGTCTAGGAAGTAGAAATTGTAGGGACTTATATTGGACAAACCCTAAATTTTATTAAGAAACCACAAAAGGGCACAACAATACAACAAAAAGTAAAAATCCAACCAACTAAGCTCAGCAATAAGAATATAAATTTTTTAGTCGAAAATGTTGGGAATACTTACTTATATCATGATTTGATTTTTCTTTGGCCTACAAATCAATTCTTTTACGTGGAAAATTCTTTTGACTTTATCACTCAAATTGAACAAATATGTTTGTGTGGCTTTTAAAAGGCAACGTGACGTGTGGGATGGGCTGCCAATTTTGAAACTTATTAGCTTCTTTGAGAAGCCAGTCCAGTATTTTTACGTGTGTGGGGAACACTCGGCGGATTGGTCCATCAGAGAGAAGACAAAATAATGGTGTCATTCGGACAGACTTGCGCAATTGATCCGGCAATGAGTCTTTCAGTCATTTGCCAAGTTGGTCCCTTTAGCCTCGTTTGTTTCGGAAGATTGTCTTGGCATAAACTATGCTCAGAAATTGTCTTGGCTTGAATTGGCTTAAGTTGAATAACACTTATCCGGTGTTTGGTGATGCTTGGATTGAGACTAAGTTTAAATTGACTAATATCAATAAATAGGATGATATATTTCAACTTCTGTTCTTCTATACAAACGTGGGTTAAAAATATTCCAAATTTTTATTTAATAAGGTTTATTTTTTAGGTTTATACGGGTTTTAAATTTGAGGGCATTTGTGTCTATTTAGGTGAGTTTTTTGCTATATTTGAAATATTTTACAAAAAATGACATTTTTGAAATTAAGGATCAAGTTTTGGCTATTTTTGATAAATTCTCATTGTTGATATCCTATTATCATTGTCAATAACAGAATGTACCCGTTATCAATTCATTGTCATAACATGTCAATAACAAAATGTACTTAACACGTTATCCATCCCCAATGGACAATAGAGATACAAAATACGACTAGAATTTCTGCTAAATGAGTCACATCTTTCGATGGCTTTTCTGAAATGATCTTAATTTATTTTCTTAAAAAACTAAAGTGAGTTGACTCTTTCAAAGCTCTCATAACATGTCCAGTCCTCACCCAGTTGAATTCTAGAATCCAAATCCCCAATATGAGATAAAGAGCAGAATATATGAAGCATGTTTTAGTTCCTTTCTTCAGGCCTTTGGCAGTATCCATTAACCTAACTTGCTGAAATAAAATGGGGTAGCTGAGGGAAAGTACTGTCGTCTTTTAGAGATTACAAGATCCCTCAGTTTAATACTTGGGGTGTTTTACTCTCTGCACATAACTGATCAGCGTGAGGCCCTATGGGTTTCTTGCATTCAAATATCTAGAGTAGTTAATATCTTGTTCAAATCTCGGCACAGTTTCAGTTGTCCTGGCCACTAGACATTACTAGCAAATACAACCATAAAGATCATGCAAACTCAAGCAAAACTCAGAACGGCCCTAGTTCTACGGATCCTGGACATTGGTAGCAAATACAACCATGAAGATCATGCAAACTAAAGCAGAAGTTGGAGCAGCCTCAGTTCTACTGCCCAGAGAACCGGTTGGTTCTTGAATATGGAAGATACAAGGTGCCTGCTAATTTGATTAACATGCATAAGCTTAATCGACACAGCCCATCAAATTCAGCATTTCGTTATCGTTTTGGCCATTATCATCATGGCTGCTCTTTGTTGGTTAAAGAGTGCCACGATAAGTTGGTAAACCAAATCCAGGGCATCAAAATTTAAATTGAAAGAAAAAAGATGAGGTCTCAATTATGGAAAACTCGAAAGTGCATGTATCATGGTTTTACAGAAATAAAGCAAACGTCTCAAAAGGAACCAAATGGGAACTAAAAGCTACTGCTTTCTTAGTGAATTCAAGTTGCAGCACCTATCATCATTCTAACTTCAGCACATGACCTGCAATTATATAAAAAAGAAAAATCAGTCAACAATCCACATCTTACTCTACAACCAAAGAGAAGAACTAGTTATTCAAACACTACTATCTAAAAAACTGTATTAAAATGACACTAATATCAATAGACATTACTAAATCCACAAAATATTTAACTAACGAAAATCGTTCAAGTCGGATGGATATTGGACAAGTTTGGTTGCACATGTAATCAATGCTTGAGTTAACAGCCCTGGGTTTGATATCCAACTCTATGATATACACATGAGGCAGTAGAATACACCACAACATGGTAAAACCAGAACTCAAACTTCTCAATCATGCCACAAAAAGAAAATCTTCCTATTACAACATCCCCTCATCTACATAGGCAAAACCAATGGCCAATTACCCCAAACCCTAGAATTACTCATAATGTGGTGAACACTCAAAAGTTCAAACCCATGCACCAAAACGCTAAACCAGAACTTGATAAGAATTTCAATATTAGAGACCCTTTGAAACATATTGTATATGCCAGCTCCATATTTTGGATTCGTTCATAAAATTGAACAAAAAACACAATTTCACATTCAATTTTGCAAGCACTTGCCAAAGAAAAATTGATCTGAGTCCTAATATTCAAAGACTCGTATTTTACAAAATAAACATGATTCAAATGAAATTCTTGGTAAAATTACGGACAAAAAATCAAGCAGAGATCAAATGCATGCAAATTAATCTCAATAGTTTCAATCAATGAATTCGATCAGACGAAGATTCAGATATAATTCCATACCTAAACAGATCCAACAATGATGTTGTTGATGGGTATGAAGATCAGCTTCACGAAAAACCCAACGAATCCCATCACCACGAACCCGATCGCTGTACGGAGCGCGACCTTCGTGAACTCTGCACCACAATTGACCATCAAATCTATCAATTACAGATAACAGAACCAAAAACCCTAATTTCTATAAAACCCGATCTGGAATAACACAGATCTGAATATTTATACGTATAAAGTTACCTTTGCGATCCGGCTTGTGGCACCGCTTGACGAGCCGAATGCTGTCCTTGGAGAACTCTCTGAGCGGATCCACAACTGAATCTATGGCGTCCATTTTCTCTGAGCAAATTGGGTGAGAGAAAGAGAGAGAGAGATATGTAGGAAACGGAGACGAAGTCGAAGACAGAGTTAAGACGCGTTTAGGACAGTGGTCAAAAATGGAGGATTTTAATTTGTTTTCAAAGCTTCATTTTGTTTCTTCTTTTAGGCCGATGAAAATTCAAAGGGGCCCAATTTGGAAAGAATTTGTCCGAAGTCAGCCCAAATACATAGAGTAGGTAGAGGCCTAAGGCAACGATTGCAAAAGCCCAAACAGAGAAAATCTTGAAGCCGTTCGCACACAACGTAGACGACAAGTGATATTTGGTTACCATTAACGTTAGGACGCGTACAGTTGACCAATCTATCTTGAGCAATCTATTACTTGAGCAAGTTTCTCTTCTGGTTTTTAAATCATTGCTATCAAGCTTTTGAGATGCAATACCAGTCCTTTATGTGCAACAAAATTGTACCCTTTGTTGCATTTGAACTGTTGAAGAGCCATCACAATGCAAGTGTCGTGCCATCGACCTCCTCATTTGGTAAGCATTTTGCTTGTTTGTATCATATCTAACCGAACTCTCTCATCAAGACACGCGACATAGACAAAGGCCCATGAGGCTTAGATTAGTCGCTAAAGCCCACAAACTTCCATCGGCAAAGTTAACCTTTGGTAACCTAGCTGCCAAAGTGGATTGCCAAAGACGCCTCACAAGCTATCCCATACATGGACACGTGGTAGCCTCTTAGGCAATGTCCATAATTCCACATCGAAATTCAACTCAAGGTGCTCCCTCTCAAGGGTCTATAAATAGGGCTCTTGCCCCAAGACACCAGGTAATAGTAACTTGGCACAAGTACCCTTATTATGTCCAATTACTTATCTCCTTTCTCCTTCGGCTTACTTAAGCATCAGAGGGACTTTGGCGGGTATCATATCGGTGTCTAAGGTCTTACCATGCTCTTTCCCGTCCTTTTGCATATCTCACTCTCACTTGTCGAAGGGCCCACAAGACCGAATGCAGAATCATCTTTAAGTTGGGTCCATTAGTGGTCTTTGGCTCTCTGGCCATGTTTGGTGACTATTATTGGATTGGATTGAAAAAAGTCAATAAATCTAAGGTATAGTGAAGGAGGAAATGAAGGTGGGGGTGAATGACTTTCTATGTTAGGGGGATTAGGAAGGATTAGTTATAAGGTGTTGTTATGCTACCATTTTAGCGGGACTAGATATTTTTGACGTTATTTTCGTCTAATTTTTTTAGTGAAGCGTGTGACTCCAAGGATTTTTGCCTAACTTTATAATAGTAGAGATTTCGTATATCATACGAATTAATTCGGAAATAGGAATTATGAACTGTTGGTGTGATCGGTGTTGGAGTTGGCTCGACTAAACGAAGGAAAGAAGGAAGCAGCCCAACATGCAGGCGCTCGAGCGGCAAAGGCATCTTGGCACAGGGGCTGCAGCGGACCTCCAGCGCTCGAGCGGATCGCGATTTCCTGTTTTAAAACAGGTCGGTTTTTGGCCTAATTTTGGGAGGTTTTTTAGTTTCCTATTCCTTGTATGATTGTGCTAAAGGCCTATACATATAAATAGGTACTTTAGACTAGGGTTTAGTAGAGATTCAAGATATACAAACCTAGGGTGAGAGAAAAAGAGATCTAGAGAGAGAGAGAGAGATCAAAGGGAGTTCTTTATTGTAACCAAGGGGATTTTCTCATACTAGTGAATTTTCTCGGAATCACGGAGAGAACATAGGTATGACGCTGAACCTCTATAAATTCTTGTGTGTGTTTACTTTTGTGGTTTCGTGTGCGATTTATCTTTGCGTAGCTTATGTTGTGATTGTTGCATAGTCCATCAATGACAAGGTCTTGGAAGTGTTTTCGCGCAACAATCGGTCCTTACTAAGAATGGTTGTTTTACAACCATTTGAAAGTGAAAGAGCCAACTGTAGGAATCTCATTTCAAGCAGCTGCTGTTGTATGTGTGTGGTTCGGTTGTATTCCGCATAAAACTATTGTTTAGTAAAAGAGATAAGAGCAAAGAGCTGTTGCCTATGCATAAATCATGATTAGTGATCAAATATTGTCTTTTTATTTTCTATTTTAAACACATTATAACAAGATTTACCTGTAAATCTATACTAGGTCTTTATAACTTAACACTAACCTTGTTCAGACATCTTGATTTCTGAAGGGATTGGCTTAGCTTCTGAGAGGATCTTCTTCTCTATGCAACACCGTAGGCTATTTCTCTTGATGGGGTGAGAGCTGAATTTAGCGTATATAGTTGCTAGAGAAGGGACCTCTTTATATAGATGCATTACTCGAAAGCCTTGCCCATCAAGGAGCTGTCGAGTAATCTGTTTGCATTATGAGTGGTTTGTTCAATCCATATAGGATTAGGAATTCTATTACTCTTGTATTTCAATTAGAATAGCTTCTCTACAAGAGTAATCTGATAAGTCTGAGTCTATCTCCTAATCATGCCAACCTCTCGTTTCCTCATTAGATTAGAAGACCACATTTATGTGGTTAAGACAAAAGATTGTCTTACATTCTCCCACTTGGTCGATTAATCATAAGAGTGTTTGCATAGATTACTTTAAGGCCTTGTGAGATATGACTCAAAACAATTCCTACTAAGCAATTGTCAACTATAAAGCATGAAGAGGGGCTATCAAGACTTCTGTGAATATCTTGTACTTCAAGGTCTTTATAACCACACTCATCACCCTTTAAAGCCACATAAGCTTCGATCAAGATTGAAAAAGCAGAACAACATGATATACTGTAAAAGCTTAGATTTTACCATGTTTGTTCAATGTCCCTGATTTGACTGCCAAGGTCTAATTATAATCACTGTCATGAACACATTTCTGTGCGCAGCTTCTTTAAGCTAGCAATGCTGCTCAATGTCATTCATGTATTTCAAACATAATAACAAATAATAAAAGAAAATTTTAAGATGAAATTAACTTAATTTGAACCAAACTGTACCAACATCCATCGAAAACTGCAGAAAATAAACCACTGTTTAAACTTGAAGTAAAATGAGCTCCCACTGATTTAGGCATCCATATCAGATTTTCAGTCCCATACTTGAAACATGTCTATGGAAAACAGCATTTGGTATTCCTTTAGTAAGTGGATCTGCAATCATCTGATCTGTTCCTATGTGATCTATGGTGGTGTATCCTTGACTGATCTTTTCTTTTACAATTATAAACTTTACGTCCAGCAGCCTTGAACCTCTTGTTCTTTTGTTTCCCTTATCAAAAGTCACTGCTGCACTATTATCATTCCATAGCTGAATAGGTCTGTGAATTGATTCTACCACACTTAAACTAATGATGAAATTCCTCAACCACATAGCTTGTGAAGTGGCTTCATAACATGCTAGGAATTCAGCAAGCATTGTGGATCCAGCTTGAGAGGCTGTTTTATGCTCCTCCATGAAACTGCAGCTCCTCCAAACATAAACACAAAACCAGATGTTGATTTTAGTGTGTCTTGACATCCTGCAAAGTCTGCATCTGCGAATCCTTGTAATTCCAAGTTCTCACTTCTCCTAAATACCAGCTTGTAATCCTTTGTTCTTTGTAGGTATCTCATAACTTTCTTCCCTGCAACCCAATGCGCTTGTCCAGGATTAGACTGAAACCTTCCTAACATGCTGACTGCAAAGGCCAGATCAGGTCTTGTCCAGACTTGCGCATACATTAGGCTCCCTACTAGTGAAGCATAAGGTTTGTCAGCCATTTCCAGCTTTTCCTGTTCAGTTTTAGGTGCCTGCTAGATGCTTAATTTATCTCCTCTTGCGATGGGAACATTACGCCCTGCACAATCCTGCATATTGAACCTTTTTAGCACCTTCTCTATGTAAGATTTCTGTGAAAGCCCAAGTAATCCTTTCTCTCGATTTCTACTTATATCTATGCCCAAAACATAGCTTGCTTCTGCCATATCAGTCATTTCAAAATGTTTGAACAGAAAACTTTTACAATCATGCAGCATAGTGAGGTTTGTGCAAGCCAATAAAATGTCATCTACATATAGAACCAAAATAATGAATTGTCTCCCACTGATCTTCATGTATATACACTCATCCAATGCGTTTTCTGTGAATCCATATGCTTTTACTACCTTGTTAAATTTCAAATACCATTGTCTTGATGCTTGCTTTAATCCATAAATTGATTTGCATAATTTGCAGACCAAATTCTTCTCCTTTTCTTGAATGAAGCCTTCAGGTTGCATCATATAAATCTCTTCTTCAAGGTCTCCATTTAAGAATGCAGTCTTAACATCCATCTGATGCAAATGTAAATCAAATTGTGCCACAAGAGCCATGATTATTCTCAATGAATCTTTGGTTGAGACTGGTGAAAAAGTCTCATTATAGTCGATTCCTTCCTTTTGTGTGAACCCTTTGGCAACCAATCTTGCCTTGTATCTATCCACCTGCCCTTTTGAGTTTCTCTTTGTCTTAAATACCCATTTACAACCTATTGGTTTGCAACCTTGAGGTAAGGTTACAAGCTTCCAAACTTCATTCTTTTCCATTGAATTCAACTCTGATTTCATGGCTGTCCACCAGTTTTCACTCTTTTCACTCATCATGGCTTGTTTGAATGTCATGGGATCTTCTGTTCTATTTATGTCATGTTCAGCTCCTTGCAGGTACACAAAATTATCATCTGTCAATGCTGACCTTCTTACTCTATTTGATCTTCTTAATTCTGTGTTCTGTTGCATTTCTGCATCTTCATTTATTTGAGTTATGTTCTGATTTTCTGCTGGCTGTGTTAGAAATATTTTCTATATTGCATTGGTTCTGCATTTTCAGTTTGATCTGTGACTGTGTCCTCAATATGATCCGGTTGTAAGTTGTCTAGATTTGTTTGAGGCAATCTAACAGCTTCTGCAGAATTCTGTGCTATCAAACCAGAATTTCTGTGTTATCAAACCATCTCCAGTAATCTCATCAAAACTGAAATTTTCTTCTGGAGTTTTCTCTCCATCAGTTTCGATGAATATTGCTCTTGATGTCTCTATGAATCTCATGGTGTGATGAGGGCAGGTAGAACCTCTAACCTTTGGTTCTCTCAGGGTAGCCTATAAAATAACAGCTTATGGTTTTGGGATCTAGTTTCTTTTCTCAGGATTATAAGGCTTGGCTTCTGCTCTACAACCCCAAGTTCTTAGATGTTTTAGGCTAGGTTTTCTTCCATTCCAAATCTCATAAGGGATCTGATTTATGCTCTTGGTTGGAACTCTATTTAGAATGTAATTTGCTGTTTTCAAAGCTTCTCCCAGAGGAATATTGGTAAGTTTGTACAGCTCAACATGCTTCTTATCATGTCTTTCAATGTTCTATTCCTTTCTTTCTGAAATTCCATTTTGTTGAGGGGTACCTGGATTTGTGTATTGAGCTATAATTCCTTCTTGCTGCAAGAATTTTGCAAAGGCTCCAGGATTTCTTCCGGTCTCATCAAACCTTCCATAGTATTCTCCACCCCTATCCGATCGAACTACTTTAATTTTGAGGTTCAGTTGATTTTCTACTTCAGCCTTGTAAATTTTGAACATGTCTAAGGCACTTGATTTTTCTTTTATGAGATAGACATGTCCAAACCTTGAAAAATCGTCTGTAAAGGTTATGAAGTAGATAAATCCTTCATGAGTTGGGTTGGGGAAGGGACCACAGATGTCGGTATGAATGAGTTCTAAGATACCTTTTCTTCCTATTGCTCCCTTTTTCCTTAAATTCGTCAATTTCCCTTTGACACACTCTATGCATATTTCATTTTGATTATCATGATTCATTGGTGGCAAGATTGATTCTTTGCATAGTTGATTAATCCTTTCTTAGAGATGTGACCAAGTCTTTTATGCCATAATTCATAGGAGATGTCATTGCACATTTTGGTTTGCACAGTGTTAACTTCCATTTCAGTTCTTTTGCAATTTAATTGAAACATTCCATCAATGAGCCTTGCTTTGCCAAATAACTCTTTATTCTTGAAAATAGAACAACCAGTGCCATCAAAATTCAAATTGAATTTTGATTTTACAAGCCTAGTAACTGAAATTAAACTCTTCTTCATAGAAGGAATATAAACTACTTCATCTAACTCCAAAACAAAACCAAACTCTAATTCAATTCTAACTGTTCCTATGAATTCTACTTGAACTTTTTCTCCATTGCCAACGAACACCTTTACTTCATCCTTGCTTGGCAACCTCTTCCTTATGAATCCCTGCAAAGAGTTAGCTACATGAATAGAAGCACCACTGTCTAGCCACCATGAATCATGTGAGTAATCAACCAAATTAGATTTGAAACAAACTAGAATCTGTTCATTTTTACCTTTGTTTTTCTGTTTTTCCAGCCACTTTTTGTACTTTCTGCATTCTTTCTTCATGTGTCCTGCTTTCTTGCAGAAAAAACATTTCATTCCAGTCGATGGTTTCAGATATTTTTCAGTGCTGCTGCCCTTTTCTTTTCCAGCTATTGCATTGTGCCTATTTTCCTTTCTCTCCTTGGTCTGAACCATGTTCACCATTTTTGCTCCTCTTTCCCTTATGATATTGTGTTCTTGTTGAACACATATAGTGATCAGATCATTCAATGTCCAGCATTCCCTCTGAGCAATGTAGGTTTCTCTAAGAGACTTGAAATCCTTTGGCAATGAGTTCAAAGCGAAGTGTACCATCATGTCCTCATCAACTGTCATTTTCAGTTCCTGCAATTTGGTTCCTACATCGATCATGTTCAGAATATGTGCCCTCACACAGCCTTGTCCATCATACTTCATATCGATCAACTTGTTTAGCAAAGTGCTTTTGAGTGCTTTTTCAGATTCCTTAAACCTCTGTGCAATTGCTTCATAGTACTGCTTAGCATTTTCTGACTTAGGAATGCTACCCTTGACTGATGATGCCATAGCCCTTTGCATAATCAATATAGCCATCTTATTTGCTTTATTCCACCTAGCAAATTTTGCCTTGGTTTCTGCTGAAGCATCTGCAGCAGGTTCTTGAGGAGAGTTTTCTGTGAGAACAAAATCGTAGTCCAGGAAGCCAAGAGATATTTCCAGATCCTTCTTCCATCTCAGGTAGTTTGATCCGGTCAAAGTTTCGATGGTGTTGTGGTTCACTGTAAGGATTTTATAAATCATATAAAAAACTGTCCCCAAAACTTTACTTAAATATGTCAGTTATACCTGGGTTTAAAAAGCCATATTCCAAAATCCCAAACAGCAAACTGCACAAACTTCCTGCGCAAGAGAATTCACATCTGTGGATGTAGAAAAATCCTGCTAGTTTGTGTAGTATGCTGCTCAGATTGTTCCACCAATATCGTTATCAATCTATAAATTCCCATCTGTGGATGGAGAAAGTATAGAAGGCTACTTATATTGATGCAATTTTTTGATCAATTTGTCGTCTCAAGATCTCTCATACAAACTGAGCAGCTGTGGCTTGCCCAATTTGCACAGTAGATCCCAAAACTTGATCAAAAAACTTTGTATGATCGAGCAGTGATACCATGTGCCCTGGATCATACTTAAACAGATAAAATATGCATGCTGTTGAAAAATTTCATGTTGCAGCTTTATCAAATAACAGAAAATTTATATACAGATTTGTTGAAACATGGATTAGATTAAGAAACAAAGCCTAGAGCTCTGATACCACATGTAAATCTATACTAGGTCTTTATAACTTAACACTAACCTTGTTCAGACATCTTGATTTCTGAAGGGATTGGCTTAGCTTCTGAGAGGATCTTCTTCTCTATGCAACACCGTAGGCTATTTCTCTTGATGGGGTGAGAGCTGAATTTAGCGTATATAGTTGCTAGAGAAGGGACCTCTTTATATAGATGCATTACTCGAAAGCCTTGCCCATCAAGGAGCTGTCGAGTAATCTGTTTGCATTATGAGTGGTTTGTTCAATCCATATAGGATTAGGAATTCTATTACTCTTGTATTTCAATTAGAATAGCTTCTGTACAAGAGTAATCTGATAAGTCTGAGTCTATCTCCTAATCATGCCAACCTCTCGTTTCCTCATTAGATTAGAAGACCACATTTATGTGGTTAAGACAAAAGATTGTCTTACATTACCGTCAATAGGCTGATGGAATCACGGAGGGAGGGACCCTTGAAAACATGAATATTCATTTTGTTTGTTCGTTGATGTATGCATATGTATGTTGCATACAAATATGACGTTATGTACAGGACTTGGATACGATTCTTTTATGTTGTTGTTGTTTTTTTTTTTTGGCTCAATTGTGTATTAAGTTTCTTGCAGAAATCAAAATTTTGGCAATAAGATTGTTTTCTTTATTTCAAATTAGTGGGAGGAAAAGGATAGCGGGATAGGTACTCTGCCAGATGGATGTAGAGAAACCTCAATTTTCCTATTAAGATTAAAGATCATATTTATAAGGCATAAAAAAGTCAATTTTCCTAAAGAAATTCTATACAAAATAGACCCGTCAAAATGAAACTATAATATTATAATTCATAGTTAATACATAAAACCATACAAACTAACAAATACAATCTAATAACAAATCATACAAGCTAACAAAACCCTAATTTATTCACACTAACCAAAATAAAATCCCAACAACAACCAATCAAGAAAATATATATATATATATATATATATATATATAAACACAAAAATTAATCCAATTTACCCAGATACAATAGCATACAAACTAAAAAATACAATCTAATAAAAAAAAAACTAATTCTTTTAATAGAAAAAACCCTATGGTGGATTTCTGGGTTTCAGGGGTCAATTGACCCCCTTTTTCCTATGTGTAAAGTTATTAGCTTAAAATTTAGGGGTCAATTGACCCCCAAGGGCAGAAACGGGAATTTTTCAACGGGTGGGCTACCTAAAGTTATTAGCTTAAAATTTAATGATGATTTTTTTTAGTACTTACAATTTCTATAGTCTTTCTAAAAATAAAAGTAAACATTAAATCATATAAACCACGCTAGTTCATAGCCCCATAGACTAATTTTCATTAAGTTTTAACATAAACCAAATAGGGTTTAACACTATAGTGGATTGAACATCGAAGGCTTTTTACCTAGATTGACCTTAGGTTCCTTCATGCATTCATATCATACATGAAAAATTATTTTATGTAAAAATATTGACTAAGTATGAAAAATGGGTTTTCGGAATAATCATTTTCTCAAGATAATTTTTGGTGGCTTTTATTCCTCACACATCAAATAAGAAAACTTAATTTTATGGGATTTTAGTATGAAGTATATATTGACTTAATGAGCCATCATTTTTAGCATAAATCGTGTTTTGCACTAAAACCGATTTTTCATAATTTGATTTGGTGGGAATTTGATTTTCTAGTATTTTTATTTGAATCCAAATGGGGGGTACTTCCTTATTTACATTGTAAACTTAAGTAAATTGAGGAATATAAAAATAAATAAAAGTAAAATGACAAAAACTAGGCTAATATTGAAAATAAGTTAAATATATAAATTTTATATTTTTTTTCTTAAAAAACCACACTGGGCTACAGCCTACTATAGCCCTTGGTATGGTTCCGCCCTCATAACTTAAACTGATGATTACAAATAAAGTATTCACCCACCTTATTTGTATTATTTTTATGAAACCTTGATGCTGACAGCTGACACATCTCCAGCAACGACTTGATTCTGGCTCGAAGGGGTAGTTGTTTCATGCTGTAACATTGTGGCTATATCTTCAGGTACACTACCCTCATTATTATTTCTCTCGTACACAACCTGGATTCCAAATTCCTTCGTCAACATATCGTATTCATCTCTAACCCAAACACGTATTTCATCCCCACCCTCCAATTCATCGTTTGCGAATCACCAATGACTAAGCCATAACATATGTTCCTTCTCTTTTGGCAACCCCATTGTGACTGGCACATAGCTCCACTTAAGACCCTTGGTCTCATTCCTGATGTGAAGAATGGGAACGCCCTTACCTCGTGCATACACAACACATGCATTTAGGCCTCGGATCTTCAAATTACGATGTGGAGGTATAGTTATAGACAGCTCAGAGTCACCCATGCTCGACTTGTGGCAGAACCAATCTGGAACCTCGCTCCCAAGAAGGAATATGCTAAATATACCACATTCATCCAGTCCCTGTTTCATGCATGCATGGAGAGATTTATATATGTTCAAATATTACAGGCCACAGAAAATAATCATCATAAAAAACTATACAATACATGAGAAAGAGAGAGAGAGAGAGAACCTGAAGTGGTCCCTTCCTTTCTGTCCATGTCAAGTAGTTGAGCATTTCAACTTCAGTGCTTCCTATGGATTCCAAATTGAACAGACCGATATCTTTGATCATTTCTATGTCGATGCTTCTCAACGGTCTCATTTTCAACACGTTTTGAATTTCAACTAAATTCTCGCATTTAATAACCGCATGTCTAATTGTTTCTAACATGTTGGGTAAGTTTAGTAGTACTCTTTTCAATGAAGTACAATGACTTGCGTGCAACATCTTTACACTTGGTGGGAGCTCGGGAATCATTTCGAGGTTCGTGCAATAATCCAACAGAAGAGTTTGGAGCTTACTAAGACCATTCATGTTTACTGATAGGCTAAAAAATGGGTTTCCACTTAGATTCAAATACTCCAACGAGGATAGGCTACTAAGATCATTGGGAATTTCTGACAGATTGCAGTACGCCATATCTAAGCTTTTTAAAAATTGTGGCAAACTTGCACTGCTAACTTGGTAATGCCCATGATCGGATTGATTGCCACGATTTAACTGCAGATATCAGACTGAGTTTCTTCATGTCACTAGGTGTACAGTCTGACTGATTTTTAACGATCATCCTGGCGGGCAGTACAAGATTTGAGCAACCAGAGAGAATAAGTTTCTGGAGAGATCGCAGCATACTAATTCTTATTGGAAGCTTCATGAGATTTTTGCAATCTTTTAGATTCAAGCAAACAAGTTTCTCCAAATCTCCAATGGATTCATCCACCTCTTTCAAATTTATGCAATCTTCAAGAATTAATCTCTCGAGGTTAGGGATCCTGACAAGTCAGGGGTTGTCACAAGGCCATGTGAATGACTGAGATTTAAGATTTTCAGTCTTGGAAGAAACTGTTTTAAAAAAGAAGTAATTAGTTTCTATAAATATATAATCATCTTTAAATTTGTCTGTGTGTGTGTGTGTGTGAGAGAGAGAGAGAGAGAGCTTGAGAGAGATTAGTAGCATACCCTAGTTCCCTTCCAAACATGTTGGAGGTTGCTGTTCTGCAAGTCTAGAGTAATTAGATTTTCCAAGTAAAAATTGGTTGGTATTGACTTTAAAGCGAATCCTCGCCAAGACAACCATATTAAATTTTTTGGGAAATCTTCATAGCCTCCACTGATTTTTACATTATCAAGCAGTAGGAGTTCAAGATTGTGCATCCTTCTAAATGCCTCTGTTTTGAAACCTATCTCATTTGATACAGGAAATGAGTTTGTTGAAGAAGAACTAATTGACTGCCAGGAGAAGAAACCAAGCCGACGTCGGCTGCTTGAACAGTTTCCATCATAATCTTCAACGTGGAATCTTTTTCTGTTACTTCCACTGGATATTATCTTAGAAGACTCATCTTTTATTAACATAGGAATGTTGAGCATGAGTCCCTTAATAGTTTTTGTACCCTGGTAACAAATAAGAACATTGGGTAAGTAACTTGTCACATGCACAACACAATTACAAATACATAGACATAAAAGAAGATATTTCTTACAGTTAATTTTCTCAAAACATTAGAGGCATCTTTATTCCACACTCTAGTACGTTTTCCAGGATCCTCGGGCGATTCTTCACGAATAATTCCCCTTCCCATGTCTTGAAGTAATTGGTGCATGGTTAACTTGTTGAGTCCATCAATTATCAGCAGACATCTATCAACCAGATTTTGAATTCCAATGTTTGTGGCAAACTCACATTCATCAAGGACTGTAATTGAAAAATCCTTGTCTTTTCCTATGAAGAAACAGGCTATATGGAGGAACATACGTTTGTCATGATCTTGCAGAGAATCGAAGCTTATTCTGAGAATCTTTTGAATTTTTCCTTCAGGTAATCACATCCAAGTTCTGTAATGCATTTTTCCATACATCTGCAGCTTTTCCAAAGAGAGAAGATCCTAGAACTTTAAGAGCTAATGGAACCCCTCCACAGTGTTGCACTACAAGTCTTGAAAGATCCATGTAACCTTCGCCAGGATGGGGTTGTCTAAAGGCATGGCAACTGAAAAGCTCAAGTGATTCATACTCATTCAACCCTTTCACCTTAAATATTGCACAATTCTCATGAGCCTTTAACAAATGTTCATGTCTAGTTGTTATGATTATTTTACTTCCTGGATGAAGCCATTCTCGCATTCCAAGAATTGCATTGAATTGTTCCAAGTTGTCCACATCATCAAGAGCAATAAGAACTCTTTTGCAACGTATCGCCCGTTTGATCTCTGTTATTCCTCCATCCAAGCTGTATATTTCCTTTGCTTTCCCTTTTTGGAGATCTGAAAGAAGGTTCCTTTGCAAGTGAACCAAACCATTGGGAAGTTTTGAAGTTGCTCTAATATCCACAAGAAAGCTGCTACCTTGAAATTTATTGAAATTCTGGTTATAAGCAATCTTGGCAATGGTGGTCTTACCAATTCCACCCATTCCATAGACTACAGCTACTCCAACATCAGTTGATCCATCTTCTAACCACATGCTTAGGCCTTTCACACGATAATCTATTCCAACTACATGGGGATCGACTCTTAATATCCTATTCCATGTGTGATCCAGTTTATTTCCAATAACTTCAACTATTTCTTGGATAAACTGCGACTGGACCTATAAATTATTGATATCAAAATACACAAGGCAGAATAAGTTATTTCTTTTCAACAAAAAGAAACTTATTTCTTTATTATTATTTTTTTAATTTTATAGAAGAGAATTGATATTTATATCATAGGTTGAAATGAATGATATTAAGTAAATGAACTTTCAAAACAGAAGTGCTGCCATCTAACAACTCCATGAGATTAAAGAAAAAGCTTCACTATAATCTACTTTAAAAAGCATCCAAGATAGAGTGAAAACCACTATTTTGGGAATGAAAAAGTACCGATCTCCTAAAACCATCCCTCCCAAATCTCTAACATCTCTGAGAGCTTTTCTCCACTTCTCCACCTTGTCCATCTCCTTGTTGAAGCGCTGTTGGTGTCTGGCAAATGCTTCTTCAAAAATTCCTGTCTGGTTCCTGACATGGGATGGATCCACATCATAGAAAATCGGCATAACCATGTGCTCATTAGTTTCTCTACGATCCATGATCGTCACTAGTTCATCCAGGCACCATCTCGAGGAAGCGTAGTCCTTGGAGAAGACAATGATGGATACTCGAGACTCTTGTATTGCTTTTTGAAGCTCTGCTGAAATATTTGCTCCTCTCTCGATTTCGTCATCATCTCTAAAAGTGTGGATCCCTGCCACCTCCAAAGCCCTGTGGAGGTGACCAGTAAATCCCTTGCGTGTATCTGTGCCCCTGAAGCTCAAGAATGCATCATAAGTGCACCGGTGGTTTGGGATAAGGTTTGACATTTGTAAAAAAATATGAGCTAAAACTGATTTGGGGGAGGGGAGGTATCGGGCTGTCTGTTTAAACAGAGCATGCGCCCTGTTTTTAATATAAAACTGGAGCAATAGTCTGCACCCCTTTGGGGACTTTCATCAAACACTTTGCAGGGGGCAATTTTCTCCCCTTCAATGGCAGATTTCAGAGGTTGCAGGGTCACTTTATTTTTATTTTCTGAACCATTTGACACCAATATTCAATTTCCACGAAATTTCATACCTACCAACTAAGATTTGACCCATCATCTTCCTATGTGCTGAAAAACTCTCATCTTAAAGACTCATCGGACCAGTGAAGGTTGTACTCTCTAGTCCCTTTCAACCAGCGCTTCAAGGAACCTTCATACCGTAAACTTCAACCATATCAAAAGAAAAAATATTTATTTAAAAATATTATTAGACTCTTCAAACTCTTAACTTATTATTCTGTTACTCTTTGAGGCAGAGACGTTATGTAATCCGCCTTATAATAATGCATTCTGAAACTGAAATATAGGTGTACGGCAGCTCATCTTTTCTTAAGATTTTCCCACCAGATTCTTCCAATCTAGCAACAACTCAATCAGAGTGACGGCATACATGTAGTTGTGTTTTTTTAATGCCAATTTGTATAAATAAATAAGACTAAATTGTGACTTTGTCCATTTGTAAGCATTTAAACAAGGGATCTCCATGCGGCATCTCTGTATAAACCTCTCTGTCTTTTGAAACTTTGGTTACAATTACAATATATTTATTTTGCCAAAAGAATGTCTAAGAATTGGATCTCCATGCAGAAAAAGATTTCTTTTGGTTTCTTCTGCAATTGGATCCAATTTGAGTTGTGCCCAATTGAGCCAATATAACATTTATTTTGCCAAAAGAATGTCTAAGAATGTTAATGTTTGGGGTTGTTGAAAATAACAACCAAATTTGAAGCTTGCGAAGAGGTTGTGGCTGAAATCTTGGAGTTTTCGTGGCCGGGCTGCACTGGAAGTTGCGGTTTGGTTTTTATTCTAATGAGGCAAAAGTCACGGCTGGGTGTTGTGACTTGCAGTTCCAAGATGGAGCGAATGAGGTTTTTGTTTAGGCTGTGGCAAATTTGCTGGGTCATGCTTGAATGTGGCTGAAGGCTTCCAAGTATGATATATATATATATATATATATAATAGGTAGATGAATGAATAAAGTATATGGCTGGAACCTTTTAATTATTTGCTAATTCGGTTGAAAATGTAGTGGCTAGAGAAAATTAGGCTGAAGGTTTTTGAGTCCACTTATCTTATTATATATATATATATATATATATATATATATGCGACTGAGGGGTTTGCAAATATGTGGCTGCAGGCTTTGGGGATCTACAAATTAACTGAAGAGTTTGCGGGTCGAGAATCTAATTGCATATATATATATATATCAAGGGGAGAGTTTTCACAATCCCAATGACATCTTGGGCAGTTCATGCCTAGAGCTCCAAGAATACATTAATATTGGAAGAATTTTCAAGCCAGAATTAGTTGTGGACATTTAACGGCCAAATCCTGTGAGTTGAAGGAAGCTCTATAAATTGGTTGTCAGAAGAAGAGAAAAGGACCTTCGACTGAACACACAAAATCTATCTTTTTATCATGTACTTTTCAATTCATAGTCTAGGATTTTATCTTTCAAGCTCTTCAGATTATCCAAGTTCTTCGTTTTCCTAGTGTAAGCTTACTTTCTTGCAATTTAATTTCAATTGTCTTTACATTCAAGTTTAATTCAAGTCTTTATCGCTTTAATCTATTTTATAGCATTTACATTTCTGTCATCTATTTTATCTCATTTACATTCCTGTCATTTCGTTTACTGCATTTACACTCACTGCACTTATCACAAAAATCCTAAAAATAGTCATACAAAGCTCGATCATCCTTGACCTCGAGGAAGAAAAAGAACCTAGGCCAAAAGGAGGTTCCTTGCTTGACTGATCAATCGTTTGATTAGGATTCAGATGTGCAAACACACTCACACGATCTTTCCATCCAAGCCATCAAGTGGTTTGGTGGTGGCACGCTACGCATCTTAAGAGAAGAAGGACCAAAAACTCCTTCAATCGGCCTATCCGGCCGAAAAGAGGGAAACAGTTAAGCAACACATTGTCAGTGGTAAAAGACTCAGAGTGGTTAAAAGTTCACTCTTGCGTCTCAAGCTTTCATCCCCAAACCCACAGAGCTCAGCTTGTTTCAGGCTTGTGGGTTTTAGAGAGGGGTTTTCAATTACAAATCATAAAATGTATGAATTTAAGAGCTTTTACTATATGGGTTTTGTTTGTTTCTCAATCTCAACCTTTCTCATCCCCAACTCCGCAGCCTCAAGCTTGTTTCAGTTTTGTGTGTTTCTAGAGTGGGGATTTCAGTAAACTTACTAAAGTGAAGAAAGCAATCTGTGAAGAAATTGGGGAATCAAAGTTTTGTATAATTGTTGATGAAGCGCGTGATGAATTCAAGAGAGAAAATGGCTATAGTGTTGCGATTTGTTGACAAAGAAGGTGTTATTCAGGAGCCTTTTTTTTAGGCTTGTTCATGTGTCAGACACTGAGGCATTAACTCTGAAAAAAGGTATATATATTCTATATTGTCTCATAATTCACTAAATATTCAAAATATTAGAGGACAAGGATACGATGGTGCAAGTAACATGCACTACTACAAAAAACGAAATAGACAACGGGAATCCACCGTCGTGTATCATGGTTTACAACCGACGAGAAATCGAACCGCCGTCTATTAACACATGAAATAACGATGGTAAATAACCGACGTAGTTAATATATTACACGTCATTAAAAAAACTAAAACCGACGTAGATTTCATAAATAAAAGTATAAAAAGAGACCTTTCGACTATAATAGACGACAGTTTTAGTAAAACACAGACGTTTAAATAATGTTAAATGTCAAAAACAACTACAAAACCGACGTAAATATTATTATCAACGTCTCTAAATCAAACAAACCGGACGTGTAAAACATAGAAACCATCGTGGTTAATAAATACTACGTTCACTAAATAAAAAAACTGACGTCTAAAACATATAACATGACATATATTTACTTTCACTGACGTAAAAAGAATAATAACCACGACCCTTTAGGTCACCACAGACGTTGAAAATTATTTTGACGGCTTGAACACCAAAAAACCGACGTAATTAACATATTACACATCATAAAGAAACTAAAACCGACGTCGATTTGATACATAAAGCATAAAAAGAGCACTTTCGACTGTAATAGACGACGGCTTTAGTAAAACACAGACGTTTAAATAATGTTAAATGTCAAAAACAACTACAAAACCGACGTAAATATTATTATCAACGTCTCAAAATCAAACAAAATCAACGTGTAAAACTTAGAAACCGTCGTGGTTAATAAATACTACGTTCACTAAATAAAAAAACTGACGTCTAAAACATATAACATGGCATATATTTACTTTAACTGACGTAAAAACAAAAATAACCACGACCCTTTATGTCACCACGGACGTTGAAAATTATTTTGACGGCTTTAACACAAAAAAAACGACGGGGATTTGACATTACACGTCGGTTATTTAAAATACCAGTCATGTTTAATCCATTTACTACGGCCTAGGAGTCACATTTTAGGACGTTGTTAGTGCTTTACAATGTCGGTGGTGGTAGACTTTGATGTGGTTGGCATTTTAAAAGTCTCTTTTATGAGCCACTTAGACGTGTGTAACCTCTGAGACGTCATTATAAGTAGGGAAACGCCTTGAGTTATGCATTTGACGTCGGTTATTATAAAATGTAGGTCGTGGTTATACTTTACTATATCCCAATAATATAATTATTTGACGTTGTTATTTCCTTACTACGTCGGTTATTTATTTATTCCATGACGTGGCTAGTCTTTGTTAAGTCTCTTTTATAACCTTTTTTGACGTGTGTATTCTCAGAGACGTCAATTGTTTAATTATAACTGACGTGCAACACTATTTTTACGACGTTAATCATCAATTGATTATATCCCTAAATTCGTCGGTTTGAACTCTGCCGTCGTGTTATACATTATTGTTCGTCGTTGATTATTTTATTTACCGTTGTTGTTTTAAATATTTAGTAACCGTTTTGAAATGAATTTTAATTAACCGACGTGTTTTCCTTTTCAAATGGCGGTTTTTATTTCATTTTTGCGTTGTCATTCCACGTCGGTTGTGAAAACCCGACGTTGGTTGTTTTGTAGACGTCTCTTTTGCGATTTTTGTAACTTGACCGTCGTATTTTAGCTTTAACCGATTATTTTTAATTTTGATTTGTCGTGCCCAAAGCCTGCAGAATGAAAATGTGATCGGAATGAAAATGATATACAGAACTATGAATTAATGTTATACAATTAACTGCATAACTAATGTCATACATTACAACAATCAATCAATCCATATATCTTCACACCCATCTCTAATATTCTCACTCCCAAACTCACCCACTAGGTCATCAAATGTGTCAACATTTGGTATCCCTCTAGAAAATGGCTCACACTCAATTCTAATATCACCTAGCACATCATCACCAATAACATCATTATATTCTCTATTAGGCATTGATAACACTACCGACCAACCACGATGCATTGGGTCGTCAACATAAAATACTTGTTTGACTTGAGAAGCCATAACAAATTGGTCATTCCTATGTCCAATTTTACTCAGATCTACAAGGGTAAATCCAAGTTCGTCGACTACAAGGCCCAAAGTGTTATCTATCCAATCACACCTCAAGATTGGGATTCTAAACTTTTGGTAGTCAAGATCCCAAATTTCTTGAATAACCCCATAAAAACCCATATTGGAGACAATAGGGTTTTTATCCTTGGCACTAGCAACTTGCATAGTATGTGCAAGTAAATAAACTCCACTATTTTGGACAGTTCGCACATCATCTTGTGCCTTGGTGTTAAATTTGACACCATTAATAAGATAGCTCCTATATGATGGCACTGCCATGCTTGGACCAGCTGCTAACCACCTCAAATTTTCTGATATACCATTATAGTCTTCCCCATTAAATTCACTTTGAACCTGTAAATTAAACATATATCTTAATTCAATCTAACATATATATAGAAAGAAAGAAAAGTTAAATAAGTTCAATATGTCATTCAATAACATATATACCTTAAAGCATAGCCATTGAATGAAAGTGCTATTGTGCTTATCTTGTAGCCACTTTGTTCTCTTTCTAAATTTCGGATAAGTGGTCTTGATGTGGATCATATGTTCCCTACAATTGACACGAAAAAAAACACGTATTACGGTCCCTTGTATATAAGATAAACATAAGGAGTAATAATATTTAAAATGGCTACATATGAAAAATTAAACTCATACGTACTCGATATAAGGTAGGACTTCCTCCGTATTCTCCAAGACATATAGATGTGTCTGGTACAACAAGTCCATATCAACTAAGCTCACTGTGCAACCTGATAATGGCTTTGAAACTCCCATATTCTTGCTTGAAGGCACTCCAACTGTACTAACATCAGATAAATGCTCGGTACAAAACTCTCCAGCTTCTTCAGCTATATACTGCTCGGCAATGCAACCTTCGGGACGAGTACGATTCTGAACATACCCCTTTAGCACTTTCATATATCTTTCAAACGGATACATCCATCTAAAATATACTGGCTCACATAGACGAACTTCTCTGACAAGATGTACTACTAGATGAACCATGATATCAAAGAACTTCTCTCACATACACAAAGTAACTACTACATCTTTTTCTAACTCATCTAGCTTGGAAACATCTACCGTCTTTGCACATACAGCATTGAAGAAGAAGCACAATCGAGTTATTGCATACCTTATATTTGAAGAATAACATTCAGGAACCTTCATACCATAAAAATAATTGCAAACCGCTCTCTTCTCTGCTCTTGACAAATTCCAAGGCCCTGGAGGCAAACGAGTACGTCTTTCTCCATACTCGGGTTGCAAATCAATTTTTACCCCCATATTCAATAAGTCTAACCGAGCAGCAATCCCATCTTTATTTTTTCCAGGGATCTCTAGCAATGTACCAATGATACTATCACAAACATTCTTCTCAATGTGCATAACATCTAAGGCATGCCTCACAGGGAGGTATTTCCAATACTCGAGATCAAAGAATTTTGATTTATTCTTCCAACAAACTCTGTCACCATCATTCTCCCCAACACTTCCCCCATTTTTCGAACCCCATATGTAATTAATATCTTCAACCATATGCAGCACTTCTTCTCCTGTTAATGGCTCGGGTGACATGCCATATTCAGGTTTCCCATTAAAAGCTGCACGTTGCCTCCTATATGGATGATTGATTGGTAACCACTTTCTATGCCCAATGTAACAAATTTTGTGGCCATTTTTCAACCTGTGACTAGGTGTATCATCGCCGCAAATTGGACAAGCTTTATATCCTTTAACAACACAACCAGATAAGTTTCCATAAGCAGGAAAATCATTAATTGTCCACAGTAATGCAGCTTCTAAGTGTAAAGTATTCTCCTACGTGGGCATCATATACTCCTCTAATCCCATCCCACATAGATTTCAAATCATCAATCAAAGGCTCTAAGTAGACGTCTATATCATTTTCGGGCTGTTTAGGACCGGAAAATCAGGTATAGTCAACATCATGAACTTCTGCTTCATGCATAGCCATGGTGGGAGATTATATGTAACTAACATAACTGGCCAACAATTGTATCTGCTACTTAAAGAACTGTGGGGATTGAATCCATCAGATGAGAGAGCCAATCTCAAGTTTCTTGGCTCATTACCAAAGTCGGGCCATTTTTCATCAACAAGTTTCCAAGACGGGGAATCCGCTGGATGAGACATATAACCGTCAACTGATTTTCTTGCAGCATGCCAAGTCAAACTCTTAGCTGTCTTATGTGATTGAAACATCCTTTTAAACCTTGGAATTGGAGGAAAATACAACACCACCTTCGCTGCCACACCCTCTTTCAAGAACCCATCCTTGGTTTCCTTCCACCTTGAGATACCACAAGTAGGACAATTTGTTGCATTCTCATACTCCTTTCGATACAAAATGCAGTCATTGGGACATGCGTGGATTTTCTCATAACTCATCCCTAAAGCAGACAAAGTCTTTTTTGCCTCGTACATAGATGAAGGTAGTGTATTTCCTTCTGGAAGAAATTCTCCCTGAAGTATCAATAATTCTGTAAAGCAAACATCACTCATCTCATGTTTTGCTTTCAAATTATATAACTTCACCAAAGCCGACAACTTCGTGTACTTCCTGCAACCAGGGTACAAAGGTTAATCGCCATCCCCAATCACATTGGCAAACTCATAAGGATCAGATCCAATATTGGCAAAATCATTATCATCCATCCCTAATTCTTCAGAAACATAACTGACCCTACTTTGCTCATCTTCTTCCACATTTATACTAGCATTGGTAGTCCATTCCCAAGGTTCTCCGTGCCATGTCCAAATCTTATAGCTTTGGTCAATTCCATTAAAGTATAAGTGTTCCCTTATAATTCTAACCCCAAACAATCGAATATTCCCACATTTAACACATGGACAACGAATCTCAGTTGTATTTCCAACATTTTCTGACGCAAAATTCAAAAATCATTCCACCCCTAACTCATATGCCTTCGATCTTCTATCCGCATGAATCCATGACTTATCCATCTCACACTCTATAAAATTCATATAAATATATATATATATATATATATTAAAGTGGAAAGACCAGCAATGAAACACTACCTCATTCAAATAGCAGAGAACAAAATGAAAATTAAATATAAAACATAGACAAGACGACGGTTTGAAAAAAATAATCGTCGTTTAATATTCATTTAGACGACGGCATCTATAGTCACCGTCATCATTAAGACACCCAAACCCAGAAATTTGAACGATGTTTTGGTAGCCTAAAGACGACGTTTAATGGAGAAACAATCGTCTATAGGCTACCAGTTGCGGCTTAAAACTTAGACGACGGGACAAAATTAACAACCGATGTATAATAAACATTTGGACGACGGTTGGATGGTTTGATCATCCAACCGTCGTCTAAGTAAAAAAAAAAAGAAGCTTAAATCTCCCATCCCCATTCCTTTTCCAAGAACCCATGGCCAAACAAACATAAAAGAACCCAAACAGAGAGCAATTATTACAAGAATGCAAACACCAAAACATAAAAGAACCCTAATATAGCTACCAACGAAAACATTTATGGATTTAAGAAGAGATTAGGGTTGTACTTATATGGATATTGAGAGAGAGCTGCGAGAATATAACAACTGCTTGAGAGAGAGCTTGGAGAATCTACGTACCCAATGCTTTGAGAGAGAGCTTGGAGAATCTACGTACCCAATGCTTTGAGAGAGATCTTGGAGAATCTACTTACCCAATGCTTTCAGAGAGCTGAGAGAATATAACAAAAGCTTGAGAGAGAGCTAAGAGAATTAGGGTTAAAGGGACTAGAGAATCTACGTACTTACATGGATATTGAGAGAGAGCTGGGAGAACGAAAACTTTCAGACAAATTTATGTTGAAGAGAGAGAATGAACTATTTGAGAGTTGAAGGGAAATTCTGAAAATTTAGGTCGCGGTCAAAAATTTTAAAGTACCGTGTTTTTCAACGACGACGGTCAACACTTACAACGGCGTGTGTATATAAACGACCGACGTTGTAAAAGTAAAGGACGTCGCTATTCAATAACCGACGTCGTAAACCGAATACAATTAGTCTTCGTTTATTTAGTTGACCAAAAACAGCGGGAAAAAACCGCGTCGTTTCAAAAAACCCTAAACCCTAAACCCTAAACCCTAAATTTTACAATAAATTTAAAAAAAATACACAAGTACGAGAAAAATGAACCGAAAATTGCTATGGACTCCTTACAACAATGCCTTCTACAATAGTAGGCTAAAATATGAATTTCATAATTTTGAATTTATGGGCACCAATGGAGCACATAAACTTTAGGGTTATGTAATTTAAAGTATAAGGAGTACCATGCTTTGTCTCTAAATTTGTTTGAATTTTGTTATCATTCGAACTTTGAAAACTAAAATTACATTTTTCAGGCCTTAACGGGCAAGATATTGTCTCAATCAGTGCATAGAATTTGTTGGTATATTTTTCGGATTTTGTTTTGAATATATTCTTAATATTAGTAATTAAATACAATAAAAAAATATATCCAAAATTATATTTTTTAAAGCTTTAGGATAGAGACAATATTCCAATGCTTGGTAGTTTTCAGTTTAATTTTTGGATTTAGTTTTGAATTTAATATGGAATTAAATAAAATGTAAAATTCATTAAAAATTAAATGAAAAATGACCTACCGACATTGTATCAATTTACAATGACGTTAAACATCACAAAATGACGTCAAAAATAATATAAAATGACGTCTTTTTATAACAGACGTTGTTTAATTATACAAAGGCGGATATTTAATAATATCCGCCTTCGTATATTATTACGACGTCATAAGTTTATACTAACCGACGTAGTATATGACTACAAAATTCATTTATATAGGATGAATTAATTATAAACCGTCGTTGTTATGTCTATTAAACGTCATTATAGTGGATATAACCGACGTTGTTTACATATAGAAAGGCGGATATTTAATAGTATCCGCCTTTGTATATTATTAAGACGTCGATAAGGTTATACGAGCCGACGTGTTATAAAGATACAAACGACGGTTTTAAACAAAAGTATATCTAAAATGTTGCGTTTTACCTTCTTCTCGAAATTTAGGTATGGATCATGAATGATATCTCTCATGAATCTCATCACGTAGTAGCCACATTCTACACTCATTGGTTGTTCATGAGTGCCGTGTAGATTTTTCCATATGGCCTGCTGTTTACGTGAATTTTTATTTATATGAATGTTATACATTTTAATTGACCTGTTACAAGAAAAGGCCAAGGGTGTTAATGATAAAACAAAATATTTAAATATAAATAGTAACCGTCGTGGTAAATCAGTCAAAACGAAGGAAGTTTTTTAAAAAAAGACGTGACATTTTGTTTAAAACGGCGGTAAAAATTTACCATCGTTGTGTAATGTTGCTTCGGATTCACTGCACCAAAAATAGATTCAGCTTCATCCTCAACTTGTGATACTCGCAAGTACACGAGCCGTTCGGTAGTATAGCATATGTAAGTGCGAGGTCGATCCCACGAGGATTGGTGATTGAATGATCCAATTCATTTTCCCTACAAAAAAACAGAAATGGAAAAGAAAATAAATAAAACAATAAAAATGAAATAACTCAAGCAAATAAGTTCCCAAGTTCAATTAGATTAATGGATTGATTCTAGCTAAAGTATGATTAAGCCATGGTGTGTGGTCATAACCTTGTGTTCCTAATTCCCTAATTTGATCATTTGTTGTCTAACCTAAAATTAAGCATTAGGAACCCATTAAGCATAGAAGAACAATTTAAACAACCAAGCATGTATCTAATCCCTGTTGTCGAATGCCCATACATACTCTTCTTATTCATAGTTCAATTCGAATTAAAGCATGGTGTATACTCTTAATTCAAACCAAGATAGCTAACATGCAAACCTAAATGGTGATCAATCATTCAAACTAGCATATTAACTTATAAGCATAATGAATAAGAACAAAAACCATAATTGAAACTTGGAAACTAATTAAACTTGAATACTTAAGAAAGAATGTACATTACAAATAAAATTAAAGTAGAACTTGAAAACTTGAAGAAAAATTCAGTAAACTCATTCTACTACAACAATTAACAATTTGAAAGGAAACTAAGAGAATTTGAGGGAGAGAAGGGAAGGGAGCTCTAGAGAAGTATTTGAGAGCTCCCCCCCTTGGGGTGTGATTTGAAGCTTGAAGGCTTCTCTATTTATAGGGCTAAGAGGGAGGAACATCATGATGGATTCCCACACCATCCTTCATCTTTTGCTGCACCTCAAGCCTTCATCACATGGGTTCAAAGGTGGTCAGATGTGACTGCCTTTGCTGCCAACCCATGTGGTCTTCTTTTGCTGCCAACCCATGTGATTGCCTTTTGGTTGCTGAAAAAACGAGTTTTCTGAACCAGACTTGGTGTAGGAAGGCCACAGGTTTCAAAACGTATCCAATGGGGCTGAAATTTGGATATGTTATACTAGACACCCATTGGAACAACCTCTATGAAGAAAGTATTCGCATCGGAGCAGTAGAAGTGTACATTTTGGCCACTGCAAATTGGATGCCGAAACAGGGCCTGGAATTGACTTCATTTCATTTCATTTCATTCTTTTGCTTCACATGCATGCACATGCTTCTCTTTAGTAGCTCAAAAGCTGATCTCCAGCTCTAAAGTGATCTACCAATTCAATTCCCATGTTCAAAGGCTGAAGCAAAATGCCTCTCATCATTCCTCCTTCTTCTCTCTCTCCTTTCCACCATGGCACTTTAACCTTTGTCTCTTCCTTGTCCCCTTTGCCATGATGTATATTTGTCTTCACAAATATGCTCTTGCTTTCTCTTTAATAGCTGGAATGCCTCCCCACTTCTCTTTAATAGGGAGAGGCACATGGCTAAAAGGAGGCACATGGCAAAAGCTGGCAGCTGGAAATCCTGCTGAGCAAGGTTGGGTGTTGGACGGGCTGAGCACTCCACAAATGTCCAATTGGGCTGAAATTTGGATATGTTGTAGTAGACACCCATTGGAACAAGTTTCATGAAGATCTTCACCTCATTCGAGCCCCATAGTATGCTGATCCAAGTCCAAGAAGCTGACCTACGAAATTGGGCTGGAAATGGGTTGTAGCCAAAATATGTTTTGTCTTTAAGCTCATATTGCTCTTATGCCAATCAGCCCTTAACATGCATGGATTGCATCAAATGTTATCTCTTGCTATCTTAACCTACAAAACACACAAACATAGGTAAGTGACTCAAAATAAAGAGAAACTAAGCAAAATCACTAAGTAAAGAAGGCATGCAAGTGTATGAAATTATGGACTTATCAAAACAGAAAATGAATTAAAAGCACAAGTTTAACTCAATAACATAACCAAATCATAAGCTAGAAGGGAAACTCGATTGCATTGAGCGTATGCAACAAGCCTTTAAACCTCTAGGCATCCCTAGTAGGAGGAGTTGTGTCTCCTGAAGGTTTAACAGAAACGATACCCACAAACGCTTGACTAATTCTACAAAACAAAGTAGTTAGAAAACTTATTAGATTTGTTAGTCCTTAAGCAAAATAAAAGAAACACAAAAACCAAAATAAAAATAATTACAAAACAAAAACCAAAATAAAGATAAAAATAAATAAATAAAAACTCAAAACAATCATTCCGAACATTTTCTGAAGAGAAATGACTCATGCACATGACTCAAAAGTTTTAACAATAAAAACTCAATTTTTGACAATATTTACAAGGTGGCAAAGTTCAAAACACAACATGCTCAAAGTGTAGTAGTGTGGTAGCCAAATGCAACAAATTCCCCAATCTTAGTTTTCACACAATTTCAAAAATTATACCAAGCACAAATGCAACTTCAAATCTCACTAAAGTTGTCCTCTCACAAATGAATCACTCAGAAGAGGGCTACAATGCATCACTCAGTTATAAACATGAGATTAGAGTTAAACCGTAAAGGACTTAACTCAAAATTGGAAGATGAAGAACTTGCATTAATATGATCTCAAGAAGGATGCCAAACACTTAAAAGTAAGAAAATGCATGCAATTTAACCATATGACATTTAAGATCAATTTAGGTCTTTATTATAGGTTGTAATGGGGCAAAAGGTGTAAGGTGAGTGAGAAATGAAAGGTACGGATAATACAAAGTCCAAGGAACTCACAATGTAAGAACATAAAAAAATTGTTTACAAGACTTCGAATCATCACGATTAGATTTTTTTCTTTTACATGATCAAAACTCCTTATACCTTCATTTACAATGGTACATACTCCTTTCCAAACACCAACGAAACCCAAAAACGAAATTTCATTCAACTACCATTTTTTTTTTCTTTTCACCAATTGTTTGAATTTCTTCTCTCTTTTTTTTCTTTTTTTTTTTTAAAAAGTAATATCTCTTCCCAAACTTAGCATGAAAAACACATCCGAATTAAAGCTCATGAGTTCCTTAGAAAGGTAAATATTTGTTTTTCGGGCTAAGGCGAGGAAATATAATTGGTGAAATGAAAGAAAAGGTTTACATGTAGGCTCAAAATGGTAAACAATGGAAAATCATGCTTAAGCATGCATAAGGTTAGCTTGAAAGGCACAAACGATCCAAAGAGGGCCTTAATATCATTTCTTAAATGTCATGAAATCAAATTGCAAAAGAATGAATGACTTTTAAGTGTTCAACCAAATGAATGAATAATGAGATCAAACAACAACTTTGATGACAAGAAAATAAGAGTATGTGTATAACACTCATGAAATGAAGCACAAGGCTCAAAAGCTCACATTAAATGGTTATATAAGTCTAATTTATGCTTGATACAATTCTTTGGGTCATGCAAATCCTTTAATTGGAAAATTATGAAACAAATGGCAAGTGCAAAGAAGGTTTCAAACATATCATGCTAGAACGATGCCAAATTTTTATTTTTAAAATTTTTTGAAATAAAAATTTACAAGGAAAAAAAATTAATAATAATAAATAAATAATAAATAAATAAAATTCAATTTTCATTTAAGTCATGCAAACATTTATCACAGTCTCATCAAATGTGTTCGGAAAGTAAATAAAATCAAAATCAAAATAAAATAAAAATAAAAGCAAGACTTAAACAAAATAAAAAAAAAACAAGCAAGAAATTTTTTTATTTTTATTTTTTTAAATTTTAAGAAAAACCAAGTTTACTTGTTAAACTCCAATACCCCCAAACCTAGAAATGAACATTGTCCTCAATGTTTACAAATTAGGAACAAGCAATTTCATAACAAGAAATGAAAAGTACTAAAGTAAATATAAAATCACAAAACACACACGAATTAAAATACAAAAATAAAATAATTACAAAATAAAAATTACAAAACAAACAAACAAATAAAAAAAAAAGAAAAAAAAAGAAACGAAACAGTAAAACACTCGAAAAAAAAGCCCCAAACAAACAGTCTTACGCAAACCAAAATCCAAACGATTGAAAACCCAACCCAAAAGAAGTTAACACATTTTGAAACCTAACAACGGTGAAAACCCGACCCGCAATGAAATCCGAAGCCCATATGTTATTATTATTTTTTTTTTATTTTTTTAAAATAAAATGAAACTTGAATTGGGAGCGCGAAGGCGGGATTTCTAAAAAGAAAAAGTGTGGTCCCTGATGCCTTGGTTCCTGGGAAGTCACGGGTGAAAGGGGTGAGGGACGTGTCGGCGCGCAGAGGCCACTTTCACATCCCCCAAGCCTGAATTGTTGGCTCCCTAACTAAAATAGAATAAAGATGATAGTCGAAAGGTAAAGGCAAAAAAAAAAAAAAAACAAAGCTCCAGAAAATGAAAGTAACGGGCAAAAACACAAAACACCAGAAAAACACGGAAAAAAGAAAAGTAAAGTGAAAGTAAAGGTGCTCCCCCTTGAAGCGATTAGGTCGAGCATGCCCGGGAAATCCGAAGTGGTGATGGCTGTCTCTATCAGCATATGTCTATTTAAACCACGCTTCTCTAAACGGATGATACCCAGCATTTCTTCCTGCAAACTCAAAGAAAAACATCAAAAAAATTCAGAAGCAAAACAAATGGCATCCTCATGCACTCACCTTGATGATCTCAACCTTGAGCTGTCCCTTGCACCACCAAATGCCCAGATAAGGGCTTCTCCAACCCCTGTCTTCCCAAACTCCACATATCATCATGGCACGGCCTCAAACTTTCCTGAGCCAATACCGAACTTTGCTGAGACAATGCCGAACAGAGCAGTGCTGCTAGGTGGCATGATTGGCAGTATACTCACACCGGCAGATCATTTGCATGTGGCACGTAGGTCTAACAAGATGGCGGTGGATGAGTCTCACTCTTTATCTGTGCTCCATGCGGTCTCGGCTACCAATTTGGGCATGCGATTCCTGGCGAGGACACGGGAGTGTGCCGCGCTGAGCGAGGAAGTGGCTTCCTTGAAGGCTATGGTGGCGGACTCCAGAAGCGGCTCTACAGTGCCAAGCCAGCATGTAGAAATGCTGCAAAAGGGAAATGATGACTATGTAGAGCTGCTGCAGATTCTACAAGTAAGAGTAAATAGAGACAAGCCATGATGAAGATGAAGATGAAGAAGGTGAAGGAGAAGATGATGATGATGAATGATGATGAATGATGATGTTGTTTTTATTTTATTTTATTTTTTAATTAAACTTATGTACTTTTTTTTTTCTTTGTTTGATACCTAATTGAATAAACAAATATTTTCTGCCTTTAATTTTTCCAAACATTGTTAAGGTTGAAAAATTGAAATTGTTTAATGTCTTGTTTGGTTTATATGTTGGCCCCCCAACACATAAATTCCTGGCTCCGCCACTGAAGGTATTGTTATCCTACCAGTTTAGCGGGATTAGATGGGATAAATTTTCTTCTTGAGTAATCCATATTCTACCTTCAACTTGGTAAAATATATATATATATATTCATTCTTCCTTAAACATGCTTTAAAGATGAGGAGTATCCAATTCAATCCAATACTATTCACCAAACATGGTCTCTAAGTCATGGGTTTGAATTGGAATATGCTACTTCATGCTTTGCTCATTACCCTCAACCCACAACTTGTTCCCAACCATTTTGTTTGCTTCAAGAAAGTTAGCAGCGAAACAGAAAAGTAAAGAAAAGATGATAGCAGGGTGAGGACAAATATTGGAGAAGAAAGAGAGAGACACATATATGGATGCACAGGGACGAAGAGGAGTAAAACATCAATGAAATATGTTCCATACACCTTTCTCTGTATCTCTCTCACTCATCACATGATGAGAGACATGGAAAGGTGTATGAAACATGGAATAGGCAAGTTATGGTGTATGAAACATGGGACATGCAAGTTTTTTTGGAACGAAGAAGGTGAAGGGAGAAGAAAAAGTGAAATGGGAAAAATGAGAGAATTAATTAAAACTAATTAAAAAAATAAAATGCTTTTAAAATTTTGGTCTGAATGCATAAATATTTAAATAAATAAAACTTAATTTGAGAAATCTAGTTCATCTCAATGCTTGAAAGTTATAAATTTCATAGACCAAAAGTTGTGTAATAACTTGTGCACTCTTGCTTTTGTTTTATGTTCTTCCATTCCATTTTCTTGCAGGATGCCGCATTCTCTCCCGATTTTTTACTTTATTTTTGTCTAATTTTTTTTAGTGAAGCTTGTGACTCTAATGATTTTAGCCTAACTTTATAATACGAATTAATTCGGAAATAGGAAATATTAATTGTTGGTGTGATCGGTCCTTACTAAGAATGGTTGTTTTACAACCATTTGAAAGTGAAAGAGCCAACTGTAGGAATCTCACTTCAAGCAGCTGCGGTTGTATGTGTGTGGTTGTATTCCGCATAAAACTATTGTTTAGTAAAAAATATAAGAGCGAAGAGCTGTTGCATATGCATATATCATGATTAGTGATCAAATATTGTCTTTTTATTTTTTATTTTTAACACATTATAACAAGATTTAGCGTCAATAGGTTGATGGAATCATGGAGGGAGGGACCCTTGAAAACATGACTATTCATTTTGTTTGTTCCTTGATGTATGCATATGTATGTTGTATTCAAATATGACTTAGATACGATTCTTTTATGTTGGTTTTTTTTTTTGGCTCAATTGTGTATTAAGTTTCTTGCAGAAATCAAAATTTTGGCAATAAGATTGTTTTCTTTATTTCAAATTAGTGGGAGCAAAAGGATAGCAGGATAGGTACTCTACCAGATGGATATAGAGAAACCTCAATTTTCCTATTAAGATTAAAGATCAGATTTATAAGGCATAAAAAAGTCACTTATGGTCAATGGCGGATCCAGGAATTTTCATTCTGGGGTCAACATGTAAAATGTTAAAAGAAATTCTATACAAAATAGACCCATCAAAATGAAACTAAAATATTATAATTCATAGTTAATAGATGTTGAGCCAATTCCTAACAACTAAAATGAGTTATTAAAAATAGTAACTTTAATTCTCGCAAGTGCACGAACCGTTTATGGTATAGCTTATGTAAATACGAGGTCGATCCCACGAAGAATGGTAACTTGGTTGCAAGTTAAGTTACTTAGAATGCTAGAAAAACATAAAACAAAGAAACTAACAAATTGCAAGGTCTAGGACAGAATCCTAGCACCACACACGCACTCGAAATGGGGGGGGGGGGGGGTTTGTTGTTGAGATAAAAACAAGATAATGAAATGGAAGTGCTAGAAAGTAACAATGGCAGCAATCAACAAGTTGTGAAACAATGATTGAGAAGTCTTAGAGCCTTGGAATCTTCATGACTAGGGTTTCATCCTAAGCCCTAACTAAATGGATTAGTTACACATGACTAAGAATACAGAAATAATAAATACATAGATAGATTAAAGAGAAGAGAAGAACTAGTGGGTGGCAGGCAAGGTAGTTCCAGGGACAGCTCCAAGCTCTCCCTCCTTTGCAGCTAGCTCTCTCCTCACTTTGTGGTGAATCTGAATGTGTGTATGTAGTGAATGTGTGAGAGGTGATTGTGAATCTCAGGATATGAGTTATGATAGTGTTTGAAATGGGAGTGATATTTATAGGGAGAAGGGAGTGATAAATCTGAATTCAATATGGTTAATGCATACAACACTTGTATTTAGAAATTCAGAATTGGTTGCTGCACTTCACCAATAAATCCCACCAGCAGCCATAGCTTATCATCATGTCAGCATGACCAAGCTTCCATCCAGAAACCAATAGCTCATGCCTAGCTCACCATGACCAAGCATCCATCAGCTCATCCTTAGGTCAGCATGATGTGCAGCTTCAAGGGCTTACGAATTGGGCTTGGCTGAATCAAATGACAACTTTAAGATGTCCATTGTGAAGTTCAGAATGTCTCTGATCCAACCACACAAGTATTGGCCCAATCCAAGCTCGGATGAAGAAGATAAGCCCGAAATGAAATTCTAACTCAATCTCCAGTTTTTGCACGTTTTTGCACAATTTTGCTTCAAATGCCTCAAGTTGTAGTCATCTCATGCCAATCAGCCCTTAACATGCATGGATTGTACCAAAAGTGATCTGTTGCTGCCTTAACCTCCAGAACACACAAACATAGGTAAGTGACACGAAATAAAGAGAAACTAAAAAAAATTACTAAGTAACGAAGGCATGCAAATGTGTGAAATTATGAACTTATCAATAGATAAAACCATACAAACTAACAAATACAATCTAGTAAACAATCATACAAGTGAACAAAACCTTAATTTATTCAAACTAACCAAAATAAAATCTCAACAACAACCAATCAAGAAAAAAAAAATATATATATATATATATAAACACAAAAATTAATCCAATTTACCAAGATACAATAGCATACAAACTAAAAAATACAATCTAATAATTAAAAAAAAAACTAATTCTTTTAATAGAAAAAACCCTATGGTGGATTTCTGGGTTTGCAGGGGTCAATTGACCCCCCTTGTTCCTTTGTGGAACTACCATCGATGATTACAAATAAAATATTCACCCACCTTATTTGTATTATTTTTATGAAACCTTGATGCTGACGCTGACACATCTCCAGCAACGAGTTGATTCTGGCTCGAAGGGGTAGTTGTTTCATGCTGGAACATTGTGGTTATATCTTCAGTTACACTACCCTCATTATTATTTCTGCTCGTACACAACCTGGATTCCAAATTCCTTCGTTAACTCATAGAATTCATCACTAACCGAAACACGCATTTGATATCTAACCGAAACACGTATTTCATCCCCACCCTCCAATTCATCGTTTGCGAATCGCCAATGACTAAGCCATAACATATGTTCCTTCTCTTTTGGAAACCCTATTGTGACTGGCGCATAGGTCCACTTAAGACCCTTGGTCTCATTGCTGATGTGAAGAATGGGAACGGCCGAGTACAATTGCCATCCCTCATCACGAACCTTACCTCGTGCATATACAACACATGCATTTAGGCCTCGGATCTTCAAATTACGATGTGGAGGTATAGTTATAGACAACTCAGAGTCACCCATGCTCGACTTGTGGCAGAACCAATCTGGAACCTCGCTTCCATGAAGGAATATGCTAAATATACCACATTCATCCAGTCCCCTGTTTCATGCATGCATGGAGAGATTTATATATGTTCAAATATTATAGGCCACAGAAAATAATAATCATAAAAAACTATACAATACATGAGAGAGAGAGAGAGAGAGAGAGAACCTGGAGAGGACACTTCCTTGTTGTACGTGTCAAGTAGTTGAGCATTACAACTTCAGTGCTTCCTATGGATTCCAAATTGAACAGACCGATATCTTTGATCATTTCTATGTCGACGCTTCTCAACGGTCTCATTTTGAACACATTTTGAATTTCAACTAAATTATCGCATGAAAAAACCCCATCTCTAATTGTTTTTAACATGTCGGGTAAGTTTAGTACTACTCTTTTCAATGAAGTACAATACCATGCGGCCAAACTCTCTACACTTGGTGGGAGCTTGGGAATCATTTCGAGGTTTCTGCAAAAATCGAACAAAAGAGTGTGGAGCTTACTAAGACCATTCATGTTTCCTGATAGGCTCAAAAATGGGTTTCCATTTAGATTCAAATACTCCAATGAGGATAGGGTACCAAGATCATTGGGAATTTCTGGCAGAATTGCAGTACTCCATATTTAAGCTTTTTAAAAATTGTGGGAAACTTGCACGAGTAAGTTGGAGATTTTTTCTTGGCAATACCCATGATCGGATTGATTGCCACGATTTAACTGCAGATAACAGACTGAGTTTCTTCATGTCACTAGGTGTACAGTCTCGACTGATTTTTAACGATCATCCTGGAGGGCAGCACAAGATTTGAGCAACCAGAGAGAATAAGTTTCTGGAGAGATCGCATCATACTAATTCTTATTGGAAGCTTCATGAGATTTTTGCAATCTTTTAGATTCAAGAAAACAAGTTTCTCCAAATCTCCAATGGATTCATCCACCTCTTTCAAATTTATGCAATCTTTAAGAATTAATCTCTCGAGGTTAGGGAATCCTGACAAGTCAGGGGTTGTCACAAGGCCATGTGAATGACTGAGATTTAAGATTTTCAGTCTTGGAAGAAACTGTTTTAAAAAAGAAGTAATTAGTTTCTATAAATATATAATCATCTTTAAATTTGTCTCTATGTGTGTGTGTGTGTGTGTGTGTGTGTGTGTGTGTGTGTGGAGAGAGAGAGAGAGAGAGAGAGAGCTAGAGAGAGATTAGTAGCATACCCTAGTTCCCTTCCAAACATGTTGGAGGCTGCTGTTCCGCAAGTCCAGAGCAATTAGATTTTCCAAGTAAAAATTGGTTGGTATTGACTTTAAAGCGAATCCTCGCCAAGACAACCATATTAAATTTTTTGGGAAATCTTCATAGCCTCCACTGATTTTTACATTATCAAGCACCAGGAGTTTTTGCCTACGTACAACACGTTTTTGCCCTAGAATGTCAAGCAGCCAAAGAGTGGAAGGTTCTTGTGCTTTCTTCAAGCAATACATATCAAGGAGAAATTCGTTGATGAATTTCATAATACGATTTGAGCGGGCATTTTCCCATCAACGTCAAAAAGAGTTAGTTGCTGATCACGTAGATTCATTTGAAGTGGCTCAATGTATTCTACCGATGCCAATGAAGAAACAAATGGCTACCTTGTACACAAGGGAAATGTTTCAAAAGTTTGAGCAAGAAATAATACAAAGTACAGCATGTTTCCTAGAGCTCAAAATAGAGGATGCTTCTAAAGTTGTCTTTAATGTGAGCGAAAGGAAAAATTGGGAAACAAGAGTGGTAGAAGTCGTATATGTCAAAGATTCTGACCACGCGTCGTGTAGTTGCAAAAGATTTGAATTTGTTGGAATTATTTGCAAGCACATCCTAGCATTGTTCAGAAGGGACCAGATTGAATATATGCCCGATAAATATATTTTGACAGGGAGGAAGAAAACTGCGAAATCTGGATTGGTGTCAAATGCAAATGGCAACGAGATTAAAGATTGTGCAGACCCTGGTCTTTTAATAAAGCGGAGTACAATGTCCGGACTTGCTTCAGATGTGGTTGAGGATGCATTAATGTTTAAAGAAGGATGTGAGCTACTCGAGAGATTCTAAAAGTTTGCGGGTGAAGTTGAAGTTATTGAAAGATGGAGCAAGTAATAACGAAGTTGGAGGGTCCAGCTCTCAAACACAATATATGAAAGACTCTAAGAGAGTAAGGTGCAAATGAAGGTAGAAACGAGTAACGGGAGCAAAGGAAAAGGCAATGAAGTGAGGGATTCCACACTGTCGGGAGTGTGGACACATTGGTCATGATATAAGACAATGCCCAAGAAATTTGAACACACCGTAAGATGTTAAAACTATTTATAATAACACCTAAAATTTGAATAGGTAAATTTTTTGTGTGCTTGTGTTTGGTGTTTATGCAGGACATCACCGTCGAACAATGACGAATCAACTCCAATTGATCTTAGTGACCCATTATTGGACGAATTTGACAAGATGCACGGACCAACTGAATTATTTATGTTTCTATCATACAAAGCCCGGTTGTTATGAAGACTAATGATCTGGTGAAGTTTTGTAGATGCAGGTTTTTTTAAATTATTTTTTGTTCATGTCCATCGATGAGCTCTTTAATGTGAACGTCCATGATAATGGGACTTTACCGATTCCCAACGTGCTGTGATATTGAATGCTTATTGAATAATATTTCGATATTTGCAAAATATAATGTTAGGCAGAAGGAGCAGATGATGACTTTCAATACATAGTCCCAATAATTATATATGAAGCAAATGAAACTGATATTTGTGTTATTTTTAAATTAGATAATGACATTAAGGGAATATACTTCTAATTTGTGCAATACCACGATCACCCTCAACCAACTGAACAACGATAGCCGCAATCACTTAGTCGTATCGGTCGGCTTCTTTCGAGCAACTTTGACGTGCTTATGCTCACCCATGTCACCACCATCGTCTAGTATCTCTCTCATAGCATCAGTGGATACATAGTCCCAATTATAACTTGTATAAGTAGTTGCCGCAAATGCTCGGATTTTTTCGAATCCTTCATTGAATGCCAACTCCAGTTCACTGTGGTGCTCTTCGCATCGCATATGGTTCATCAAACAACCTTTAATTTCATCATTCATTACTGTATCCAACTCCTCAGCTTTCAGCTTCCTTTTATGACTCAACTTCAAGTACTTGTTCTTTTGGGAGAACGCTTTGTTAACTATAATGTTAAGATCAGCCAAAATGGCCTCATCTTCAACACATTTCTCGTGCCATGAATTGATCAGTCTAGAATTATAATCTAGCTTGCTACTGACTGCATGTATTGCCTCTAATGGATCATCAGAGTCCCCCTCACTCCCAAATGATGTTGAAAATGGAAGGGGTCGGCAAGGACAACGCGGAAATGGAACCTGAGACTCCAATTTTTCATCTTCGACTGTGTTGTTGGCGCCTAAAGAGAATGACATGCTTGAATAATCATATTTGTTTTTAGAGGATGAGGATTGCATATGCGATTTCGTTTGTGAAAGGGGACATAGCTTTAAAAAGATGTCAACCTCATACTCTCTTTACACCACTATCAGTGGTTGAAAGAAACTCAATGGAAGTGACATCTAGTTAGTGAACCCAACCAAACTAACCAAACTAGTTAGGATTAAACTTAGATTGTATAAGACAAAAAATTAATTTATACATTGTCAACCAAATTTTTTTGGTGGGAACCTTTTTATTGGTATTACTATCACCCCCTTCATAGAAACTCTCCCTCCACAAAAAACTGACTCCTCCACCGAATCTCTCTCCATCTCCTGAAACTCTCTCCTTCACAGAAACCTCTCCCTCCATAGAATGGATTTACTAACCAAGTTTGATGTCAGCATAATTAACACCCCTCCAAACAAAGACCGCCTTTGAAACGCAAGTGAGTCACCAGACAAGCAGTGTCACATTCCTAGACAGAATGACCATTTTGTTGGAAGTTTTGAGTCTGAAAGAGTTCTTGGATTCTGGAAGGAGAGGCATCTTCAACTTGGTGATGAAATCCAAAGGGCAAGGGCACATTTGGAATTTGTTGAAGGCCAAATTGAAGATGACAAAAGGCAGGCCAATCTGGATAAGGGGAAGTTACAGCGCATGAAGCGTAGACACAAACGACTTCGGAGTGTAGCTATTCAAAAATACAAGAACTCATCTAATACAGTGGAGTCAAAGAAGCGTGTGATGCAAGCTGGATTCGACTACTTCCAGTCCTATGCAAAACTCGTCGTACCCGGGTTTGATTGGTCATCTATTACCGTTTTCGACGTTAATAAATATACTAAGCGACTGAAGTAACCATTTTGGTTATCGTGTTTGAGCATAGGCAAATCAGTGGAATTGGAATTTTCGTTAAACTCTGCTTCAAACCTATTTTGATGCTTACTACTATGGAAGATTTTAACCTTAATATTTTGATGTCTTTAATTACGATAACAGGAGATGCAAAGTGCCCATCTACTTCAATCATATGTTGCTGCCATGTCCATTTTTTTGTGATTACGTATCAGATTTGGACATGGTTGCATCGTATGCAATGTTGCCTTTATTTATTATATATTAGGGCAAGGTTTATGGAAAAGCATCTGTGACTGTGTTTGTGACAAGGTTATGGCATTATTTTGTACTAGTTATATATTATTTTTTGTACTGGTTCATCTCCTACTATTGCTTTCTTTCTTTATATTATATGTTTGTGGAATCCCTCAAAGTTAACATATACTGTGAAAAAAATGCAGAGTTAATATATAATCACTCATATAGACTAGGACAAATATTCATTAATATTTTAAAATTGCTTGACTGATGTGAGGTTTTTCAAAAAAAGTATGGCATTATTTTATGTGATTGGACATGATAGAAATATTGTAATGATTCCCGATGGACAACTTATTGAATACCTCTGACGTGTTCAAAGCTCTAGGCGCAGTTGCAATGATGGCTTCAAAGCAGTGGTGCAATTATTATATTTGTACATTATTATAACAAAACAGATAATTTTACATCCTTATATATGAAAGGAAACTAATTCTTGTCTTATTACAAATTATATAACGAATATTAAGGAAATATACTTGTTAAAGTGAACAAACATATATACTTAGGGTTAAGAGGAAAGTGAGTTATCTAAAACAATTTGGATTTTGTCATTGCGAAACGGATGATTTATAGGTTCCCCTAGTTTTATAACGCCACAAGAAGGCCGGAGTAATTTTCGAGGCATTTTTACGATTTTCCTACTATTTATTACAATTTTTTCAAGTTTTTTGCACTAAAAAAACCAAAATAATCGCAAGATGACACATGGCGCGATCTCAGTGCATACCTTTCACCACTTGCACAAGTGTAAGTCAGTAAACATGGCCACATCCTTGCTTTTTACCCTAAATTATTATTTTATTGCTTTGTCTTACAAAATTCATAACTAAATACACAGAAATGATAAAAATGTTCCGAAAAATGCTACGAACTCATTGACACTTCATCTTCCTTACTGAATTCCCCGTTTCATGGTTACTCATTTTAAAAAATAATTTCGAGCATTCACGGGAGATGCTTCTTGATGTATGTTATTTAGGTTGAAGTTAACAACATATATAGCTATGGTTAAGAAGAAAGTAAGTTATCTAAAGCCATTCAAAATTTTCATTATGAAACTGATGATTTGTAGCTTCCCCCAGTTTTATAACTTCATAAGGAGGCCAGAGTAATTTTTGGGGCATTTTTACGATTTTCTTCCTATTTATTACAATTTTTTCAAGTTTTTTGCACTAAAAAAACCAAAATAATCGCAAGATGACACATGGCGCGATCTCAGTGCATACCTTTCACCAATTGCACAAGTGTACGTCAGTAAACATGGCAACATCCTTACTTTTTACCCTAAATTAATATTTTATTGTTTTGTCTTACAAAATTCATAACTAAATACACAAAAATGATAAAAATGTTCCGAAAAATGCTACGAACTCATTGACACTTCGTCTTCCTTACTGAATTCCCCATTTCATGGTTACTCATTTAAAAAAATAATTTTGAACATTCACGGGAGATGCTTCTTGATGTAGGTTATTTAGGTTGAAGTTAACAACATATATAGCTAGGGTTAAGAGGAAAGTAAGTTATCTAAAGCCATTCAAAATTTTCATTATGAAACTGATGATTTGTAGCTTTCCCCAGTTTTATAACTTCACAAGGAGGCCAAAGTAATTTTCAGGGAACTCATTGACACTTCATCTTCCTTCCTGAATTCCCTGTTTCGTGGTTACGCTAAATTATTATTATATTATTATTTACCATAAAGTATTATTATATTACTTTTTACCCTATATATTTATTAATTTTGTTTACCCTAAACTTTTTTTTTTGGTAATTTTGCCGTGTGAAAAGACCATGTTCAGGTGCTAATTAGTTTCTCTCTTCTTAAATTTGTTAATTGCTAATTTTTATTAGGGTTAAGGGGTGTTTTGAAAAATTAAATGAAAAAAATACATGCTAACCATGGTATAACATTAGAAAAAAAAATTATTCAACAACACTTAATGTCCAAGTTTTGCTTAAAAAACGTGTAACGAAATCGTTTGGGATATGATAAGTGGGAAAATGTTTTTCCTAAGCACCGGTGAAAAGATAGCTCACTCCATGCACGCCTTTTTGTTCACCAAATATTAAGATTGCAGTTGTGCAAAATATCTGTGTCAGTAAAATGTCATACTTACCCTCTATGATGTTAGTAATCATTCGACTATATAAATATATATACATACATTTATACATAAAACGGTCTATGATAGCACAAACACCAGACAAAATAGATTAAAACCCAACATTTGGCCAACGTAGCAGCCAACCTAAAACTCAAGAGAAGCAAGTCCACAATGCATAAAAACCATAAAAATATACTACAACTAATTATAAGGGTATGGATTCCCTAGCACAACATACACACACATCACCTTGAACCAAAAAACACTCTCATGGTGTCATTTGCATCGATTGCAACAAGTCCAGAACGCAGGATTTATCTTTGCTTCAGGTAGGCCAGCCTTCAATAACAAAACACCATTCATTGTTGTTACAAGCGCTAGAGTGACTGAACTTAATCTTCCCATAGTAAAACATATCTATGATATGTCTTGAAACAGACAAAACTTGGCTTAATCTTCGTCTCAAAGCATCCCTGGTTCCTTTCATATCAATGTTGTTACGTTGATTCAAAGAACACAAAAATTGTAATGCATTCTCTTTTGACTAACCAATTTCGGACATGCCAAGTAGTACAACTAGATATGCCGCTTCCATATGGCCTGCCGTGGCTGCAATGTGCATCCCATACCATGCTTCCATGTTACCCTGCATGAAAAACACTTCGATCGCTTCTCTAAATATCCACTCAGGGTTCTCGCAAGCCCTGCATTGTTGCAAGAAAAGCTGGACCGCAGGATTGGCATGGTACCAGCTAGGATGGTCTGGGTACTTTGCCATTGAAATTATGTTCCGCACTTGTGGAGTGTTTGACAACGTCTGGAATAATGGGCACACAGATGCCATCCAGAAGAGATCTTCTGATGATTGAGTTGCCACATATAACATCACTTTAAACCAAGCTAACTCAGGGATGAAGGCTTGGGGCATATCCAAATGGAGATGCTTCCTTCTCTTTCCTCCTAGAGTAGTGAAATATTTCGAATTCATTGAAATGTTTTTGGAATGGAATGATTTGAGGAGTTGAACAGGGGAGAAATGAAAATATAAAGGGTTTTGGTTTTGTTTTAGCCTCTGTTTGTAGTGTTTTCAAAAGGTGTTTCCACTTGGTGTTTTTCCAATTTGACCCTTTTTAAAGAAACTGAACCCAACACCGTAAAACTAAAGAGAAGAGAAGGGAAGTCGTCATCAAAATGCAAAGAGAGTCAGACAGTACAAAAGTCAATTAATAACCTATTTGCATAGCCTAATTTGGATCCCACCATCACATTCATTGATACAAATTTGACGGATTCCTGACTAGTCACAGAAGGTCCCATCAGATACTTTTTCATTTTCCCACACCAAACCAACCCTAGTAAGGTTATTAAAATGGAACCAATGATGGTGGATTCTTATCCAACTAGTTACTTTAATGAAATATAATTAAAATAATATATTTAAAGCAGTGTCGCCTCAATTTTCAGATTAATATTTGGTAGTGAAATATTATATTGGTTTTTCGGGTAAAAGGTGCCACAATCTTGACGACACATGTGTCCAGATCATGACCCACCCACCCACCCACACACAGAAAATAAAGATATAATTTGATTTGGGCAGAGATGAGAGAGACCTGAACTGGGAAGTTTAGGGTTATAAGTGAAGGGGTATGACTGAGAACTATGAGTGAGCAGAGGTATGACTGAGGAGGTATTAGTGAGAAGGTATGAGTCAGAAGAGGTTTTAGTGAGAAGATTTGAGTGAGACGAGGTACAACTGAGAAGATAACATGTCTTCGTCTTCATCTGCCGGTCAAACAAAGAGGTGTCAGTATTGTGGAGCTGCAATGGTGCTTCGGGTTTCAAAATAAGAATAAAAATCGAGGGAAACCAGTTTGGAAGTGCCTAACCTCCTATGTAAGTTTTCATTTCCAGAACATGTATGTGGGTGAAAAAACCCTAGGTCTAAGTCTGACATAATTATTTTGCATATATGATGATTGCAATTAGGGAGCCAACAATTGCAATGGATTCGAATGGGTTGATGTAACCTCCACTCAAGCAGAACACCAAGATGACACGCACGATGCTACTGTCTAAATATGCTGAAGCCCATTAAGGACATAGTATTAGTTTTATTACTTGTATCAATTTTCATATTATTTGTTCTTTTAATGACCAATTAAGTGCACAGTTTGAAGGATTGTAAAAGTTCTCCCCAAAAAGACATGTTGCACGCACCACCAATGAGTTTTCAAACCAAATTTGTAATTTTTGTTCTTGAAAAAGGTGGATTGGCATTGAGTTTAAATTATTGTTTGAAACAAAAGCATTTATTTGTCTGAAACCAGGCAAAAACTTTCCAAGACTGACTTGAAAAAAATAAAGTCATACGAAGACGATAAAATCACAATCCAGGGCCAATACGACGCAATAATAAGACAGTAATTTTTTTTTTATAATTGCATAATTATTGGGTGTATATAGATTGTTTATTTGCGTATACTGAAGGTTTATTGATTGTTTACTGCTTGTATATCGCATATTATTGCATGTTATTGCTCGGATATTGAATGTTTATTGGGGGCAAAAGTACTACTCAAGTAAGATTTAAGGAGTTAGATCTTCCCCGAGGGGGATTAAGGGGAGAAACAGTCCTTATTCTTTCTTTTAGTAGGAAGAACAATTGTTAAGTAGAATTTCTTATTCAATACGACTTCCTTATGGATGGTGTAATTGGGGACTGATGTATATTGATTGTTTGTTGCGTGTATATTGCATGTATGTTGCGTGTGAATTGTTTATTTCCTTCGTAAGCAATATTCACTTGTATTGTTGTTTATTTCGTTCGTAAGCAATAAACAATCAATACATAAGCAATAAACGTGTGCGATATACACCCAACAGACAAGCAATATACACGCAACAAACAAGCAATATACATTACTTTTATACTAGTGAGCTATCCAAAAGCAATAAAATAAAGAAAGTCAACGAATTTATTAACCGATTATAAAGGAGAGAGGGATTCGAACTTGAGGGCCGGTATGTGGCCAATAGGGAGTTTTTGTAGCATTGCAGCTGGGGACATTTTTTAATGTGTTTCATAAAAGAGGGCATTGTTGAATAAAACATTGGAGCCAAGGGCATAGCCTCCTATTACCCTTAGGCCCCGTTTGGTTCATGGGAAAGGAAACTTGGGGATGGGAAATCAATTGCTTTCCCATATTTGGTAAGTCAGGCATGGGAAATCGTTGCCTGGCACATGGGAAAGTAGGGGGGAAAGTGAAGTCATCCTCCCTCCTTGGGTTTTACTTTCCCTTCTCATGGGAAAGTAAGGCTAGCATTAAATGCACATTTTTTTGACTAATTTGTCCTTACTAATAATTTATATTTATAATGTTATCCAACAACTATTGTTATTCCTTTTTTATTTATTAATTCATAACATATTTTTAATAGGGGTAAAATTGGAAAACTAAACAAAATTAGTTATCCATTCATACTCAAAACAAACATGGGAAAGGAAATAAAGTAATATTTCCAGGTTACTTTCCTGCCATTACCAAACATGGGAAATGAATCACCATTTCCCATCCCTTAGGAAATGACATGGGAAATGATTTCCCATCAAATCCATTCCGTGAACCAAACGGGGCCTTAAAGAATTACCTTATTAATATGCAAGCCATTTCAATTAAGCCAAGGCATATTTAATGGCTTCAAGATTGGGATATGATATTTGGAATGGTGAGTTGGATAAATCATGACATATCACTTTGCAATTATGTAATACACTTAAAAAGCCATCAGTCCCCATTCACATACGCAGTCTTCAAATCCCAATTGAATGCAGTTTGATTAAGGCTATGTAAATGTCGTGAAGGAGTTAAGCCAATATTACACAGATGTTTGTTTCATTACATCCAAAAACTTTACACTGCAGATGCACATTCTATAATGCCTATGTATGTGCCTAACTTTAAAAACGCATCTGCCGATCCATTTAGATTGCCCACGTGCGACAAATTTACAGATCCATTTACTTTGCTCCTCACCAAGCCTCTGCATCTCCATTTCAGATTCTTCTTTTTTCTTCCTCTGCGCTTCATTTTTTTGTATGTGCTCTGCATCCAGCTACCATATACATTTAGCCCAATATGAGATGCTTTAAGAAACGTCGTATCACACTAATAGAAATGAAAGCATGCATCCGCTATAATATTTTCCGCTATTTTGGTTGTAATTGTTGTTGTCCAATAACTTAAACCTTAAATTATGTACAAAAATACACTAAGATTGAGAAAGGCGAAGAAGAATTGAGGAGCAGAGGTAGAATTGGAAAAGGACCCATGGGTCTGTATTGTGTATTTATATGAGTTTCAAATTGGTGATTCCCACAACCAATTAATCATCATGTACCTGAACCAATTTCAACCAATATCATGGCATGTAAGCATCTCCCCATAATATCTCCGCAGCCAACTTCAACAGGAAAAAGGGCATGTTCTGCGAGGTGCAAGTAGTTAAAGGAATCTCAGCGCTCAAAAGATCAATGTACTTCAACATGAACATGCCACAATCGCCTCTGAAGCAAAACAAGAACTCGATCAATTCAAGTAATAACATTCTAGCATAATTGAAAATTTAAAGTAATTAAATTAAATTAACAAGTTGTGCTCACTGATTAGACTGTTGTGGAACATCTACACGTTCTATTGGCCACAGACACCACCAATCTCAACTGCAATCGTTTGCGTAAACACCTTCTTCATAAAAGTCCATGGTGTTGAGAAGATTTGGAATCATAATTGAAAGTGGGGCGAGTTCTTCCTTTAACATCTCATCTGGAATCAATGAAACCATTGAATCGTACACTTTTATTTCACACTTAACCAGATCAATCATTAGAGCCACCCAATGCTTATGCTTCGTCAACAGACAAGGGGCATACACCTTATACGTGGCGTCCCAACTCATCCCACACGTCGGAACCTTGCCATTTACAACGTTCAGGTAAACTGTTTCTAATTTTCCAATGAACTTGCTCTTTTTTTCTTTTATTATCCGCAAAGCAAGTCTGAATGTGATTCTGTGAAATAGAAAACAATCAATGGTTCAACACCTCCACAAACCAAGTATGGATAATATGTAATTATTAACTGCACTTAGTAAAGGCCTATGACATACCATGAAAAATACATCGGTCGTTGTCCAGTCGCGCTATTTCTACAATCCCAAATCAATGTGCTACACATGTTTTACTTGTCAATCTCATAATCTATGTACCTTAAAACAAATGCATAATCAATTAAACTTACATCTCCTTTCAGCTAACCATCAGCTTTGACGAGGGAAGCGAAGAATTCAATCTCAACTTCCACGTGGCCAAATTGCACCACTAAACTACGAATATAAAAAAGTTTTAGATCATAACAATAAAAAAATATATACACTCATGTCTTCTATCTCAAAAAACAAGGGACTTATTTTGGGTTATGACGCCATTCCCAACAAAATTTCAGCAATTTCACCATATCATCATGCGGAATCGCCTTCATTGGGTCTAACATCCGAAGTCGGGTAGTCTCTGGCACAGGTTTTTTCACCAATTCACTAGTTTCAGTGATCTTCCAAATAGACATAATCCTCTTCCTCTTCCGTAATTGGACCCCTTGTTCCACGGCTTTACCTTCATCATTCAACCAAACGTTCAATTGAGATAGCACAGCTATAGGTTGATCCAAATCAATGTCCCCGAGAGTAAACTCAACATTTGTCCCCGCCGTGCTCTCGCCAATGTCATCACCAAGCAAAACAACTTCATCATCCTTTTCCTCACATTCCTTTCTTTGCACTTCCTTTTCCTCACTTCTTTTTCTTTTCTCTTCCTTGCCCTCCATTCTTTTTCTTTGCGGATCCTCTCCCTCATTGCTTTTTCTTTGCGCTTCATCTCCCTTGCTGCTTTTTCTTTTCACTTCCTCTCCCTCACTTCTGTTTCTTTGTGCTTCCTCTACCTTACTTGGTTTTCTTCGCACTTCACCCCTTCAATCCCCTCCTCTTCCTTTTCCTCTCCCTCATTTATGTTACTTGGCCCTTCATCCCATTCAATGTCATCCTCTTCATCACATCCCTTAAATAGATGTGAAATGACACAACGATTCGTCCGATCTTTCAGTAAAGCTAGGTCCCTCCTTACTTCCCTCTCAAACTGAGGACCTAAACAACTGTCCAAAAAAATTTCCATTCGTATGACCTTTAACTCAAGGGCGTCCTTTTCCCGCTTTACTTGAAACAACTCAGACCTCAACAAGCTTATGACCTTGTTCAACTCATCAAGGTCAGCACATGAATAAGGAATTGACTTCTACGAGACAAAAGCAGGGCAATCATGTGGCCAACTCCAATATGGTTGTCTCATCTCCTCTTCACTCGGACGTAGCGCCCGCAACTGGCTAAACGTTTCAGAAAAACGGACAAGATTCATATTCAATCATTCTACTTAATAATTTCATTGAATCTTTGCTCTGGAAAAAATAAACAGTTTCAAGGGTTGCAAACCGAACCTCTTTGCTCTGGAAAAAATAATTGTTCAACTTTCTCATCTCGGGAACGGGACGTAGTAGTTCTCCATCGCAAAATACACGGGACAACTGTTGGATCAACAACCTTGCAGTAATTCAGGTCCGCCAATCTAGGAATTAATTCATATACCCAAATCTACACAATTTACATGACAAATGTCATTATTTAAGTTTTGAAGTCCACAAAGCATAACTGACATGAACATTATTACAACATACCTGGAAAGCATACATGAAACCTTTAAAACTCCCTCCAGCCACGCCTTTGCACTTCAACATGCTTATCCTTATTGCCCTTCTCATTTCTCCGGCTTGTTCCCATTACCTTACTTTTCCTCATCCCTCTTCCATCTTCATTTTCAAAGCTTTTCGTATACTTTGTTAGTGCAGACAATAGACTGTCTTGGGTTTTGTCAAAGGAAACTGAACCCCACGGATACCTGTTAACGCATCCAAGTCCTTTACAAGGGTCAGCTAATTTACATTGATGTTCAAATGCTTGTCCCTTCCCAAAACCACTAACTCAGCAAAGTAAACAAGAGCTAGCTTGTAGATGCCATTTTCCTCTGTGCACCTCATAAATGCTTCTTCTAAAGCAGAACATGTAATTCCTTCGTCTATAAAATATCTTTTCCGAAGTCTCACTACTACAAAAAATGAAATAGACAACGGGGTCCACCGTCGTTGTAATGCTTTGAAAACCGTCGTAAATCGACCGCCATCTATTTGGGTGTCAAACTACGACGACTTTTCACCGTCGTTGTTTATCTGTAAAGACGACGGTTTTTAAAGAAAATCGTCGTTGTTTAGAGGTAAAGATCGTTAATTATAGGATGAAAGACGATGGTTTTAAAAAACCGTCGTGTATTGTATGTAAAGATGACGGTTTTTTATGAAAACTATTATCTTTACATACAATAGACGACCCTTTTTAAAAAAAACCGTCATCTTTACTTCACAATAGACGACCCTTTTATAAAAAAAACCGTCATCTTTACTTCACAATAGACGACCCTTTAAAAAAAAACCGTCATCTTTACATATAATAGATGACCCATTTTGAAAAAACACCATCATCTTTACATATATTAGACGGCCCTTTTTAAAAAAACCGTCATCTTTACCTATAATGGACGACCTTTTTTATAAAAATCATTTTTAATTATCTGTAAAGACCATGATTTATTATAAAAACTGTCGTCTAATAAGTTTCCAAACTGCCACATTTTAGTTCTTTTTTATTTCCTATGATGCTATACAACGATTTTAACTAGAAAACCAACCATAATGCTTTATTAATGAATATATACACTCAAAAATAGTTTCTTTCATAAAACTTGAAGATTCAATAGTTTGGTTAACTAATCTTTATTCTACAATGATGAGCACAAAATAAATACAAGTTTTATCCTTAAATTTATATTTGTTAGTATTTTCTTTTGTATTATGTAAATTTATTAGAGTATTTGTATTGGCTATTCCAATCTTTGTTTTTGTATTTAATGAGTGGTTGTATGTAGATATTAAGTGTCTTCCACCAATGGCATAAGGAGGAGGAGGAATAAGCAATGTGTTGCAAAAAGAGAGGAAGAACTCAATTTGGATTTGATGACTTTGCCTTTTACAGCTCATGCTGTACAGTCCATTTTCAGACCTGAAAAACGAATTTTCTCATACTCAAATGAATAAATATCCTTCATGACACTTGTTCAATAAGATGTCGACTAAAACATATCCAAAAATTGGAATAATTGGATAAAAACTCAATCCACAGGCTGTCAAACACCAAGACAGGTTCATGACTTTGCCTTTTACAGCTCATGCTGTACAGTCCATTTGCAGACCTGAAAAACGAATTTTCCCATGCTCAAATGAATAAATATCCTTCATGACACTTGTTCAATAAGATGTCGACTAAAACATATCAAAAAATTGGAGCAATTGGATAAAAACCCAATCCACAGGCTGTCACACACCAAGACAGGTTCTAGAAGACAGCTTGCATATGCAGCTGGAATGAAAGGGACTTCATGCTTCTATAAATAGGCAACAACTCAAGAGAGAAAGGGTGCAGAAATTCAAGAGTGATACACAGCAGAAGGCAAGAGAGAGAGAGAGAAAGAGTGAGGAAGAAAGAGAACAATGATGGAAAGGAAAGAACCAAGAGCTAACAACTCTTTTAAACTTGTTCTTCCTTTCCTAGTTCTCATGTAAATTATGTATTTTAGTTTCTTTGTTTTGTTTTAAATATTAATTATGTCTATTTAAAATACTTAACTAAGGTTGGATGAAACACCATCATTAAATAGAGTTCTAGTTTTTATTTTCAATTCTCAAATATTGTGGTATTCAATGATTATAATTTTCACTTCACATGATTAATAGATTAATCTTCTTTTCACCACTTCTTTCATGTATTGTGACATATAACATGTATTTGTGGTAGTTAAGAGTTTGGATTAATCTATTAATTCATCATTGGTTTATATTTCTAATTTATAAATTTCTTTGATATTTTGTTATTCAAATAAACTTTTTCACATAGGATGCTTAGGAAACTTTGATCCTTTGTAGTTAAATAATTTTGTTTACATTTTATGCTTAGAATTTGTACTTATGAAGGGAAGGAAAATTTACTTATGATCTAAAGTACAAGCCTAATTGATAAATCTTGAGAAAGCAGTAGATTGATTTCTAGATTGCTACTCCATGGGAATTGAAAGATAAATAATTAGGATCTTATGGAATAATGGTGTGGATTCTAATACCTTAGTTATTTTTTCTCATAAATTTAAATCTTAATTTCAGTTTATTGTCATTTCCATATTTGTTTCATGCTTTATTTAATTTTCTTTATCAACAAACAAATCACCATTTGAATCAACTAGGTTGGCAATGAAATTAACTTGGGTATAATTGGTTTTCTATCTTTACACGCAATCCCTTGGGTACGATCTCGCTCTTACACGTTTATGCTATATTCGATTCGTGCGCTTGCGAGTTTATAAATTTTAAAAGACACCGCTTTTGGTGACAACATACAACAAGACCTACGTACTCCTAATCCAAGACTTCCTCATCCAAACATACAAATGGTGCACAACTGAAGTCTCCTCCATCATCCCTGTAAATAAATCAAAATGACAAAGAGATAAAAAAAAAACTAAGATTATAAACATAAAAAATTAGGTGGAAAAGAAATTTTACCATTGGACCATATTTCCATAGAAAACTTGTAAAATGAGCATAAAAAAGACCATCGAGAACCTGCAAAAGGAAAAATATATAAATAAAATGATAGTGAAAAGAGAAGGTAACAAATTTTCAACAACAAAAAAACATACGACTCACATAGAAAACTTGCAAAAGAAAAAGTTGTAAATCTGCAAGCTTCCTCCTCATCTCCTGATAACCAAATCAGAAAATCTAGAAAGAAACCAGAAATATAAAAAAATATGTAAACAGACCAGACAAATCAAGAGAGACAGAAAATCTGAAATAAGGAGACAAAGAACATACTAGAAACGCAAAGAGACTAATCCAGAATTCACTAGCAAGATATAGAAGGGTATTGAGAGATTAGGTGACTTTCAAATCAAACCTTTCAACCAGCTTTGATTCTCAAATACAGAACCTCCCTCTACATCTTATGGATCTCGAAAATCTCTCAACTCTTTCATTGATATCGATTTTTTTGATGATTTTGTAGAGAGTTTCATGAGAGTGTTTTAGAGAGTGCAGGAGGGTTTCAAGAAGGGAGAGATAAGGTTTTCAGAGACGGGGGAAAATCTGAAAATTTGTAGAGCGCGAATTCACTTAAGTAGCCATTTTTTAACGTGTTTTAAAAGACGACGCTTTTTAAAAAAAAACCGTCATCTTTACATATAATAGACGACCCTTTTTAAAAAAAAAAAACCGTCATCTTTACTTTACAATAGACAACCTTTTTTTACAAAAAAAAAACATCATCTTTACTTCACAATAGATGACATTTTTTTACAAAAAACCGTCATCTTTACATATAATAGACGACCATTTTTTAAAAAAACCATCATCTTTACTTCACAATAGACGACCTTTTTTTACAAAAAACCGTCATCTTTACATATAATATACGACAGTTCTTTCAAAACAACCATGTCTTTACCAAAAAAAAAGGACACTTGATTTTTAAAAGACGACGCTTGTCATACCTGCTGTCATTGTTTTTTGTTCAGATTGTAACTCTGAAGAAAACCTTTTTAATAAGACGACACTTTTTTATTTGTGTGCGTCGTTATAAAAAAATATTCAATAGTACCTCCATTTTTTAGTTGTTTAAGTCACTTATCCACGACGGTTTTTTGTTACCGTCGTCTTTTAAACACAACGACGGTTTTTTCTTCTCACAGTCGTCTTTTTCTGGTCGTCTTTTTCACTTTTTGTAATAGTGTCTAATTTCAGCACTTTCTCCACTGGAAACTTCAAGCACTTCCCCAAACACAAAACCCTGTGATCAAACAGAAATCCTGGCGAGTGAACTGAGCAACGTTGCACCTTATTAAGAAACTCAGTCCATCCAAGTCTTTCACACTCTGCCCCGCGACTCGACGCAACACAACCCCATGCACAATCTGCCCGCTAAACTGAATCTTATCTATATTTAGAAGATGGCCAAAGCATGATGTTTTGAATTGTTCTAATTGTTCGGCAGTCAACTTCGCTTGAATTGCAGCTAGGGATGAATTGCATGTGAGCAGTTTGTTCACCCGTGACCAATGGCGGACCCAGGAATTTATATAGGGGTAGGCTAAGTTTTTTTTTATAAATATTTTTTTATAGAGGAGATATATTATAAGCCTCTTTTCTCTTGAACAAAAATGTAAATAAAATTTTACAAATCTAACAAAGCCATATTACAAGCAAATATAACACAAAGAAGTACAAAATATAAATAAATACCAAACAATCTCAAAAATGTTCTTGTTCAAAACCATCCTTATCAACAAAGCTTAAAACAATGGTCATTTGCTCTCTATTAGAGGCATCTTTTGCTTCATCAACAAGAAAACAATAAGTTGATTCCCCAAAAATACTAGACACCAAAAATCATATATGCTAATTAATAATTCAAGTTGCAAAAATAAAACATATATCAACAATCTCCAAAAGTTTTCACTCAAACCCTAAATCATAAAACCTTAACAACAACAATTAAAATTAGAAATTGAATATATATATATATATAATAATAAAAAAGAGAAAAACTTACCAAGATTGAAGAACCCACTCAAGATAGGTTGGTACATATTTTTAGAGGAGGAGAGCTATTTCCTCTAGGCTCTCAATGTTCAAATATGGCATTTTGGGTGGCTAGAAGAATTTTTTTTATGTTCTCTATGTGGGTGTAGCCCAATATCAGGACGATTAGAATAGCTCAAGTTGGTAGAGCCTTAGCGTGAATTCTGCTTCTAATCAAATTTATATAGGATTGGATTGGATTGACGTTTATTATTTCCTATATGCTTCAGGAGTGGGATTGGGCTATTATTTACTTTACTTAGATTGGGCTATTATTAATTTATTAATAAATAAAAAAACAATGCATGTATGGGTTATATTTATTTAGTGCAATGGGCTAATATTTATTTGGTTAAAAATAAACCTATAATAATAAGATCATATTTAATATTTTATAAATGTTCCCCTAGGTCCGCCTTTGCCCGTGACGCATATGCCTCTAACTTTGGCCATACCAGCTGCACATTGGATCCAATTTCCTGAAATACAAGATGAAATAACGTGAACACATATACTACCATGTATTTGCACAATCATATTGGTTTTTACACAACTAGTCAACCAGGCACATTACAAAATTTACGAAGTACATGGGCATAGGGATTACTGATCATAGGCTTTAACATCATCAAACCAATATGACAAATTTTGTGCAAATACCTGTTAATGCAATGATTTTGTGAATAAACAGAAATAGCATGTGTTTTATTTATGGATCCGAACTCCAATCAATGGTTGATGCATGAGTGAGTGTGAGTGCAATCTGGGCAAGTTCTGCACTTCACACACATGACAATTATTGTCATCTCATACACAACACAAAATAAATAAATAAATAAGAAAGATGGTGGAAGGAAGCAAAGCAAAGCATTTGCTCTGCTATCTGCTTGCTACACCATTGCCACATCCTTCTTTCTTTCTAGCTTTTTCGTCAATCAGTCACTATGGTCATGGACCAACCTTTATTTCAAATGCTTTGCACTTTTATTCATGAGTTTATTATTATATGTTCTCATTTTTCACAGGAAAATTTACTAACAAAGGAAATAATATTTATTTAAAAATAGGGTTATTTAAGCAATTATCCCTTAACTATACCCGTAGTTACACTTTGGTCCATCAATTCAATTATTAATTGTCTGAGTCACTCAACTAGGTGCTTTGTTGCAAGGGTAGTCCTTCCGTCAAGTCTGTTAAATTTTCTGTCAAAAGTGAGGGTAAATTCGAAAATTCATGATAAGAAAATATTTTAAAACCTAAAAAAGACATGGCCCTGGAACTCCTCAACGTCGTCGTTTCAGGGAATGGGTCTGTGGCGTCTTCGTCTTCATCGTCTTCGCACTACGCATCAGGGTACATCGTGCACCCCGGCACAACACAAAAAGGGCTTTGCCGCATACCCACTTCCTTCCTCTCTCTCCCTCTCTATACTCGCGCTTAGGCTTGGCTACTCTCTCTCTCTCTTCGAACCTCCGTTTCTCTCTGTATTTGTTTGATCTTGTGCTCTCTTCCGATTCAATCTCTCTGTAATTGCGCGTGCGTGTTTGTAAATGGCTGCTGCAAGGATCGAGCGCGGTGATCTGTGGAAGAACAAGGCCCTGTCCGTACAGCTCCGGCTCAGGGAGCGGTTCAGAGTGGAGGTGGACCGCCAGCTCAAGCTCCACCCTATTTTTACAGACGACGGTTACTTCTCAAATCAAAGCTTTGGTCATCAAGGCTTTGAAGGAGCCCGAGCGCGACCGCAAGAAGACTAAGAACATCAAGCACAGTGGAAACATCTCTCTAGAAGATCATGTAGCACATATCCATGGCCAAGGAGCTTGCCGGCAGGGTGAAGGAGATTCTCGGCACCTGCGTATCTGTCGGGTGCACGGTCGACGGCAAGGACCCTAAGGATTTGCAACAGGAGATTGCCGATGGTGATGTTGAGATCCCTCTCGACTGGGTTGTTGCTGTGAGGCTCTTTCTTTTTCTTTTGCTGAATTAAATTTTTGTTAAAGGGTATGTCGTTTTGGATAATTTGTGGATTAATTTGGAGTACGTTATTAAGATCGTTTATCACTCTTTTTATGGCAATTTAGATGAGTTGGAGGGTTTTTGTAACCCAGTTTCTTAGTTGTGTTCATTTGATTGTTGCTATTGTTTGCTTTGTGTGTCGATTTTAGTCTGAATGGTCATCTGTTGAATGCAAAATGCGATAGCTTTGGTAAAGGGTTTTGATTTGAGCTTCCAATAATGGAAAACCAAAGCTTTCTTGAGTTTTAATAACAATTTCAAGCTTGAAATTTGAGGATACCCAACCAGGCAACTCCTACAGCCTGTTGCTCCCCATTTGAGTTCAAGGAGCTGAAGAAGGCTAACTGAAAAGTTAGATTTGCCCCTCACGAATCTATGAGATTCTCAAAGATGCTTGCCACGTCATCATTTTAAACGGAAAAAACTAACGGACTTGACGGGAAGGACTACCTGGTGCAACAAAGCACCTAGTTGAGTGACTCCGACTACTAATAATTGAATTGATGGACCAAAGTGTAACTACGGGTATAGTTGAGGGACCATTGCCTGTGAATAATATATATATATATATATTCTAGCGCTGAGAGAGATAATCTGCCCTCTGCACTGCTTCAAATGTGGAAGGTTTTGAGGGCCTCCTCCAATTCAACACCATTATTTTATTCATATCATCATTGACATGTTATTGACTTGATTTTCATTCAATTATTTTTTACATATACCCAATCAAAAATTAACATGCAAGTGAAGCACAAACAAGAGATGCCAAATCCAACAACATTGACGGTACAAATTGGGGAAAACCGTTACTCTAACCCTAAACTCAAATTCCATAAATTATTCACCAAATGCTAGTTATTGAATAGTCGCAGGGTGTCTGTGCTGGGTCTTTGTGCGTCTTTGCTCCACAAATGGAACCTATTACTTCCAACGAATACGGCTTCGCTCCTTCCCCTTTCCACCGCTTCGCCCCTTCACCGTTTCGGAATCCCACGCCTTTGCCCCTTCCACTCAAAGTAAATACTTTTTCAGGGTTTAGAGAACGGAGCTCGTTCAACTGTTGCCTTCAACTGTCGTTAAGAGTGGCCTTCAACCGTCGTTTGTTCAAAGCTACGGGTTTCTCAAAGCTTAGTGGTTTCTCAGAGCTATGAGTTTTAGTTATTAGAGCTATGGGTTTTTTTTGTTCAAACTTCAAACTTGCGTTTTTTTTTTCTAACTTCAATGCTGGGTATTAAATTCTGGTTTGGGTTCCTCTCCTACCCGATTGTAAAACTTTATCTCAATTCTCCCTAGCCCTTGGATTAATCTGATGGCTATAAAGCGAACCCCTTATAACTTACCCCTTATAAGTTGCCCCTCATTATAGTCTCAGCGTATAACTTGCTTCCTTAACCTTTACTAGTTGTAATGGCCCATCAGCCCATCATCATTGCAATGGGCCTCTTTCAAGTCCAATTTCCCCTTTTCTAAGCTCCGTCGGTGTATTGTTGGCCAATTCCCTGATATTTTAAACATCTAGGGCTAGTGATTGACATCATCATTGCAACGGGCCTCCTTCAAGTCCAATTTCCCCTTTTCTAAGCTCCGTCGGTGTATTGTTGGCCAATTCCCTGATATTTTAAACATCTAGGGCTAGTGATTGACTAGCACGTCCTGGAACTTGTTTGTAAGATGTCTGAGTTTATTCTTGATGAGATCTCGTTCTCTAGTTTTTTATTGGTTTCAAAGTGCATGGTGTGATTGCACTTATACGTCTGTTTCTCTGTTTCTCTCGTGTTCATGTTTTGTCTCCCTTTAAATGGTAAGGCTATAATTTTAGTCCGCATTATTAAACAACATAATGTATAATTGATATCTCATGTATATATGGGAGACGAGCACATCTGGGACTCATCTTAGCAAAATCTGTATGGCATATATTTGGGCCAAGGCCCAAGCCGTCTTTTTTGTCCCCAAAAGGCGGGTACCAATTGAAAGCTCTAATCCGCGTTTTGTTGCAAAACGGGTCTGGTTTGCCTGCACCTTCGTCTCCCTTATCTTCCACCTTGAAATGCCGTTCTTTCACCTGTAAGTTGGCTCTTCTCTGTCTCTCTGTCTCTTTCTTTCTAGAAGATTAACGCATTTCTTGAAAGCGGTTTCCCCCACATTATGTTTCTCTTCTTGCCCATTTTCTCAATCACCTCCAAAAATTGAGACTTCAAAATAAATTAGAGGAAAAGCAAAGATTGTGAATGCTTCAGTCTAGTTTTATAATTTTCCTGTTTTGTATTCTTAATTGGTTTTTCCCTTATAAAAATGAAAAATGAAAGCAAAGAAAAGGGGGGAGGGGGGTTGTATCTTCAGTAAGTGGCAGTTTCATGAATCAAAATTTGTACTTTATCTGACCTCAGTGCAGATTTGGTGTGTGCTATATAATTGGGTATATATGCAAATGTCAGAAATGTGCATCAGAAATGAGGTTTCCTAAGTGATATTAGTGGTGACATATGCAATACTGATAATTGAAAAGAGTTGTCAATGTTCAAAGGATTGTTCTACTGCTAGCATGAAGATTTGCGTTCAAATCCCTAGTGCGGCTGGTTCTATTTAGCAATTTGTGTACTTGCTGAGTAGCTGACAATGCTTAGGGTGGGGAATTGTCGCACAGTTGTTGTTTTTATATGTCATCAAACTGAGTTGTTATCAGTACAGTTACTCTATGAGTAAAGTTGCTGCTCAGGTTTCTGTTCCTCATTTCGACAACACTTCTACGATGGAAATGTAATAAAATACCAACCATGTTGGCATTCTGGTGAAGTTCTTGGACAAATGGTCTCGCATGTAGTTAGTATATGTCCCTTGTATGCATGATAATTTGCTTGGACGATTCAAAAGTCCATGCATATGGAGGGTTTGCATCATATTGTGGTAGAGTTATTTCTCTCCTGCATGTATGGGGCATTTATTATTAAGTGATTTATATAACATATGTATGTTGGCATTGATATATAGGTTGATAATTTTAATAAATGAAATCGGCTTCAGATTGATCTGGAATTTGTATAACCGCCGTCCTGATATCACATTTTTTAGTTTCTGTCAGGAGATTGACTGCTCCACACTCAACTCTCAATCATGTTCCGCTGTTTGGTTATGTGGTGGAACCCACTCACTTCCCACAGAACACGCATCATTTGAATTATCATTTACCTGTTTTGAAGAATTGGCCTCCCTTGTATGCTTTTGGTCATTCATTCCCTAGATTTCATTCTTTGGGAGGCATGCACATCAGTGCTGACATGGCTGAGAAATTTGATATTCTCAACATCTGCCATTCTATACTTGGCATGAATTCATATGAGAAGCAAAGCTCGATCAGGGAGGTTCAATCAATGCATCATACTGACTCTCCAGACAGTATTAGCAAGGAAGAGAAGGAAAGGCAGAGACGAAAAAAAATAGGACTAGCCAACAAAGGGAGAGTACCATGGAACATAGGCAGGAAACATAGTTCGGGTAACTAGAGATAGAGTGTAATTTTTTTTTTTTTTGGATTTTAAATCTCATACATTTGGTTGAATCTAAAGTTGTGATCTTCCACGTAATGCAGAGACTTGTGAGCGAATCAAACAGAGAACAATAGAAGCCTTAAAAGACCCCAAGGTGAAGTCATGTAAGATTCAATAAGTTTTAAGATATTTTCTTCATGATATAGGTGTTTTTGAATTAGAATGTAAGAGTTTATATCAAAAGGTGCAATAACAGAATTGTTTTGAAAATGGTTGGAAGTTTGTCAATTATATTTTTGGATTTCCCTTTTCAGTTAAAAGCACTGCACAACTCATGTAAGGAGAAAAGAAAAAGGCTTTCATTTTTCAATCAACTGTTTTTTTAATTAAAAACTTGCTCTTCGTTCACCCTCAATTGGTTTCAGGTTAGAAAGAAGATGTCTGAGCATCCCCGGCCTCATAGGTACACTCACAATCTTTGTCAGATATAATTAATTAGCTGTGAAACATAAGAACTTTGTTTTTCTGTGACAGAAACAAAAGAACTTTATAAATTAATTAGCTGGGTTGTCATTTTCAAATAACAAGAGATAGGTTTATGCTTTGACTGAGTGGAAAGTAAATTGTAGTTTACAACCCAATGTCAAGTTAGTTATATGCACAGAGATGGAAAGAAAGACAAATGCTGTGATTGATGCCTATTTGATGACTCTCAAAATGATTACATGTACGGAAGTCGGGAACTTAATGCTATAAACTTGTCTGGAGGCACCATTAAGATTGAACGAGTTCTAACAGTCGCTTCTTGTTAAAATGGTTATTAGCCCTGTATGGGCCATTGAATAATGTTTGCGTAATCATAAGAAGTATGGTGATATAATGTAAAGGAAAGCAAGCGCCCTAAACTATATGTTTATTTCTTTCTCGAATTCTCCTGTGAGAATAGTTTGGCAAGTTAATCAATCATTCATCAAAGGAAGAGGGGAATAAATAAACTTGTGAAACCCCTTAAATGGGCCTCAGATTGTATTATGAACTTTGGATATCTATTTGTAAGCTTTATCTTCCTTGCCTTTTTTGGGAGGGAGGGAGAGAGATAACTTAGTTTAAGGTTTTTTAGGCCTTCTGAACAAGTAAACGTGATTTTTTTAGTTTCATGAACATAATGTGACCAGTAGAAGCCAATAGTTGAAGGTTGCAGTGCATCTTTGATGAAAGATACATTTTCTATTTTAGTCTCTTTTTTTTTTTCTTTGTTTAATGTTATTTCTTGCTCTGAGTGACTGAGTCCAAGGCAAAAAATTTGACAAAAAAATGGACTGTTATGTAGTGCCGAGTCCAAGGCAAAAATGTGTTCTTCACTTAGACGTGTTTGGGGACAGCGTTTAAAATGGAAACGGTTAAGGGAGAAATTATTTCTGTCATGGGTTGAAAGCATAGCAGAGGCGGCTAAGAAAGGTGGTAGCAGACAGCAAGAGCTCTGTTGGGATAGCTATGAGAAGATAAAGCAAAAACTACATCTCCAAGAGCTTTGGCTGGCTGCTGAAAAGAAAAAGGAAAAGGTGAAGGAGAGGGCAAAGAAAAGGGCAATGACAGCAGAACAAGTTAAAGAAAAAAATATGGCAAGGATTGCTCGTGAGAGGAGAAAAGATGGAGAAGTCTATGAAGATACTGAAGAGTTGACAGTTCTTCAAGGGCGGAATTGTAAGCAGAGATTAATGACAGTAATTGCTCAGTAGCCAAGACAATACTAAATTATAGCTAGAAGCAATTATGTAGTTCACCATATATAAATTAGAAATACATGACATATCATATCACTCACAAACTTAGCATAAATAAATAGTATCGCTAAGCATACAATGTTAAGTTCATGAGTAGGTCACAGAGAAGTGAGTTTTGGAGGGGGAGGAGGACTATTCAAATTACAGATGAAATCTGTTTAACATTGCACCATAATGGTTTGATATATGCAAAGAAACTGACGGTGGATAGAAAAAAAGGGTAATTATTGCTTTTCATATTTGAGACAGGGCTAAGGTTAAAATCTTGTATATTGCAAAATTATTTTCCTGATTCATAAACCAGCTTGCAAAATTTCTTCTTCTTGAGGCCAATTTGAAATCCGCACTATCTCACCCTCTGTTCTTGATCTCTTGGCTTTAAACATTTAGGGAACCTTGCTAGATCAGCATATTAATTATTTTCCTTCATGTTTTCTAATCTGTTGTTTTTAAATGGCATCACCTTTTCCAATGTTGTTTGTTTGAGTGTGTTACTGAATTCTCTTTCTTCTTAATAGTTTGAAAGAAAAACTTCAACAAATGGACAAGCTGCTGCTCGAGGGGGCATAGTCATGTTGCATATCTCAGCTTTTGAGAAACTGGATCTAGAGCTTACAAAGAGAGAAAAAATGCAGAAAGAATTTTCATTCGCAGACCAGATCAGAGCTGCCAAAAACAAAAGAATGGAATTAACTATGGAAGCCTCATCCTCTGTTCATGCAGCCAACAAGAAACCAGGGGAGTACGCTTAAATTTCCACATTCCTAGCAGCAGTTGAAATAGAGGTAAGAGGTGTATGGAGGGCAACTTTTTTTCTTCTTTAAAGAGGGACAATTTGCTTGTTTTTCTGTAGCTTAGTGTTCATTTTTTGATGGTTTGTAGGAAGAGAAACTATCACTCTTGGACGCATTTTTCCAACTAGTTGCAAGTGTCCGGTCATTTGTTTTCAAGGCTTCATTCCAATGTTATATGGAAGAGGTCCATCTGGCGACAGTGCAGCGTTTTATGTGAAAAATTTGTTAGGTGAATTTGTCATGACCAGAAATTATATCATCCGCTTTCAAGCACAGGAAATATCTGATTTGCCTTGCCAATATCCATGCTGGTTGTGATATTGATTTTAGACAGTCAAGTTAAATTGCAAATGTCTTACAACTTGTTTATTGCAGAGTTGTTATAAGCTGTATAGGATGTGTCATGATTTTTTTAACAGTAGTAAAACACCTCACGGATTTGGTTCTTCTCTTTTAGTTTGTAAACAATTTTATTGTTCTGCAGGGGTTGTGTGATGGATTCAAACTCCACACAATAGAGCCCCAAGGTTTTGTAAGTTAGACATGGAAGAAAGAAAACCATAAGTTGTGAGATTCGTAGTTTGTTTTCTCCGAAATAAATTGGACAGCAGCATCATATATTATCTTTTCTTTTCTTCATATCTATCAGAAACAGTTACTGAGGAGTTCATAACAATGTTGTAGATTTTTTCCTGCAGCTGAACTGGGTTATGGTATTGTATTTTCACTTGTCTGCATGTTTAGGGTTTCTTTTACCCCATAACTTCATGAACCGAACAACATATATCCTTTAAATTTGAGAACATATGTTTCTAATCTAATAATAGCATAAACAGTAAAAGTTGCGGTCGAATCTTTTTCTCTCTCTTCTTGAGAGTCTCTCTCTCCTAGTGAGAGTTCCATACCCCTTGTGGTATTTCGTTTCCCCATACTTGTTTTCTCAAACGATTCTACAACCCATGTTCCCATCTCAATTCTTATCATTTGTTCTCAATCCTTGTTACCATCTTAGATCTATATCCCAATTTTCCCATCTTCCACTTTCTTCACCTTTCCCCCGACTCTCTTGTTCGCTTCCTTTTCACTCTTAAAAACTCCAAACTTCAGTTTTGTCTCTTATCCCACTTTTTCTATCCTTTGTTTTTCCCACCGCAACTCCCCGTTTTTTTTATTTCTTTCCTTTGTTTTTCCCACCGCAACTCCCTGTTTTTTTTTACACCTTTCCCATATTCCACAAATCTGAGTCTTTATCCATGCCTTCAATCTTCTTCTTAATCTGCCAATTGATACGTTTTGTTTAAATCTCATCTGTACCAGCTTTGGGAGGATGGAGGTTGGTATGACTACCCCTGACCAACTTGCGGTTCAAATGGGGACATCTCTAGGTTTCCAGGAACTCAAAGCTGGAGTTACCTTGTTTAGTTCTTTGATTGCTGATAAACCTCCAAACATTGGGGCTGTGAAACGGATGCTTAGAAGTGCGTGGGCTGCCTTTGGAAATGTTCAAATCGTAGATGTCAAAGATTTACTTTTTTCTATAAAAGTAGATAATGAAGTTGCTGCTAAGAAAATAGTAGACGGAGGTCCATGGACGATTATGGGGTTTGTGTTCTGTGTTCAGGATTGGCCACTAACTCTTGCTCTGGAAGAACTGAACCCCAGCCTAATCTCATATTGGGTACAAGCCCATGGGGTTCCAAGGGGACAAATGAATGGGGAAACGGCGGCCAGATTGGAGCACAATTTGAGAGGCTAATTGGGTTTGAAGACCCAGACCAACCTGGGGGAATGAGGGGGTATCTTCGTTCAAGAGTGGTCCTGAATGCCTTGAATCCATTACCCTTGGGTATTTGGCTCTTACGCCCTGATCAAACTGAGTCTTGGGTGGAATTTCTCTATGAAAGATTGGCTAATTTCTGTTTCCAGTGTGGTCGCCTTGGTCATGGGCTTGATCATTGCAAATTTGAAAGTGTTGTTGATGATGAAGATGGGATGCGCCACTATGGATCGTGGATGCAAGCCAAGATATCTCGAGACCTGGATGTTTCTCCTCCTATCCAGTTGCCAGGAGAGACACGACGTCGAGCGGTGGCTACTAGGAGGACAGTGGGTGACCCTATAGCGAGTGGTGTTCACGTCCCCCCCGGAGCGCGTTAACACCTTTGAGCGGGTTAACCGATGTGAACGGGCGTGCCTCATATTGCTAATCCAGCTATTATTCCTGCTATCCAGCCATTAGTTGTCGGAAGTGGAAATAGTGCATGTACATCGTCTATTGTGCCTAATGGTGAGGGCCCAGGAGCTAGAATTGGTTCCAATATGGGTGCTTCTGCAGGAGACCCATCCTTTTAGCTCTGATGCAAGTGTTAGACAATGGATAAATCAGGAATTGTCTTTTTCTGAGATCAATAATAGTGTTTTTGTCGGGCCTAAATGTTGGAATTTACCATTGGGCTCAATGGCTGGTATCAAAGCCCACACTCTTGGCAATTCAAAGGTCTGTAGGAGTGAACCTGGCTGCTTTATTAATACTCCTAAAATCCAAACAGCCCGCATGTTTGGAGAATTCCAACTTCCTGAACCTCCTCCTATTCATCATACACCTATAGTTTCTGAACCCGTTCCCCTCCTCCCATTTTTCCATCTAAAAGGCCTCTTACTATATGTTCCTCTCCGGAGGAACCTATTGGGAAAAAATCAAAAATTGCAGCTCAGCCTTTCCATTTAGCCGTGTCTACTAGAGGTCCCAATATTTCACCAAAAATTAGAAGGGGTAGGCCGGGTAGGAGCAGAAGTGTTAGAAACAGTTTTCTTCAATCAATGGACCTCTGTGATGACATCTTCAATGAGGTTAGGGTTCCTTCAGATTGATCGTGATGATTTATCTTTGGATAATATTGGAGTTGAGAAAATTCCTTCTTTGAAGAGAGGTGGCCTCTCAGGTGGTGGTGGCTGGCCTTCAACAACCACATCATCGCCATGAGTTATTTGGTTTGGAATTGTCAAGGGGTAGGCTCCTCCTTGACAATCCGATCACTAAAGGAGTTAATTAGGAGGCATCGACCTTCTATTATTTTTCTGATGGAATCCAAGTCTTGTGGTCCTAGAATGGTGAAGCTGCATTTGGAGTGTGGGTATATGTTTGGATTCACTGTGGATGCGGAAGGTCTTTCTGGGGGCTTGGGTCTCTGGTGGAATTTCAATGTTAAAGTTGAGATTCTTTCTGTGACTAAAAATATAATTGATACTGTTGTTACTAATGTCTCTGAACTCTTTTGTGGCTCGTGTTTCTTGGGTTTATGGTCCTCCGCACTATAGAGATAAAGCTAGATTTTGGGATTCTTTGGATCGTTTTTCTGGACCAATAATACTCCCTGGTTGTGTATTGGAGATTTTAATGAATTGTTATGGCAACATGAAAAGTCTGGTGGAAATCCTATTCTGGACTCTACTTCCCGCCGTCTTAGAGATTTATGGACTCCAACTCCTTGTTGGATCTTGGATATATTGGGCAGCGGTTCACTTGGCAAAATAATCATATGGATGGAAATTTTATTCAAGAAAGGATTGATAGAGGGTTGGTAAATGAGGAATGGTTAATTGCTTGGCCTGAGTCTCAGGTGTATCAATGTCCTATGATGGGGTCAGACCATTGTCCCATTTTAGTTGAAACTTCTTCTCTCATTATTGCTGGACCTAAACCTTTCCGTTTTGAGGCTTTTTGGGCGGAGGATCCTGAGTGCGAAAGTGTGGTGCAGGCATGGCTGGGATTTAGCTAATAATGGGGATAACTTGTCTAGATGGGATTTGAGCCTCAAGTCTTGTGAATTGAAACTTCAAAATTGGAGCAAACTGAAGTTCAAGGATCGCAGGTTTCATATTGATTTTCTTTATGGGGAGTTGAAAGGGTTGCAAAATTTTATGGGTGATGCTGATGTAAGGGTGCATGCAGATACTATTATTTCTTCTATTGACTCCTTGTGGAAGTTAGAAGAGATTTTTTGGCACCAACCGTCTCGTGTGAAATGGCTCACTTCTGGTGATTCTAATTCAAGATTCTTTCATATCTCTACTCTTCAAAGGAGGCAGTATAATCGAATTTTGAGACTCAAGTCACTCTCGGGTAATTGGTTAGTATCTGAACCTTCCATTCATCTAGCTTTTGATGATTATTTTCGGAACTTATTTAAGACTGTTGGCCCTCATGATTGGAGTAAGGTTCTCTTGTGTACTCCTTCTATTGTGTCTACGGATATGAATGACTCTTTGTCTCGTCCCTTCAGTTTGGATGAGGTAAAAGCTGCTGCGACTCAGTTAGGATCCCTTAAGGCACCGGGGCCTGATGGCTTCCCCGGTTTGTTTTATCAACGGTATTGGTCTACTGTGAGTCCTGTGGTGAATGGTTCGGCTTCTGATTTCATCAATTTTGGACATCAAATCGTTAATTTGAATATGACGCATATTGTTTTAATCCCAAAGATCCTACATCCTGAAGAATTGGGGCAATTTAGGCCTATTAGTCTATGCAATAACAGCTATAAGCTTTTGGCAAAGATTTTAGCGAATCCAACTGAAGCTAATCCTTCCAAATATTATTTCTTCACACCAGAATGCTTTCGTTCCCCACCGTCAGATCCAAGATAATGTTCTTCTGGCTCATGAGGCATTCCATCACTTGCGATTAAAAAAATCCATTTGTAAGTTTGAGTTGGGCCTGAAACTGGATATGAATAAAGCATATGACCGTATTGAGTGGGATTTTTTGCAGGCTATGATGTACAAGATGGGATTCAATGACCAGTGGGTTTCTCTTATTATGAGGTGTGTGAGCTCCGTTTCATTTGCTGTGATGTTGAATGGAAAAGTTGGGTCTCAGTTTTGCCCTTCTAGGGTCTCCGTAGGGTGACCCACTTTCTCCTTACCTATTTCTGCTTGTTAGTGAGGCTTTATCTAATATGATCAATTACAACAGCTCTTTGGGTCAGCTTCAGGGAATTTATCTGCATACTCGTTGTCCTATGTTGACCCACTTGTTCTTTGTTGATGATTCTATTTTCTTTCTTGTTGCTACAAATCATAATTGTGTAGTGATGAAGGAAATATTGTTTGATTATTGTATGGCTTCTGGGCAATTAATCAATCTTGACAAATCTGCCCTAATACCCCTATTTGGGTTAGAAAAGATTTATGTTGGATTTTTGGGGTCAAAGAAGAGACAATCCTGGGAAATATCTGGGGTTACCTACTATTTGGGGAAGGTCTAAGAAAGAGGCTCTTAATTATATTAAAGAGCGAATTTTGGGGAAAGTCCAAGGATGGAAGCAAAAGCATTTATCGCAAGCTGGTAAGGAGATTTTGATAAAGGTTGTTCTCTTTGCTGTCCCTTCTTACCCCATGTCGTGTTTCAAGCTTCCTATTACTCTATGTCGTGAAATTGATTCTCTTATTGCTAATTTCTGGTGGGGAAATAATTCAGGAGGGGGAAATAAAATTCATTGGAAGCGTTGGGAGCTGATGGGTTTACCTAAGGCAGTTGGAGGAATGGGGTTCAAAAACCTAGGTTATTTCAATGATACTATGCTTGCTCGGCAAGCCTGGAGGATTATTTGCAACCCGGGTGCCTTATGGGTCCAGATTCTTAAAGGTTTATATTTTCCTGATTGCAGCTTTTTGGAGGCTCAAAAAGGTGGTCGTGCTTCGTGGGCTTGGTCAAGCATTCTGGTAGGACGAGATATTATTCTTTCTGGAGGTCATTGGCAAATTCTAAATGGATCTTCTACCTCAATTTGGGCTGATAAATGGATCCCAGGTATCCCAGGTGGTTATTTGCGACCTAGACTCCCTGCCGAGGTGGACGCTCCTATCAAGGTGTGTGAGTTAATTGATTGGGATCATGGGGTTTGGAATTTGTTACCCATTGCTCATCTTATCTCCCAACATGAGCTTAATGCTATTATGGCTATTCCGAATCGAGGGCGAGTTTCTGGTGATCGGTTGGTTTGGCCATGGGTGAAGTCCGGTAACTTTACCTGTGAAGTCGGGCTATAATTGGATTGTGAATCAAAACATCAGGTGTCCGCTGGCTATGGCACAATCTTCGCATACTATTTCTCTTGATACTTGGAAGATCATTTGGGAATCCAAAACCCTTCCGAAAGTGAAACAATTTCTTTGGCCAGCTGTCTCTAATATTCTCCCGTCCTTCTTAAATCTCTATAAGCGTAAGTTGTCCTCTTCACATTTATGTCCTATTTGTTTGGAGAGTTCTGAATCAATTGAACATATGTTGGTCCTTTGTCCTTGGACAGCTTGTGTGTGGTTTGGAAGCGCAATTGGCTATCGCGTGGATTTGCAATGTTTTACTTCTTTGGATAGATGGTTGGGCAGCCTCTTGAGAGGGGAGAGTATGTTTTCACCCAAGTCTAGGTGGATTTTGTCAGTTGTTGCTTTCACTTGTTGGCATATTTGGAAGGCGCGATGTAAATTTGTTTATAATGATATCCCAATTGTGCCTGCAGCTATTAGTTCTCGTGCTTGTTTGGCGGTGTCAGGAATTTTGGACTGTGACTGAGAAGCCAGTTCTTTGGGTCTGTCGATATGCCTATTCAGACTTCTTCTCATCCTTCTCATTGGCTACCCCCCATTTCTTCTTTTGTTAAGATTAATATTGACGGTTCTTGGAAATATGGTTCCTGCTTTGGCTGGAGTTGGAGTTATTATTCGGAAGATTGCTGGTTCTTGTATTGGGGGTCTTGCTGCTCAGGTGCGTGCCCAATCTCCACTTATGGCTGAAGTTTTGGCCTTGAAACATGGTCTTTTGAGAGCTAAAGAGTTGAATTTGGTTAATGTTGTAGTGGAATCTGATTCTCAAGTGGCTATTACTTCTGTTCGAGAGGGATATTTCTTCTTGTAATTGGGAGTTGTATCCTATCCTTAAGGATATTAGGTTTCTTAAAGCCTATTTCACAAATCTGAATTGGGCATGGGTGCCCCTTGAAGCGAACCGGTCCTGCGGATGCCGTTGCCTCGCTTGCCAGGAAGGGGATGTGCTTGGAGTCGTGGCTTGAGCGACCTCCATCCTCTCTCGTTCATATTTTATCTCGGGATGGTCTTCCTTGCCCTCTGCCTGGTGTTTAAGCTTCGGTTGTGTGGTTCTTTTTGTTTGTTTTGTTCTTTTGGTGGTTTGGTTTCCTGTTTTTTTAGTTCTTTGGTTTGTTTTGTCTGTCCTGTTTGTGTGGTTGGGTTTGGCCCCTTTGGCCTTTGCCGGTTGGCTTCTATGATATCTCTCTTGACCCAAAAAAAAAAAAGAACCACAAACTACCCAAAATCCTACTATGAACCCCAACACAGCAAAAATATAAAACCATGGAAGTTGATGATGCCCATTGCCCTCGTCTTTGCTGTTCTTGTTATTTGCATCCATGTCCGTATTTGGTATGCACTCATTTAGAAGTGGGTCACCACAAAGTTTTAGATTCCCCTCAAAGGCAGAAGCGTCGAAGCTGTGAGCTTGGTGCCTGTTGGTATTGGGCCTTCAAGATTATTGTAGGAGACATTAAATTCTTTCAAGAAATTAAGGTTCGCCAATGATGATGGGATTATTCCAAACAAGTGATTCATGAAGAGGTTCAAAACCTCTAAAATTTTGAGGTTAGATATTTGGTCTGGAATGACCCCAGAGAAGTTGTTAGAGTGAAGATCCAACTTTTGGAGAAGCTGCAATTGGCCAATCTCAGCAGGTATATAACCACTAATGTTATTGTTAGATACATCTATCATTGCTGGAAAAGAAGACAATTTTTGTGGTAGAAAAAGTTGATTTGCACCATTTAATTTGCTGAAGGCAGGCAATTCAAATTCATACTGGTCTTCTGCTTGAGATGCAATATTAGGTTTATAAATCAACCTTGGTAGTCTACAAAGTTGCTTTGGAAATTCACCAGAAATTTGGTTGTTTGACAAGCCTATATAAAACAATCTAGGAAGAGTCCCCAACCAACTTGGAATTGGCCCTGTGATTTGATTACTATCCAGAAGCAATATCTCTAAATTCTTGAGCTTTGATAACCATACAGGTATTTGACCAATGAGGCCACAATGACTCAAAACTGAAGAGCTGAAGATTTTGGAATCTGTCAAAATCAACCATGTCATCATCAAATGGCATTCCCCCACCTTCAAAGGCACCAGTAAGCTTGACTTTTGCAACTCATCAATATCTTCATTGCCCCTGTAAGGTTGGTGAATCGGTTGTAACCAAGCGAGAGGAAGAACAAGGATTTCAGTGAAAGAATCTCAACTTCTATTTGTCCCTCTAGATGATTTCTACCCAATGCAATGGCTTTTAGGGACTTACATGAGTAAAGGCTTACTGGAACTGTACCAGTGAAGTTATTGTTCCTTAGATCCAGTTTAGTAAGTTGACTAAGTCTGGAGAAATCAAGAATGGAGATATCACCTTCCAAGTTGTTGGATCGCAAACGTAGTTCCACAAGGTTTGTGCAATTCATCAATGATGGGGGCAAAGCACCTTCTAAATTGTTCAAATCAAAGGTCACGAATTTCAACTTGGAAAGCTTCCCCAAATTGGGAGGAAGCTCCCCACCAAAATGATTAAAGTAGAGGTCAAGGATTGCAAGGTTGGTGAGGTTGGCAATTCTATCACTAATGGCTCCATGTAGTGAATTGAGAGGTAATGAAATTTCTTCAAGTTTGGTAGCATTATAGATATCTTCTGGAAGTAATCCAGAGAGGTTGTTATGACTGGCACGAAAAACCTGCAATTTGGAACACTTTCCTAGCCCAGGAGCAAGGTTGCCACTGAATAGATTGGAAGAAAAATCCAATAACCTAAGGGAGGGAGAAGAATGGAGACAAATAGAGGACGGAACATACCCGGTGAAGATATTGTTGCTGACATTGAAACTTGTCAAGTTGCTAGCTTATTGGAAGAATGAAGATGGAATTGCACCAAAGAAGCGATTACTGGACAAATCGAATATCCGGATATTGCTGGATGGTAGAGAAAGTGATAGCTCTCCAGAAAGACGGTTATAGCTCAAATCAAGGATCTCAAGTCGATTCAAAGACAAGAAGAACTGAGTTTCAAGTGAACCATATAGTGAATTGTGGGAAAGGTTCAAGTGGGTGAGATGTGTGAGATTTCTAAGTGAAGAGGGAGGGATACCTCCTTTGAGCCCTTTGGAAGGCAAGAGCAAACGGGTGACCGAACCATCTTGATCACAAGTGATGCCCTTCCAGTGACAACAATCAAGGGATGTCCAATTTAAAGGAGGAGAAGATAGAGTGGAGGCAAAGGACAGGAGGGAGCTGCGTTCAGTTGGTTTGCAGGCATGTATAATGTAAGGGAACAAGAGGAAGAGAAGGAAGGCATGAGCCATTAGGCTATGAGGCTGCACTAGCATGTTGCTTTGTGTATGTGGTTGCTCACTGCAGGTATTTATATATCCATGCTTGAAAACGATGCAAATTTAAAGTCCACAACTCTTTCAAAGTACTCAAAGTTGTTGCCTGACACATGGTGATAATTCTTCATGGAATTTGGAAGACATATTGTGTTATTTTTCTTGCCAGACAGTGCCAGTCAAGCCTGATCCAACATTATACATTGACGTCCTATCCATTTTCAAAGTTGTTTTCAAAAAATCTCACGGATTCAGATTTGGATGGAAACATCACAAAGTACTCAAAGTTGTTGCCGTGTTATATGTGACAAACAGAGTCCTTGTTGAATTCAAACTGGAATATGTTTTGACTAATTCCTTTTATTTTTAAGGCGGCTGATAGCTGATACCAACTCATCTTCCATGTTACTCACTCAAAGTCCAAGTTCAAAGTTGTTTTTCTTGTTGATGATTCTTCTAAGAAAATTCAAAATTGGAGGATAGTCATTCTTTCCAAGTTGTTTGCCCACAAGAAGGCAACTACTATAATAAAATATTGATAGCAATAATGTTCAAGTTGACAACTACTTGCTAAATATATTGATAGCAATAAAATGAGTCGTGGAGAATGACTATAGGAGACGGGCGTTTGGACACAAGCACTGAGAGAGAAAATGATACATATAATTGCTTTTTGGGTTTTGTCTAGATTGTTTAATTGATTAAGGGAGGACCAATCGATGAAAACGGTTGGGGGGGGGCGGGCGGGGAGAGATATATATATATATATATATATATAATATTTGACTCCAATTAGTTTGAAAAACCACCAGAATTTAACATATAGGCTGCTTCATGATGGGCTTTGCCCTGTTTTTCAATGAAATGGGAGTAAAAAGAGCGGATACTTGATTTGGTACTGACATGCCCCTAGAGTTATTCAAATGCATCTATTTTTCTAACTTAACAATGTGGCTCAAGTACAACCTCTACATAAATTGCCAAAGACAAAAAGGCTATTAATAACTCTTGAATTTTCTTTCTTATCTTGAGTGGTGCAGTGGCTGCTTCATCCGATCATTCACAACTGGAGCAATTTCCCTTCCCTTTGGGCAGTGATTAGTTTTACAGATACTTCATATTGGTAACATATGTTATAATAGAGATACTAATTAATGTATTAACAGACAAGTGAGAGAGTAGTTCTTATCATTTTTGTGCGGGATATAACTCATGCTCCCATACACAAATATGTCCCTAGCATGAGCTCCTCCACTCCAAAATGAAATTCTGAATGTCTTCATTGGCTTAAAAGCCCACCTACATCTGTATGTGTTTCTTCCTCATGTGTTTAGACAAATTCCACAAATTTTTGTCAGCGTATGAAATGCATGATCAGTTAGGATATCAAATATTTTGATGATAAATGATTCAAGGCATGAGGGCGCTTACCATACGCTCCTTAATATCAACAAGCAATGAACCAAGTTAAAAAGACATGAAAACAAATGGCGACCTCAATATTCAAACATAATTAACCTTTGAACCCCACATGCCAAAGCACAGAGCAAGGGAATTCCAATCCAAAACATAGACATAGACATCAATCCTTCACAATTGACAACCGTATTACATGAATATGCATCAGTTTTCATATCTTTGGACTGAGTATGCAAAATAAAAAGTACAATATTAATAATATATATCTAGCCTTTAAGCCTTTTTTTCATCGTGTTGATGCGCACTGTTACCATCACATAGACCCTATCTTGTAGATTGTCTACGAAATCGAAAATATGTGTATCTCCATGTCTTGTTAATAATTAAAGAACCACATACTCCCCAAAATCCCACTATGAACCCCAACGCAATGAAAATATAAAACCATGGAAGTTGATGAAGCCCATTGTGCACGTCTTTGTTGTTCTTGTTATTTGCATCAATGCCCTTATTTGATTCGCACTTTGGAAGTGGCGCACCACAAAGTTTTGGGTTCCCCTCAAATGCAGAAGCTTCGAAGCTTCGGAGCTTTGGAGCTGGGTGCCTGTTGGTATGGATCCTTCGAGGTTATTATATGAGACATTAAATTCTTTTAAGAAATTAAGGCTCACCAATGACGATGGGATGTGAAGGAAAAAGAAAAAGTGAAATGGGAAAAATGAGAGAATTAATTAAAAATAATTAAAAAAATAAAATGCTTTTAAAATTTTGGTCTGAATGCATAAATATTTAAATAAATAAAACTTAATTTGAGAAATCTAGTTCATCTCAATGCTTGAAAGTTATAAATTTCATAGACCAAAAGTTGTGTAATAACTTGTGCACTCTTGCTTTTGTTTTATGTTTTCCCCTTCCCTTTTCTTGCATGATGGTGCATTCTCTCCCGATTTTTGACGTTATTTTCATCTAATTTTTTTTAGTGAAGCGTGTGACTCCAAAGATTTTAGCCTAACTTTATAATGTTGGTCCTTTTTCCCACAAACACTCCTTTTGGTGATTTCGGAGAATCAGATTGCTCTGCATAGTGAGGAGGTCGCTAGATCAACACCAATGCCCCGATTGGATCTTCTTGGCTCGCGAGGAGGATTCTCTCAACTTCTGAACAAAATTGAAAGTTAAATCAGGTTGATAGGAGCGAGCGTGCCTGGGCCGAGCCCTCTCGGTTTGCTCCTATTTTGTCTTGATTCGGGGAATCGCGTAGGCGTGCCACTATTGGGTATGAGATGAGCCCAATATACCCAATGTTAGTAGTGTAATGTGTTGATTTGTTGTGTTTGCGCTTGTTCTGGACCTCTGCTCAAGCCATTGTGCTCCAAGGGGGGTGCTAGCCTGGATGAGTTCTTTTCTATGCCTCAACTAAGAGGACTTCAATATTCTTTCATTCGTGTGTATCAGTTTGACAGATATAAGCAATACCTAATGAAACAAGGAGGAAACCAAGATCGTGGTTACTAATACCCTGTTCGGGTTTAGAAACCTAGCCTAGTTCAAATTCAAACAACCCTCAAACATGATCAATATTCCAGTCAATTCAGGCCTAATAAAGTAATTCGGGCATGAATCAACCTTCTATTTTTGGACTAACATAGCCTTATTTGGGCCTAGACTTTTATTTTAGGTCCGAATGATGAATTTAAAATAGAGCAAGAACGAGAAATTAAATTAATCTACCGAAACATTTATAATATATAAAAGCGATTAAATGACAAATGCTTAAACAGTCAAAATAAATTCCATAATCTATTTATCTAATTTTAACTTGTCAACAAAAGGAAGATGAGAGTTATGAATTTATCCATTTAACTAATTCGAAATATAAATTACAAAGCAAGGAAGGACTGGAGATTTCTTTATCCAGTTGTCAACTGGTTATCTAGAAATTAAGCAGGCTAGTTTGAAAAGATCTTGAGTTTTTTCAAGTGTTTTTGAGACGTTGTGTCTAGTTTGGAGAGAGAGTCCCCTTCTTCTGTGGCGGATGCTCTTTATTTATAAGCAAGGAGCAAGCTTCAATGATAAAAGCTGAAAGATGATATTTGGTTGCTATCCAAAGTCAATTGCTGATCTATTGATCTGGACAAGTTCATAGGCGGGATGATGGGAGGTTTCTAACAAAACTGCTGGTCCTTTGCGATAGTCCCCTGACTTGAGTCCTTTGTACCCAGAAGTTTAGTTGGCAATTCTGCTCCTTCTGGTTCCGGTGGCTTTTGTCCAACTTGCTTCCTTGTTGGGCGAGAAGAAAGTCAAGTTGATCGTCATTAATGGTGACAATCTTCTTCAGACCCTCACGTGGGTCAATGTGTTACGGTTACCGATCTTTTTAACTTTAGTGCGACTCAAATGCTTGGGCTTCTTGTCTTTGTGGGTTTTTATTAACTTCTTTTATCTATTGACGACCCACTAAGCAAAAGGATTCCTTCGGCTTTTAAAGAAAAGAAAAAGATATTGGGCATGGGCCTCAAAATACCTTCTTTTGAGAGAGAGAGACCATTTTTGGTCCATTTACAAAATACGGTACAAACAAGTAGAGATATCGTATATCATACGAATTAATTCGGAAATAGGAATTATGAACTGTTGGTGTGATCGGTCCTTACTAAGAATGATTGTATTACAACCATTTGAAAGTGAAAGAGCCAACTGTAGTCTGTAGGAGTAGGAATCTCACTTCAACCAGCTGCTGTTGTATGTGTGTGGTTGTATTCCGCATAAAACTATTGTTTAGTAAAAAAGATAAGAGCGAAGAGCTGTTGCCTATGCATATATCATGATTAGTGATCAAATATTGTCTTTTTATTTTTAACACATTATAAAAAAGTCACTTATGGTCATGTAGTTTGTTGGATTTTTCACTTTTCTCCATTTGATTTTAATTATGGTGATTTGGCCCATGTAGTTTGATATCCATTCTAATTTAGGGACACGTCCAAATTTTCGTCTAATTTCTTGATGAAATAAGCAATTTTGGACGTAATAGAGTGAAAATTTGGACGTGTTCTTGAATTGCAATGGATATCAAACTACATTAATCAAATTATTATAACTGAAATCACAAAGTGAAAAATTCAGCAAACTACATAGACCAAAAGTGACATTTTCCTTATTTAGAACTCATAATATTTTGGACAAAAAATAGTGTATATCCACCATTTTTTTTTGGGTCAAAAGTGTGTATTCATATTCAGAACCCATAATTTTGTAGACAAAAAATAATAGAATTACCTATATGTAGCACATTGCCCCCCTAAAAAAAAAAGGCAAATTGACTCCTTTTTTTGGCATGTGAAAAATTACAATATTTGTGCGCTTATGTTTATTATTCTTGTAGTGGAAGTAGTACTTCTTGCTAGTAAAAAAGCTATCGTAAACTGAAAATCCATAACCCAAATACCATTGGCATGTCATGTTTCAACGGTTTCACTTAATTCTGTATTTTTTTTTTCTTTAATAAGGACAAACATCATCTGCATGAAGCTTGTTTGGGAGTGCATTTGAAATATCTAAAAGCGCTTTCTGACAATTAAAAATCCTTATGATTGTTTTTGGCATAAAAATTAAAAGTACTTATGAGTTATAAAATCGCATTATAAAGAAACAAACAAAACTCTTAACAAAAATTTCGACACTCTAACAAAAATACTTATAAGCACAAATACTTCCTATAGAAATAGTCTCAAACGACTTTTTATCGAGTTCAACTAGCCCAGTCCTTGACTAGTAAGGGCTCCATAACTTTTTTTATTTTCTGAACCATTTGACACCAATATTCAATTTCCACGAAATTTCATACCTACCAACTAAGATTTGACCCATCATCTTCCTATGTGCTGAAAAATTCTCATCTTAAAGACTCATCGGACCATTGAAGGTTCTACTCTCTAGTCCCTTTCAACCAGCTCTTCAAGGAACCTTCATACCGTAAACTTCAACCATATCAAAAGAAAAAATATATATTTAAAAATATTATTAGACTCTTCAAACTCTTAACTCATTATTCTATTACTCTTTGAGGCAGAGACGTTATATATTCTGCCTTATAATAATGCTTTCTGAAACTGAAATATAGGTCAGTGTACGGCAGCTCATCTTTTCTTAAGATTTTCCCACCAAATTCTTCCAATCAAGCAACAACTCAATCAGAATGAAGGCATACATGTAGTTGTGTTTTTTTAATGCCAATTTGTATAAATAAATAAGACTAAATTGTGACTTTGTCCATTTGTAAGCATTTAAACAAGGGATCTCCATGCGGCATCTCTGTATAAACCTCTCTGTCTTCTGAAACATTGGTTACAATTACAATAGATTTGAGCAGAAACAGATTTCTTTTTGGTTTCTTCTGCAATTGGATCCAATTTGAGTTGTGCCCAATTGAGCCAATATAACATTTATTTTGCCAAAAGAATGTCTAAGAATGTTGAGCAACACATTGTCAGCGGTCAGAAGACTCAGAGTGGTTAAAAAGTATCACTCTTGCATCTCAAGCTTTCTCATCCCCTAGACCCACAGAGCTCAGCTAGTTTCAGGCTTGTGGGTTTTAGAGAGGGGTTTTCAATTACAAGCCATAAAAGGTATGAATTTAAGAGCTTTTCCTATCTGGGTTTTGTTTGTTTCTCAATCTCAATCTTTCTCATCCCCAACCCCACAGCCTCAGCTTGTTTCAGTTTTGTGTGTTTCTAGAGTGGGGATTTCAGTAAACTTACTAATCCATAACCATAATCAAAATAAGGAGTTGGATTCTGATTACGGATTACTATTCACCCGATTACGAATTAATAAACCGGCTTTTACCATCTGGGTTTTGTGTGGTTTAGAGTGGGTTCAAATATTAACTCATTTCTCTATTATTTTGCACCATTATCGCAATGGATCTATGGTTTCGTACTTTGACTTAAATGAATTAAATCATGGGTACTATGGTTTTAGATTTATGGGTATTTTAGATGTGATCTGCACCGTTAAAATGGATTTATGTCTTGGGATTCATGTCATGATTTTTGGGCCTTACACTTGTCTTCATGCCTGAATCTGTTTTATTTTCAGTTTCCTCTATTTGTCCATTTGCTAGTGGTTTTTTTTTTTTTTTTTCTAGTTTCTTAGTACCCAATGAACTAAATAGTTTTGAATCTTGATCTTCTTTCTTCCGTTGTCCTTGGCATAGTTTCTTTCATTTCTTAAATCTTTCTGCTCAAATCCACTTTGTAAGCAATAGAGATTTTAGTGGTGTTTTGGCCACAGCCTTTTACATACCAAAAAAAAACTGTTTTTTGCTCCTAATCTTATGATCAAAAGTTTGATACTTCTTTGAAAAGCACTTAATAACAAATCTTCTCTGTCTCTATGAGCAGTGGTGAGAATTGGTTGATACTATGGGGAGGAACACTGGTGAAATTGTTTCACATGCAGGCTCTGAGGTAAGTGCTGATAAATCAAGATCATTTTCTTCAGTTACTGCAAGTATGAATATTATGAGCAAACAATTTGTAACAATCTTAACGGTAATATGAAAAACAAATTTGTAAAAAAATAGGCCATGACGAAAGGAGAAGGTCAATTGAAAAAATCCCTTTTTGCTTCTATTCACAAACCACCAATAGATGATGGGAGACCAAGAAGCATGGTTATTAAGGTAAAACTAGAACTCTCTCAAAACATCTTTTCTCATATTTGACTTCAGATATCTCAAATAAATCTGTATCTGATTTGAGTTCGCTTGCTTTGCTTGGTTAAACTTGGAACTACAAAACAGAAAGCACACAATATGATTCCTCCTCACATTGTAGCTGAAGCCATATCAACACTCCATGGTGAAGGTGTGGAGCTCAGATTTTCGGGCCCTATTACTCCAACAGAAAGGGAATATGTTGAGCAGTATGTGTTGGCAAAGTACCCACAATATGCTGCGCTGGTTGAAGGAGAACAGTTCGATCTTTCTAGTATTTGCATCATTGAAGAATCTACCGAGACCATGCCTGATGATAAGAGGAAATCACCAAGGAGTAGTTTGAAGTCACCTAGGGAGTCCGCAACACAATTCGCCGGGAGCAACCTGCCTGACTTGGACAGGACTCAGTTGGAGCCGTCGAGGTTGCTTGACATCCTCACCAAGAAATCCTCCTTCCCCGGAAGCTTCATCTCGATCCCCGAGATACAAGCTCAAAACAAGGTCTTGAAGCACTGTGGATTGACTGATGATGAGTACCTTGTTCTCTTCACCCCAACCTACAGGGATGCCATGGTGTTAGTAGCAGAGAGCTACCCTTTCTTCAAGGGAAACTATTACTTGACCATTCTTGGGGAACAAGACTGCATAAAGGAGTTTGCCGGTTACAAGGAATCCAAAGTGATTTTGGCACCAGAGACGTGGTTGGATTTGAGGATCAAAGGTTCACAATTAAGCCAGTATTTCAGGAAGAAGAGTAAGCTCAAGGTCAAAGGGTTGTTCTCTTATCCAGTTTTTGCAAATGGTGTTCATCACTCACTACATTGGGTTTCCGAAGCTCACCGGAGCTCGTGGCATGTTCTTCTTGATGCAACCGAACTGGTTTTTGGGAAGGATCACTTGAATCTCAGGCTTCACAGGCCTGACCTTGTTCTGTGTAGCATTGACAATTCTCATGGCCAGACTTCAAAGATCACTTGCCTCTTGGTCAGGAAGATATCCTTTGACACTTCAATGCCTTCGCCTCAAGTCAATGAATGAGGGCTATTTGTGTGTTTATGTACAATATGTTAAACGGTTCTATGACACACCAGTAAGCAGTAACATTTTTTTAACTATGGAAAAGGGAAGATGAACACGAACATGAGCGGGTATAATCACTAAATTGAAATTTTAATTGATCGAAGTACAATAAAACTTATGAATGTTGCGAGTTTCTGAATATATATATATATATATATATATATATATATATATATATATATATATATATACATATGATGCACTTGAGTTCTCATCTCTGCAACTATTTTTTGTTCAGATTGGGATTTCATTCTTAGTAAACATTTTTGGCTAATGTATGTAATTTATGCAACTTTCCTTTCCTGCATCTTTGTTGTACAAGCTTTTGGGGCGAGTAATTGTCAGCTAACATTTGCATTGGATGCTTCTTTAACCATTTCAAAAAACCGAAATTGGAACCGTGTTGAGGTTGCCGGTAAAATGAGCTAAACTAATCCTGGCCATTTATGTTAAAAAGAAACTTAAAGACAGATGGAATGAGGTTCTAACTTGGTATATTAAAGCAGAGGAATGCTTATGCCGGTTACATAATGTATCTCACGTAGGAAAATATGTTATGGGAAATGAAACTTTCCAAGGATAAGAACATGACCCTGCTTGTCTGCTTCTCAAATAACTCACAAAAGAGTGCCAGAAGCACCAAATGCAGGACAATAGAATAGGAACAAGCCAGGGCCCCTGAAAGTATAAATTAGTTCCTCCAAGGCGCACGCAAATTTGGCATCTTGTCTGATGCAGTCATCAAAATGAAATTCAAGAGATTCAGGAGATCACATTAAGTTGGTCACGCAGCATGGTTTCTTTCCACTTTATGTTAAGAAAAAGAAAGAGAACAACTTCATACTGAGTCTACTGGTACTATCCCTTAGTGTGTTTATGTACATTGAGATCACATATAATTTACTCTGACCAGTCTCAACAAGAACTCCAAAGGTTCATTTTGACAACCATTATGTTACATCCGCCAATATACAACAAAATGGGTACATAGTTTGGATAGTTAGCCCACCTTTGGAGGTTGATTTTCCACCTCGTGTTCCTGAGAGGGGAAAAATAAGGAATAAAAATAAGGAAATGCCAATGAAAGCTAAAGACTTCTAGGGAACAAATTGCGGCAGAAAGATTTTTGCTAACCAAGAAATAATATCTTATGCATTGAGCATTCAAAAAACAAAGGGTCACAAACGCATACACACAGAGCGAGAGGGAGATCTTAACCTCTTGAAGGACTTTAGCTTGAGAGAGAGAACTGAGTTGGCAGCTTTCCATGTTTTCGAGTAATTGGATTACAGTTTGCAGATGAGGAACACTGAAAAATTTATAAATGTTATCAGTAACAGAATCATATGAGCTTATATTTCTTAGAGGAGATATAACAACAAAAACATATGATGACAGATCACAACTGTTAATTAAAAATACTTCTGATCTCATGAAAAATAGTTGCCACAGGCAAGGTGCTGATGTATGTAACTGTATGCCACAAAAGTTTTGCGAAAATGAAGCCTACATGACTACAACCTTTGTAACCCACTTTCCATATGTGCATCCAGAGATGAAACTACTCGAGGCATCTGCTCCAACAACTGCATAAAAAGGAAAGGAATACAAGATGGGAAAATGAAATTTACATGGAATGTTAATAGTCAAGATCATCTTGGTGAAAAGAAACATACTTGTCCGGTATGCTTTATTGTAGATGTTTTGACCAAAAGGTTCTTTGGAAGCTTTATCAGTTGGGCCTGGATAAGAGACGAGATCAGAAATATAATAGGCCAGTGAGGCAAGGTCAATTTATGCTATTACATACATACTGCCTAATTCCCTCATGTACTGTCTAATTACCTTATGTACCCAAATAATAAGATAAAAATTAAGGGTGAGAGTGAGTAATTCACATTGCATTGGGACATATAGATATAGTTATGTTACATGCCAGGAAAGTTGCAACAAGAATTTTCACGAGAGTAATCTAATTGATAACTAAGGATATTCAAATATTATGATAACGGTGAAACGTGAATCATACCAAAAGCATGGATTTAGAAGAGTTACAGTGTCAGCGGCATACAAAAGTATAAGCAACCCTACCATATATAGAGACACAGTTTTACTGACCTTATTAGTTACTTACCTTCTCATTTCTTCTTCCTTTTGAAACATATTTCCATCTCTAACAACTCTATGCAGATTTTGACAAAATTTAGAACTAATGCACCTCCACTCCCATCGGCCATCACAGTGTGTTTATTATATCATCACAGTTTCAACGCCAAGTCATGGTAGGCTACACACCCTCACCACAAACTAGAAGATAATACAAATTTTCAAAAGCAGGGAAATTCTGATTCCCTATTAAAAAAACCTGCTTATATCTACCCCATTCCTGTTTCACCAGAAATGTCCTAATAACACAGCCTCCAGAAACTCTTGCATCTCCTGCACATTCTAAATAAGCATTTCAGTCTTCCATTCATCCATCTACTATTTGTATCAGTTTTACAATCCTTCACCAGGAAGAATGTGTCTGATAATTTGGACATCATTTTCTGGTATTTCAGTTCTTTAGTGTCCAGATACATGTCCATGACCACATTCCTTTTCTTCACATTTTTTATTACATTTCTGTCTCAAAAAATTCTACTATCTTTGAAGTAAAATACCCGAGCCACATAGGAATCTCCTTCAAATTTTATGTTTTTAATATATTTCCCCTATTTTTTTTCCTCATTAATTTTAATTTTACCAATCAAATCAGCCTCCACACCTGGGATAACAAAAATAATTCTCTCTGTAATACAATCGCCCTCTCCAAATTCAACCAAAACCCATTTCCCAAATTGATTTTATATTGAAATTTTTTATTAAAAAAAACAAAGGACAAAGAAGACCCATTAAATCACTATTATCTTCTCCGACATGCATATTCTGACAGAAAATCTGAAAAAATAAAAGGTGAGAAACAGAGAGTAGGAGGATGCCTGGGAAGGAGAGGATTGTTGCATGAGGTGGAGGAGGTTGGAAGTGGACAGTATGGCCTGAGAGATCTGATCAGACACCATGGCTTTTGCCGTATTCCCTCTGTTGCTTCCACCTGCGGCTGAGCTCGCCATTCTTCTCACTGTTCCTAGCTCTCGGAAGCGTGTTTTTATTTTATTTTTGAGAATTTAGCTAAAATAGCCCAACTTCACAACTTTTGTTACAAAATAGCCACAATTGCATTACATAGGTAGGGCTCATCATTTGGCCCGCGGGCTCATGGGCCTACGGGGGCCCGCCCGGTCCATTGAAAAAAAGCCCGGTCCGGCCCGTTATGGGCTTTGAGAAGGCCCGGCCCGCTTGGGCTTGGGTTGGGCTTGGGCTTGGGTGTTTGAAGCCCGGCAGGCCCCATAAGCCCGGCCCGATTAAGCCCACGAAAGCCCGGCCCGGCCCGCCCACAAAAACCGGCCCGTTAGGCCCGCATACATATATAATTATGTACAATAAAAATTTAGGATTAAGATTACATCACTTGAATGACAAATCCCCCTCTTTAATTTTTTTTTTGTGTGTTACTTGTTATAAAAATTGTGTTTGTTTCCATTAAATTATACTAATTCTAGTTTATAATTGGATGATTAGCACATTAATTTGTGTCATTTATTAATACAACAATTATATATATATAATAAGACAAACAACATATCATATTACCAAACATAATCATACCACCAAATATAATCATACTTTTCTTTAACACATCACCAAACATTTGCATATTTATTCATATAATCCTTATAAATTTTTTTATATTTTATTTACACTTATTATTTTTTAGGCCCATTTCGGCCCGGCCCGTTGGGCTTAGCCCGGCCCGGCCCGATGGGCTTTTTCAAGCCCGACTCATAAGATGGGCTTGGACTTTGAATTTTCTAAAAAAATCCGGCCCGGCCGGCTCAATTTTTTCTCTCTCCTCTTTAAAGCCCGGCCCGGCCCGGTTCAAGCCCATGAAATTTAAGACGCGCGCTAGCCCGGCCCGGCCCATTGACGAGCCCTATACATAGGCACTATGACCTTTATATTTTTAGGTAATGGCGATAGCTCGAAAGCGTAGTACAAATGACCCAAAGGGGTTGGTCTAGTGGAAGCGTGCTAGGCTGCAAGTGGGGCTTACGCAGGGAGGTCCCTGGTTCGATTCCCAGCTTGTGAAAAACACCCCTTGGGGAGGGGAACAAACCCATGTCGCTCTACTTCCCCGAAGTGGTTGACCACTTTGGCCCACCATTTTGTTCACAAAAAAAAAAAAAGCGTAGTACAAATATAATTTCTTTTTTTAATATGAACGATCCTCCAAATTAATCTAATTTGCTAGAATGGGGATTCGAAATTAAGTGAAGGGGCCGAGCTCACCGCCTGACCAACTAGTTCCTGGCCTAATTTATGTTTACAAAATAGTTGCACTTTTACTCAACTATGTCATCCACTCATAATAAGTTTAGATATTTAGTCATATACCCAATCCAAGACATGTATTTATAAAAAAACTCAAATACTATTTAAATATAGAAACATACCCAAAATCAACCCCACAATCAACCCCACAATCAACAATTGTATATTTTTTGGGTGTGTTTATAAATGAATTTTGAGTGTGTGTAATGATAGATTTGAGTATGTTTATAAAGTGTTTTGGGTGTTGGGTTTTTTTTATAATTTCAGCCCCCATTTTGAGTATTTTTGTGAAACTCCCTAATAAGTTTAGCCACAACTAATTATCAAACTTATCATCATCCATGTGAGTGAAATTTGAGACCGTGTGAAAAGAAAGGAGGAGAACGTCTCACTTACTGGAGTGCAAAGCAAACTTGAAATTTCTATTGGAATTTTAAAAGGGTTTTAAAAATTAAAGCTTAGCACGTGGACAACACATATTGGGTGAAGTGCGGCACATGTGGCTATTGAGCTTTCACACGTGGGTTAACCCGTTCTGATACTTATGAATGAAGTTGAGGTTCCACCCCAAAACCAATTGGCAATGAGGGGAGTAGCCTAACTCCTTTATAGGTCCTTGCTAGATTTCTCAACTTTCCAATGTGAGACTTTTTACTTTCACACAAATATGTTAATATTACTTTAATTTTAGATTCTTGAAAGGAAAAAAAAAGGTGCAAGCAGTTCTTTTGTAATTTAATTTTGAATTCAAATTCTAATATTACGTCAATTTTAGTTTTGGGCTATTCGTGTATTCAATTGTTATATTAATTCTTTATTTTCATTTATAGCTATTAATTTTTTGAAAACGGGCAGAGAGTTTATGTGATATTATTGCAAGTTTTATTGAGCTTAATTATTCTTCATTTTGCTAGCTGTCACGCTTTGAATTTGGCAGAAAAAAGGGACAGGTTTTTTTTGGGTAGTTGTGGGGGTCTTTTTGTTCCAGGCGGCCTGCCAAATGGGCTGGGCTGCCGTAAGGAGCGAAAATGGGTAAAATTACCCACTGTGTCTGAGTTCGAAGATCAAGCCCCAAGAATATTTCAAAAGGATAGTGAAGCCTTAGGAAACACCTTAGTTACTTTCACCAACGAAAATAACAACAACTTACAGATAAATTTTTAACTTGGAATGAGAAGCTTGTGGCATGGGAGCAAAACCATAATGAGTTTAGCATAAACAGAGAGAGGGTTGTGAATTCCTATGAGAAACAGGGGTTCTAAGGAAAGGGAAGTGATTCTAAGAAGGTTGGCTAAGGGGGAGAGAGATGGGAAGGAACGATGGGTGGTTTAAGTAATTTCCAGGAGCTCGATGAGAGCTCTGTTAAACTTTGGAACAGTCTAACATGAGCGAAAATGGGAGGAAATGGAGGAATTGGGCAAGAAATTGCTGGGCTTTAGTGAGAGAGGAAGCTTGCTCTCTGATTATGGTTGTTCTTTGTTGGGTAGAAGATGCCTCAATTTATAGCCGCTGGGAACTAACTTTTCCCAAGAAACCCTAATGGATTTTATCCAATCTGGCTAAATCTTTCCTTTCCTTTCTCTTCTCTTCCTTTGACTCATCCTATTTGGTGAAATTATCTCTGCCCAATTGCACAAAAACAAGATTTGGGGAGCTCTAGGATTTTCCCGTAGCTGTCCCTGGGGAATGGCCACTTTCAGCTACCTTTCTTCCTTCTTTTCTCCCTTCTTCTATGGCTAGATCTGAAGGGGAGGAAGAAATGGGTATGCATGCTGGTTTGAAAAGTGTTTTGCTCAAGTATCCTTTGGTTTTTTGGATGGCTTGTGTTGTGATTTATTTTTGGCCATGTGCTGGAGGCTCCCAGCAGCTTACATACATGGACATCTTTGGTCTTTGTCATTGTTTTTGTCTCCAGCCATGTGCTGGAGGCTTGTAGATATTTTCTTGGTTTGCTTGGGCTTTCTTAAGGTGATAAGTAAGCCTACTAAGGGAATGGGCTAATTTGATAGGCTATTTTATTGAGATGATGAGCTAATTTTTCCTAAAGTATTGGGCTATCTCTTCTAAAGTATTGGGCTTTTTTCCTTCTCTCTTTTATGCTCACCCACATGTTTGGGCCTAAGAAATGGGTTTGAGTTTCGAGGCTCTCAAGCAACCCGAGACTTCCATTTCTCGGCCCATCAATGGGTCTCATGACAATTTGTTACCATCCATACCACAACCCACTCAAGCAAGCCCCAGGCATTTGCGTGGCTTGGGCCCACTTAAGCTTGCAACATGGCTAGGTGTAATAATAATGATTTTCGCTTGGCATTGCATGTCGCTTGGCGTGCTTGAATTTTGTCACCTTTAAAAGGGGATATGATGCTTGACAGGATAATTAGCATGGGCCCTGAAAGCCAGTGCCTTTTATAGACTATAGCGTGTCAGATTGCATATTTATTTGGTATGGCACGTGGTCGTGGCTTGTGCAAGTATGCATGACGAATTTTGCTTGCTCTGAACCAGGTCTTTTTTTAACATGGTGTCGCATTGGGCCTGAAATTTATTTGGGCCCAACCCTAGATTTTTTGGGCCTCAACAGTAGTATAAATGCAGCTACATGCAGCTTTAGTTTCAAAACTTTAATGTCAATTTCATGACATTTAAAGCTTTTATTTTTGATAGTAAAGTTGTTGATATTGTTAAGTGATTATTGCCTTTAATGTTCTGAACATTTATGCAATTTAATTACATTTTTGCTTTAATGTCTTGTTTTAATGTCTTGGATTCATTTTAAATGTCTTAGATTCATTTTAATGTCCTACCTCTAATGTTCTGACTGTTTTGATTTATTTAATTATTTTGGCTGTTTTATTTTATTTATTGTGTGGGGTTATGCATATTAAATTTTGAGGTTTTATTTCTATATTGAATGCCTTAATTTTCTAATTTAATGTGGTGAATGTTACATGTTATTGGATGCCTATAAAAGGTCACTCCTCCTTCACATTTGAACAACCACAATACACCATCAGAATATCACATACCACAATCACCACCACAATTTGATTCTCTCTTCTTCTACTTTTTATACTTTCTCTACTCATATTATTATTTTGGGCAATGGTTTTATGACTTGGATACCTATATCCGTCTATGAACGTGCTCATAGCGGATTTTGAGTTTATGTACAAGGGATCCTATCTTGGAGTCTTGTAGAGACCGTCAGGACTTGCACGTAGAGAGGCTACAAAGGCTTTAGGACAACATCTTTGACGTGTTTCACTGTACCAAGCTCATCTTCTTACTTATAATTTATTTTGCTTTTACTTACCTATCAATTTGTTTTTCTTCAGATTTATTGTACCTTAAAAGATTTCTAATTTGTTCATATGTTATTTATAATATAAATATTTTTGTATTTAGCTTTACGGAAAAGAAAAACTATATTTTTTTATAACAATTTCAGTCACATCGACCCAAGGTGACAAAAATAAAAAAAGAACGAACCATGGAGAAAGCCCCATCTAAGATTGCTCTGAACTCGCTCCTCTTCTTCTTGGTTGTTGCATCTTGTGAGTTTTTCTTACTATTAATAATTAATTTCCATTCCTCTATGAATGTTGTGGCAGTTACATTATTCATTTGTTTTTATACACGAGTTTTATTTTGATCATCCAACTCGTTTTTAGGTCATTTTGGTCCTTAAATTGTCACATGTTTTCCAATTCAATCATTTTGGAACATTTTCGGTCGATTTTTAAAAGAATAATTGTATAAAAATTGACGTTTTTGCAGGTGTATCATTATTCTCAATGTTGCCAAGAGGAGCAGAAGCCATACTTGTTAAAAGATGTTCTACTAACGATCACTGCAAAGCGTTTCCATGTACTACAAGCTTCGCCTTTTGTGTCAACCACCTCTGCACATGCCAAGTGGCCAATATTATTGATGACTCAGTTGGGATCATACACCAAAATGAAAATGGGAAATGTTCGAGTGTAGCTAACTGCAAAGGAATTAAATGTGAGGATTCGACACTCGAATGTGTTGATGGGCTATGTAAATGCGTCCGCTCGCATTGATTAAACCCTCCTTTGTTCTCCTAAGCCATAATATTCTTGGGGCCTTTCGTATTGATGGAAAATGCAAATAAATAGACTTTATTAGAATGACAAGTTTTGTGATACCTATCGATGCATGTGAATTTCACATTTAGAAAATCAGTCACGTGAGTTTCTACAGTTGTCGATGACTGATAAAATCACGCGCTTACGAGCAACTGGGATTGTTCAGATTTTTTGGTTTTTGTCTCTCTCTGTCTCCAATAATTAGAAAAAGAGTTTTCAGTTGGCAGGGCCTTAAGTCTTCCCACAATTGCCTAAAATGAAAAAAGAATCCCCAACTCCTGATGTTTTTAGTGACAATCGTCCGACTGTTGCCACTTCATGTATTGATCCATCCTAGTCATGATAAGTGTTCCTTCACCAGCATCATTATCTCACAATTGAAATTAGCTAAATAAATAACATGAAGCTAACAAATGAAGGGCTTTCAAATTCCAAGTACGCCTGTAGACGACCAATATTGTGTTGGAAATTTAGAAACTGCTCAAGGAAAAATACAAACTCCATGGCTGGCAATAGTTTATCAAAATCTTGGTCTTTTTCCTTCTTGCAGTTTCATATGAGAGTTTCTTGATCTCCGAAGATGATCACAATGTGAATTTATGTTTGTAATTGGCCAACCTTACAAAATGTTCCACAACCAACACTATATATATATATATATATATATATATATATAGTGAGTTTATATATATATATAGTGAGTTTCTATTGAGGGATTCCTCAAATAAGTTTATTTGAATAACGTCCTTATAGGGTGGGTCCACTCCGCATTGTTTTTCACTAATCCAAACTATCTATTTTGTATATATTCATTCAAAGACCATTTCTACAAAAAAAATATTTGAAGCCATGAATTTGACTATTCAATTAAATTATTGAAATTTAAGTACTTTTTTGAAACACTGTATTCATAGATTTTGTTAGTCTCAATTAGATGTCTTAATGATTTTAAATTTATTTGATTTTTTGTAAGGAGGATCCATGAGTGAAGACTCACCCCCAGCTATCCACATGCCAGACTCACCCCCAGAATATTTTTGGAGTAATATTGACAAACTGCCGCGATGACATAGGTGCCGAGCGCTGCCAAGCCACCCTTGAAACCACTCAGGTGCGCGGTCCAGATCATTAGGGGCCGAAAGTATGATCCCTACTTTGCTGCTGGAGTGGCTAAAATTTTTGCAGAAACAAGAATAGTTCCTTCACAACTTACCATGTTCATATAACTATGAACTCTGCTAATATCGGTACAATTTTAGGTCAAGACTAGGCTGGCGGCATGCAGACATTTATTCTAGTCTATTAACACATGCCAAACGACTTTATCTTCAGTAATCAAATAAATTGGACTGATATATACACTTTTTCAACATGGAGAATCAATCGTTGTACAAACCCATGAAGGATGCAGAATATACAATAAGTTTTAGGTACAGTTCTTTTCAGGAGTTTTGTAAAGGTTAATATTTCAGAAGAGATATGTTGTAACTTGTTTGGTTGCTGTGAAATGATAGCAACAGAGAAAGAACAAAGCTGCATGTTTTTCTTTTCTATTATCCAATACATTACAAATCTTTTACCAGAGTAACGTGAGCATGCACATTGACTAGTTGTGTGCATTTCATGCATGAGGCTTCTCTGGTAGTTCAGACAATAGATATTCACTAATTTTTCTTACAACTACAGCGAAAGAAAACAAGATATCTGAAAATTTAAGATTTCTATAATAAATTTTTTTACATACAGCAGTGCTTTTCAAAAGAACCAACAAATTTGAACCATTGAAGCATGAAGGGTCAGGACCACTGACAATTATTCTTTGTAGGTTTTCCCCTATTATGACTAATACTGATACAAAATATGAATATCATATAATTCCATGCCGATTATATTATTATTTCAGGCCTTTTTGCTAATAAAATCTTCCACTTAGCCTGCTCATTTCCAGCCATGAATTTAACAAATGACATGACAGATAAAAGAAAAAAAACTCATACTCAAAGGTGTGCCTTGGAAAATTCAAAATCGTTGCCACTCTAGACATCTCTGCACCTAGGAATACCATTAAATCAAGTAATCAATAACAGACCAGAACTTGTATTTCAAAATTTACAATTTAGAGGATACGCACAATTGAGGAGAGAGAGAGAGAGAGAGAGAGAGAGACTCTGTTAAAGGCCGTTCAGGTATGTTTAAGCATAAAATGGTTCTCTGTTCTGCTTGTTCAACTATTTTATAACTTTTAGTTTTATTATCATACCCTAACAATAAAGGAAAACCCTTAAATTTGTGAAACACAACTGAGTTGAAATTCAAGCAAATGCCAACACAACAATTTACTTATAAAGCAAAGTTTAATTCATCAGTATGTTTTTAAGCAACTCGGCATTACAAAACCCATAGTTACCTTGCCTTCCAAATTTTAGAAAGGTGCATTGACATTAGCTAACAATCAATGATTATTGACTTGTAAACCTTAACACAACTCTAAGAAAAAAATTAATCATGGCAATCAACTCAAGACTTGAAATAAAACATAAACTCCCTTCTCTTCATAAGAGATCAACTCCATTGATGCGATACTTACAAGTTCCAACAGATTTCCAATGTTTAGTGATTAAGTTTAAACTACCCTGAAAAACTAATCAAGGCAATCAACCCTGAAGACAGCAGAGATATAATTTACCTATACATTTCAAAGCAAAGCAATAATTCTACATTATATATATCTCGAACCTTGCTAAATGGTAGCAGCCTTGATAGCTCTCTGCAATTCAGATTCCAAATCACTAGCGGAATTGGTGGACATTTTCGCCTCTGTTCTCGCATTCTCTTCTCTGACTTTCTTTTTGTTTCTCCACTGTTCGAACCCGCCAGACGTCTCATCCAAAGGAGGTGAAACTCTCTTCCCAACAGAATCACTCTCCCCTCTAAAATGCTTCCTAGAAACTCCCGACTTCATCTCCTCCAACCTGTGCTTCATCTCCTTATTTTCCTTCTCCATGACCTCCAAATCCCTTCCCATCCAAAAGCACATCCCCTTCAACAATTCCAAATCACCCACATTACTACTATCAGTACCCTTCTCCACCTCTGCCTTTACCTCCTCAACTCTCTCAATACCAATTTTATTAAGTGTTAAATACGGCATTGCTTTGCCAAACTTTGGTGGAAGATTCACACCCCATCGCATATTCACCACCACACTTTTTGTCACTGGCAACACAGTCCTTGCCATCACAGCAATTCCAGAAAAAAGCCCATCTTTCCCACCATTTTTCCAAGCCAATGGCTTCTCTGCCACAGACCCACCATTCAAATGAGCTCCACAATTATCCCTAAATTCACTGTTCACAGCCCCATTTTTGCCACCGCAAGGCTCCAACCTAAGCTCCTGCCAAACAGATGACCCTTCAGAGACAAACCCATTATCAAAATCACCATTTGAAACGGACCCAGAATCCAAATGGGCACCAACATTGGAGGCAGACCCAGAAATCTGTTTAAAATTAGGGTCTGAAAATGCGTTTTGTTTTAGGGAAAAGTTGCCAAATTGGGGCTTGATGTGGAGAGAGAAACTGGGGTTTGTGTGGGAGAGAGAGAAATGGGCTTTGAAAACAAGAGGGGAGTTTTTTGGGGAGCCAAAGAGGCCAAGACCAGACTTGAGGGAGAGAGAGAGAGGAGAGGGTGCGGTGGAGGTGTGAGAGTAAGAAAGTTTGACAGAAGGCCCGGAAGAGAAATTGGATGAGAGAGAAAACGAGAGGTGAGAAGAAGAGTTGGTGGGCATGGAGGTGGATGTGGTGGTGGAGGGGACGGTGGCAATAGAAGAAGTAAAAGGTTGGTTGAAGATGGTTAGAGGTACCTTTGCCTTTATCAGTGGGTTTCGCTGGTTTTGGAACTCTGGTTGGTCTTCTGGAAACCCGAGGGAGATCTTCATCTTTGTGTGTCTGTGATCAAGAGAAATTTCTTTTCTGCCTCTAAGGAGGGAGAGGATCCAAGCAGCGCAGCAGATTCTTGATTGCGTTAGAGTTCCTCAATTTCGGGGCAGCTGGAAAACAGTGCTTCTGGGCTTTAAACTTCCAATGTTAACCCTCGTGCTTGCTATTTTGTTGAGGCTCGCTTATTTTTCCACCAAATATACACGTTGAGATTTTTATGCAAAATTCACTAGTTTTTTTGGATAAGTCGTGCTAGGTGCTTCTCCGGATATCACTTTTATAACCTAAAAGTATGTTAAGCATAAAGCGTTTTTAGGGAAATACCGTAAAATATCATCAAGGCAAACTTACTTCTCCAAATACCATCCTTGGCTGGACATTTTTGGAATACCAAGTATAAATACATACCTTATCACTTTTTCTTTTCCCTCTCAACTCTCTCTTCGTTCTCTCTCTCAATTCCCTCTTCGCTCTCTCTCTTTCCATCATCTCCGCAACCAACAACACTCTCTTGTAGAAAATTACAGGTCAACGAGCTGAGGGCCCACTCCAACAACACCAATACTGTCCCCACTTAACCACCTGCACAATCCTCAGGTGTGGAGTTTTATCACAAAAGGTCTCGGTGTTAGTCAAAGATGGATATTTCTATTTAAACCTGCTTTCTCTTTGGCCCTCTAGCCAATGTGGGACAACAATGAGTTCCAACATCTCTCTCCATCGTTGCTCTGCGACACCACCACTCTATGTCTGAGCTCTCTCTCGAGAAACCCATCTCATCCTCTCATCTCTCTCTTCTGAATCGCAAAACCCACCATCGACCCCATCTTCTAGATCTCTCTTCGGATCGCCTAGCGAGCAACTGGTTTGAACCTCGAAGCTCAACTTCATCGCCGACCTCCAATAGGTTGTCTTCTTGTATTCTTTTTGTGTTTCTAAATCTGTGTGGGTTTCTATCAAATGGTCTTTCTTTTTAATTGCTCTGGTTTCCTTCGTTTAGTCTTGACGGTCATTTTCTTCATCTATGTGGGTTTCTCTCAAATTGGTTTTATTTTGATTGCTCTGGGTTAAAGTTTTTAATGTTCATGCTCCTTTTCTTCATCCATCTGGGTTTTTCTCAAATGGATTTAGATTGCTCTGGATATGTGAATCTTGAAACTTGGGATTTTCCATTTGATGTAGTAGATTTGTATTATCTGATTCTAATGATTTTTTGTTTGAAACATCCAATGGGTTTGTTCTTTGTCGATTAATTCTTTGCATTTCATATTGGGATTTTCTTGTTTACTATTGTTGTGTTGCTTTTGTATTGTGATTGTTTTGTAGTTTTATTGTTGTTGTATTGCTGTTTTATTCCGGTGGTTTGCCGGTGGTTTCACATGTGTTAATGAAATGATGTTTTGTCATGCTCAGAAATGGAAACAATTGTTATTCCTGGTTTGCTACAATGGAAAATGGGTAACCTTAAAAAAGATGTGTAAATACGAAGAGGGTAACTCAAAAGGTATAATAGTACCACGGACCATCACATTTGCTTAACTGTTGGATCGTGTGCATAAGATTGGTAATACAAACGGTAGGAAAGATAAGGTTTGCTAAAATTTCTCAGTTTTTGGTAACTTCGAATTAGTGGAAGCACATAAAGATTGAGGACAATGATGATGTTCAATTTTTTATGAAGTACAATTGTGATGTAACACCTTCAAAACTAGCTCCCTTACTAGTGAGTATAAAATATAGAGGACTGACTAAATGATGTAGTTGATAATATACTAATGCACATGACAACGGATAGTAGTCAGATAGGTCATTCTTCAGTTTCCATTGTTGAAAGTAATAAGGTAACTCGGAATAATACAAATGTTGCTGATGTGGGAAGTGAGGTGGAGGGAGATGCATGGTGGTCATAATGATACTGAAACAAATGAAGTGCTAGTTTACCCTACCCCTCATATTTTGGGCCTTTTGGACACATAAGCCCAACTGCCAATAATGTGTTTATAAGCAGCACTTTGTTTTTAGTTGTTGATGGTGATATTTCACTTCCTCAAATAGCCTCCTCACTATAAGCCCTCATTCTAGCTTCTCCATTTGAACCTTCTACACAACATAATTTGAGTCCTTCTCATAGCCTTCTTAATTTTTTTCAGACTCCTTCTCATATTTCAAACACTCCTTCAACATCTCTTCCAAGTCACGTACTCTCTTCCTAAGCGCTCGATTTGAAGTATCTACCTTTGTCAACTTATTCTTTGTGCTTTGTAACTCACGTTTCAAACTCCGCAAGTCAGTGGAAGAGAGTTTACCATGGCTCTGCATACAGTAATAATGAAACTGTTAGAAAGCTTGGAAAATATAACACGAATTTCATGACTTTATTGCTACCGTGGGTATTACTTGCAACGTCCCAAGGTTCGCTCTTGTAGATGTTGATCTCAAAGATCGCGTTGAATTTGAAGGGTTCTCGACATACCTTGCGCTTGAGGTAGCAAATGACGAGTTCTTTGTCTGTTGGATGGAATCTGAAGCTTGGAGCCGAAACGTGTTCGATGTCACAGTTGGTGGTGATCTCAGAGCTAAGACAGAAATTGGCGGTGGTCGCGGAGTATTGAGAGATAGAGTGGTGGTGGTTGCAGAGAACTGAGAGAGAGAATGATGGTGGTGAGACGGGAGAGAGAGAACCAAATTTGGGGCTGAGAGAGTGAGTTATGTTTTCTTTCAATATGACACGGGAGAGAAGAGAAAAAGAACCCAATAAGAGAGAGAGCGCAGTGAATTCAAAAGTGTGCAAAATGGGATATGTGGCCAATAGGTATGTATTTATACTTGGTATTCCAAGATTGTACAGCCAAGAATGGTATTTGGAGAAGTACGTTTGCCCTTGTATTTTACAGTATTTCCCTTTTTTTCGGTAATCTTTTATTATTATTATCATTGTATTTGTTAGTTTATTTTTCCTACTTTAATCCACCTACATAAATTGTTGTTAATGAAAATGTTGAAATATAAAATATTTCATTAAATATGAGGTCATATTTATAATCCAATGGAGTTTTAGTGGCAAAGTAAAATAATAAATTCCTATTTCTATTTACAATAGAAAATCAGGATTGAAAGTAAATCAAATACAATTAATATCAAAATCCTTGGTGTTGGTCCACAATTCACGCTAATAATATGTGCATCACCACAATCCCTATTGTTAGCAAGCTCAATAGCATGTCTCCTGATGATGATCTGCTCTCACTCAGTTGTCTAGCATAGCTAGAAGGTATGGAGACTAGGCTTGTAAATGGGACGGGTTGGGCCAAACCGGTCCTAGGAGGCCCTAGGAGATGTGATCTCAGTCCCTACTATTGACGAGTTTTTACAGCCCTATACAAAATATGCTAAGCCCAAGCCCTACCCACGGGCTATACTATTTCGGGCTTTTAGTTCGGGCTTACTCGGCCCATGTAATTTTCGAACTAATATTTAGAGATTTTAAACACCAATTTAGGAATCTATCAAAAATCTCAACTAAACATTTTGTAAAAAGCCCAACTTAGGCTTTTCGCACAGGCCTATATGGCAAAAATCCCAAGGAAAGAAGTCCAAATTGAGTAGACATTCCGGGCCCAGGCGCCTTGTCAGGGTGGCCTTCAAGTTTGGGTAAAATGCTGCTGGGGTGGATGAAGATATTTATAAAGCTCAAAATAACTAAAGTGGTTGTAATTAAAGTTTGAAACCACACAAATACACAATCAAAACCTTTAATATGTACCTTCCAATTGTGAGCCTTCAAATATAAGGCACATGAACAAAACAAAATGTCTAAGTTGCTAGAATTGTCGTCCTTGGTCAACATTGATGTCCAAAGCAATGAAAACATCAACGAGATTTAAGCTATTCTCAAGATTAACCTTCTCAAAACTACCTTCATCAACCTCAAGTACTTAGCAAACTCAGGTATCTCAAGCAGAGGCCTCATGTTGGACTGCTACTAGTAGTCCCACATTGGTTTCTTAAGGAAACCTCCCTCTCTTTTTTTTAATTTATATTTATATTTTAAATCTTTTATAAATAGGTAAGTCCACCCTCCTGCCATAATTGTGTTAGTTGTATTATGTTAAATGTTGAGTTTGAGTTTTTCAACAAAGCATTAGTAATAATTGTTTTTATTTGTTTTGAGTGTTAATTATTATTAATTTAAATAAAACTTAATTAATTAAATCGGGTTGGGGCTAAGCTTTTTAAGGGCTTAAAAACATGGCCCATTCTCTACCCATTAGACATCGGGCCGAACTGAGCCTGCCCATTGTGTTGGGTCTGGTAAGCCCATAATTCAAAAAATCGGGCCAGGTTCTAGCTAGCCCATTGAGCCTAGGCTTTATTTACAGGTTTAATGGAGACATTCACCGACGATGAGCCTAAAAAAGAGAGTTCATATGGACTCATAATTGAACTTACAATCATAGTTGGCCCATCCAATCCATTGACGAGCTAAATCATACACAATCATCTTATCTTTTAGAACAAGATCTGCTATTGAAGAAACAAAAAAAATGGCATAATTAAAATAGTACATTTATGATTGACATACATGGTTTTCAAAAGCAAATTGTGATCATCAATATTTATCAATACAAAAGTAACTACAAAATGCTCAGAAAGTCATTGCATTGTGCACCACTACATAGACTACAAAATACATTAGTTAGCATAAACCCTAGCATAAATAAGCTTTTGAACAAATAAACACACTCAGAAAAATTGAAGAGGATTCATCCAACCAAATATGAGCAAACTTTTTTCCACAAAAATTTAATAACCAACCTAAATTTAGGGACTAACCCCCTAAAATTGTCACCCCTCCTTGAGCCTTCTTAAAACCAATGCACCACACTAATAGCTACCTATAACAATACAATGACCCATTACACTTATTGCATACAATTTGCAATAATCATATGTCTAATGCAATGACTTTAAATAAGAACTTGTATAGATGGAGATGGAGGAACAATTTACACTATGTATAAGGTACTGTTTTGATTTCAACACCATTGATGCACTGGCAGCAAAGGTTAGACTAACTGCAGAAAAATCTCAGCCAAACTGAAACATAAAATTTCATTCAGGTCTTCATAGCTTTTCTTCAGAGGGAAACTTAAAAAATATTTAGAGATAAAACCAACTTGGTGGTTACAAGATAACACTGATTTTCGTCTCTAAAATCAAGGGAGTCACAGATCGTGAAATAGCTGACGTTATCTACACATCCCAACACAAAATCAGCTTTTAGTAAGGAGAAGATATCTTATTTTAATAATATACTCATTTTTCGGACCAAACACCACAACCATTATGTTCCTCCCAATGCTGCAATTTATTAACTAAAAGGAAGTTTGAACTCAAATTGACAGAAATTAGGATGAGAGATGAATTAAATGGAGAAGAAAGAAAAGGAAATTCCAACGGGAAGTGAGCTTAATTTTGTGCCTTAATAAGTGGAGCTAGCTTCTGTTCATGAAATTTCATCACAAATCAACCCATAAATAAGACCAAATGAAGAAACTTACAGCACTAACAAAAGGAGCGTAAGCTTCTTCAACAAGGTATGCCGATGTTGTTCATGAGTCGATAATAATTCCTCCGCCGTGTGATGTGAAGACTGCTGGATCAATTGGCAAGATTTTCCCATTGACAGCAATGCTTTGCAGATTTAAATAATAATGGTGCCTGAAAATAATAGTGAAGGACATTATATGAAAAACTCAAAAACAAATAAGTAATATCAGATAGCTAAGAAGTAAAAGTTTAAAAAGCCAAAAGTGACAGCATCTAACTAACCCTCGAGAACACTTTGGGAGTTAACCCTCGAGATGACAACTATTATATAATAGATAGAGCCCATTGAAACACCTCTAAATCAATATTCACTCCATGGGTAAGTCAAATTTGATTCCTCTCACCTCGTTTACGGGCTGGGCCAGGCTAGGCTTTTCCAGAAAATTCAAAGACAAGGCCTACCCCATGGGCTTTGCTTTCTCACATTAGCAAGTGCAGGTACAAGTATCAATATGCAGGTTGAAGAGGGACAACTAGTTATTACATATCAGATGCACTATATTTTTATAGGATTCAAGAGCAGTCTTATATTTCTAACTCTTCAACATTCATTGTTTTTGGGTGAGATGTTTTAAAGGCACTCAACCACTGATGGCGGCAGAGCTATGAAGTTATATAGTTTGTTTTATTGATTTTGGTATTTGTTAAGTATTTAGATAAGGGTGTAGTCATGAATTTTCATAAGAGTGGGCATATAGTTAGTCATTAGGTTGGGCCGGGCTTTATGGACTTTTATTTTTTATTTTTCAAGCTGCTCGAGGTTTCAAAGGGCTTGGCCTGGGCTCGCCCATTATGCAGAGCCGCCATGGGCCTAAATGGGCCAGGCTTAAAAAAAAGGCTTTTAAATCTTTTTGTTACATTTTTTTCTGTCAAAAGTGATGGATAAAGAGTTTTCTCTTAAACAATAGTAGAGATTACTACATAACTTAAAACTGAGTAGCACCCCGTTCTTGCAAAATGAGGCGGGTGGCGTTGTCGACTTCCCAATCGAAGGCTCCTCTGATCCCTACCTCTTTGGGTAATTTTATCATATGGGCTCTCTTTTATGTTCTTGTATGAAGCTTTTGGTATGTTTGTGTTATGGGCTTGTCTCAAATTGGTATATATTTTTGTGTGAGTTGAGCATTCTTTTGGTTGTTGTTAATCATTGAGGTTTTTTAATTGGTTAAGCATATTGTGTACACATGTTATAAATTAAGTTAATTTTTTCAATGTTGTCTAAAATTTTGTAACAAACAAGCAATATATACACTATATCTTTTAATGCCCCTTTTTTTTCAAGTTCAAATTTAATGGTTCAATAAAGAATTTGAAAGCTTATTTTGAATTTATTAATTCCAATGGCATAAATTGCTTTAATTTTCATGATGTCAATCCTAGTTTGGTATAGAAGTAATACATTTTCATAAGATTCATGTCAAATATAATATATTTTGGCTATTGGTGTAGGTTTAGTAAATGAATTTGGCTTTATATTTTTATTTTATGAAGTTAATGTAGTAATCTATACTATTGTTTAAGAGAAAACTCCTTATCCATCACTTTTGAAAAAAAAATTATGTAACAAAAAGATTTAAAAGACTTAGAAAAATATATATTTTTTTTAAAAGCCCGCTGGGTTAGGCCTGCCCTAAGCCCGGGTGGATGGTCGGGCCGGGGCAAGCCCTTTCAAACTTCAACCCTGCTTGGAAAAAAAAAAAGGCTTGAGCCTGGCCCAAACCCAAATTTTTTGGAAAATACCACTAAATACCATCCAAGGCAAAAAAAAGAATCCTAAATACCGTCCTCAAGCTACACAAGCTGTAAATACTATCTACAAATATATACTTATTCCCTACTTAACACATTTTCGCACTTTTTCTTTTTTCTTTCATCTCTCTCTCTCTCTCTCTCTCTCTCTCTCTCTCTCTCTCTCTCTATGAGATAAAACCCCAATTTACTTTCTTCTTCTTCGCTTCTCTTGTTTCTTTTTAGGTAAACGAAAAGAATTTAAAGAAAGGGGAAAAACTAATTTTCTTTTTCGTTTACCTGAAAAGAAACAGAGAGAAGCAAAGAAGAAGAAAGCAAATTGGGGTTTCATCTCAGAGAGAGAGAGAGAGAGAGAGAGAGAGAGAGAGAGAGAGAGAGAGAGAGAGAGAGAGAGAGAGAGAGCTGAAAGAAAAAAGAAAATGTGAGAAAATGTGTTAAGTAGGCAATAAGTATGTATTTATAGATGGTATTTGCATATTGTGTAGCTTGAGGATGGTATTTGCAGATTCCCTTTTTGCCTTGGATGGTAGTTAGAGGCATTTCCCGCGTTTTTATCCCTTTTAAAAGCAGTTTCAAACAAACCATAACAATTTCTATTTCGGCCAATTTAGTCATGATATTTTTTGTCAAAGAGTCTTCATATTTTATATTTTACGTTTTTTCAAAGAATTTTGTAACTTCATATTACCCCTCAAAAGTGAAAATGTTGTTAGCTTCATATGAGATCGCCAATTTTAGATCACTCAGGATTATCAGTCACCTTGTAGGTCAGTTAGTCGAAAAGTGTCAAAGTGAGGAAATTTGGAAACTTGGAAAGCGTCAAAGTGAGTGAGTGAGGATGCTCTTCCTTCTTTCAATCTACTACTGTCAGTTCCTGAATGTCTGCTAATTGCTCTCTCTCCAATCTCTCTCTGTATAATCAATCTCCGAGAAAGAACTATGCCAATTAATTGTATTTTTGCGGAACGTTAAGATGAGATTTTCTGGATATAAAAATCAAATAATCACGCACTTCTGGACTTTGAATGAGAATATTTCCATGTGGAAGGCTCTGCATAAACGTTTAAACGTTACATGAATGGATTGATTAATAGTGTGTCTGTATTTTAATACATGCTTACATACATGGTCAACAAAAATTCAGTCCGAAAATTTTGGACACAAGTTTGACATTGTTATCCTCACTTCATGTCGTCTTGGATATGGATGGAGTTGTTTCAAGCATACATCTTCTCTACAACTATTCAAGAATCAGTTCCTGAACCCAAGTCTGATTCTGAATTATGAATCTGTATATGAATCAGAATTCGATTGTGTCGAATTTCCAATCAACCGGTTTCATCCTGTTCGTATTGGCTTCTAGTGGAGGAAGTCCATCATCACCACTTGAGTCAAGCTCATTCTCTTCTTGTTGGGGGCACTACTACAAAAAGGGCAAAAGACGACCAGAAAAAGACGACGGAAGAACAAAAAATCGTCGTTGTTTTTAAAAAGACGACGGTAACAAAAAACCGTCGTGGATAAGTGACTTAAACAACTAAAAAATGGAGATACTGTTGAGAATTTTTTTATAACGACGCACACAAATAAAAAAGAGTCGTCTTATTAAAAAGCTTTTCTTCATAGTTAAAATCTGACCAAAAAACAACGACGCAGGTATGACAAGCGTCGTCTTTTAAAAATCAAGTGTCCTTTTTTTGGTAAAGACATGGTTGTTTTGAAAGAACTGCCGTCTATTATATGTAAAGATGACGGTTTTTTTATAAAAGGGTCGTCTATTATTAAGTAAAGACGACGGTTTTTTATAAAAAGGGTCGTCTATTATATGTAAAGACGACGGTTTTTTTTATAAAAGGGTCGTGTAATATTAAGTAAAGACGACGGTTTTTTATAAAAAAGGGTCGTCTATTATATGTAAAGACGACGGTTTTTTTATTATAAAAGGGTCGTCTATTATTAAGTAAAGACGACGGTTTTTTTTATAAAAAGGGTCTTCTATTATTAAGTAAAGATGACGGTTTTTTAAAAAAGGGTCCTCTATTATATGTAAAGATGACGGTTTGTTTTTAAAAAGGGTCATCTATTGTGAAGTAAAGATAGAGGTTTTTTAAAAACAAGATTTAACGGTTATTTCAACTCTGATTTTGATGATTTTTTACAGCTACACTCCTTGACCCTATATGAATACAATGACTGCATTCGATCGTCAATTTAAAATATTTACACTAGTGGATACCACAAAATCTTATGTTATGTTTAATGAAAGTATAAATAAACTCTTAATTGTTAGTGAATATATTGTTTTGATGGCATACGCATTCTACAAAACTAGTTTCAATGATCCAACCGTCAAACTTGTTTGTTTACACATCGTGATCATATACGCCAAAAATTGGGAAAAAAAATAAATCAAAGATCAAGTAACGAGACAAAACATTTCGACGGTTATAAACGAAAAATCAAGATTTAACGGTTATTTCAACTCTGATTTTGATAAGTTTTTACAGCTACACTCCTTTACCCTATATGAATACAATGACTGCATTCGATCATCAATTTAAAATATTTACACTAGTGGATACCACAAAATCTTATGTTATATTTAATGAAAGTATAAATAAACTCTTAATTGTTAGTGAATATATTGTTTTGATGGCATACGCATTCTACAAAACTAGTTTCAACGATCCAACCGTCAAACTTGTTTTTTTACACATCGTGATCATATACGCCAAAAATCGGGAAAAAAAATAAATCAGAGATCAAGTAACGGGACAAAACATTTCGACGGTTATAAATGAAAAATCAAAATCTACCGGTTATTTTAACTCCGAATTTTGATGATTTTTTACAGCTACACTCCTTGACCCTATATGAATACAATGACTACATTCGATCATCAATTTAAAATATTTACACTAATGGATACCACAAAATCTTATGCTATATTTAATGAAAGTATAAATAAACTCTTAATTGTTAGTGAATATATTGTTTTGATGGCATACGCATTCTACGAAACTAGTTTCAACGATCCAACCGTCAAACTTGTTTGTTTACACATCGTGATCATATACGCCAAAAATCGGGAAAAAAAATAAATCAGAGATCAAGTAACGGGACAAAACATTTCGATGGTTATAAACGAAAAATCAAGATTTAACGGTTATTTTAACTCCGATTTTGATGATTTTTTTACAGTTACACTCCTTGACCCTATATGAATACAATGACTCAATTTGATCTTCAATTTAAAATATTTACACTAGTGGATACCACAAAATCTTATGTGTATTTAATGAAAGTATAAATAAAAAGGGTTGTCTATTATATGTAAAGACGACGGTTTTTTTTTATAAAAAGGGTTGTCTATTATATGTAAAGACGACGGTTTTTTTTATAAAAGGGTCGTCTATTATATGTAAAGACGACGGTTTTTTTTATGAAAGGGTCGTCTATTATATGTAAAGACGACGGTTTTTTATAAAAAGGGTCGTCTATTATATGTAAAGACGATGGTTTTTTTATAAAAGGGTCGTCTATTATATATAAAGATGACTTTTTTTTTTTATAAAAAGAGTCGTCTATTATTAAGTAAAGACGACGGTTTTTGATAAAAAGGGTCATCTTGTAAAACACGCGAAAAAATGGCCGCTTAAGTGAATTCGCGCTTGACAAATTTTCAAATTTTCACCCGTCTTTGAAAACCTTATCTCTCATTAACAAGTGTCGTCTTTTAAAACACGCTAAAAAAGGCTACTTAAGTGAATTCGCGCTCGACAAATTTTCAGATTTTCCCCCGTCTTTGAAAACCTCATCTCTCCCTCCTTGAAACCCTCCTGCACTCTCTAAAACACCCTCATGAAAATCTCTACAAAATTATCAAAAAATCGATATCAATGAAGGAGTTGAGAGATTGAAGTCTTCGCAGATCCATAAGATTTAGAGGGAGGTTCTGGATTTGAGAATCAAAGCTGGTTGAAAGGTTTGATTTGAAAGATCTGAACCTTCACTTTCTTCAAAGAAGATCTCGCTCTCAGGCACTCAACTCGCTCATCAAACTCAGAGACTAGATCTAGAAAGACTTATGGAAATTGGTATATATATATATATATATGTTTGTTCATGTATTGTGCTAATTTCGTGGGATTTAAGTGAGTTTCTCATTTGGGTTTTTTATAAATATGCACAGCCGTCCCACAAGGCCTTCGTAATCAAGAAGAAGCTGACGAAGAAGATGAGGCAAAACATACCCATCCCTCACTAGATCCGTTTGTTTTTGGACCGACAACATCATCAGGTCCAAAATACTTTTTGTTTTTGTTGTTTACTTTAATTATTTTGGAATTTCATTGTTAATTTTCTGAATCTCTGATTTTTCATTTGTTATGGTGCCACCACAAGAACAGGTTATGGTGCCACCACAAGAACAGGTACTTTGCCAATTATGCCAATTGTGTTCTGCTGTCATTCTAGAGCTGCATAGATATTTTTGTTAAGGTTAGGTTCCTGCTAAACAAGTTTATGTTTAAGAGTATTGGGGTCTCTTTTGATAGGTCTTTCCTTTTCCGACACCAACAACTTGGAAAATGTGCAAGAAGGCAGAGCTAAGTCAACCCAAGAACAAATTGATGAAGTTAAAATCAAATTAGTAGAATTTGTGAGCTCCGTTATTTCTAATTATAGGTAGGAACAGTGGCGGACCTCCAGAGGAGCAAGGAGGTGCAGCTGCACCTCCCTCTCTTGAAAAAAGCTATGGAGTCGCCGGATGTTGCCCCTTTGCAGCTGCCCACCAACTGTTTGAGAAAATGTCTCAGCGACCTTGCTTTTCTCTTCTTTCCTGTGCATGTTGCGCGCATCTCTCTTTTTTTCAAAATAATCCTGGCCAAAACGATGCGTTTTGGACCAGGCCAAATATTTGAAAATAAAAAAGAAAAATAAAAAGAAAAAGCAAGATGAAGAAGAAACCTTACCTTCCAGGTAGAGGAGTCTTGAAAGAAGACTTTAATTTGATTTTAATTACCAAAAAAGAGAAGCCTGACTTGGGCATGGCGTTGAAGGGGAGTAGGCTCTTGCTATGCAGGAGACCCATCCCTCTCCACCAAGTTGCAAGTTCGACTTCGAATGTATTTTTTTTCTGTTGTTTTTTCTTATGGGTTTTTTCCTTATGTTTTTTTTTAAAAATAAAATATATCTTTCATTATTATTATTATTATTATTATTCTCTAATTTATTTGTTTAATTGATAATTTAATTTGCGTTTTGATTAGATTAATTAATATTGATTTTCGTTAGATTAATTAACTTGATATGAATTTTGGTATATTAATTATGAAAATTGAAATGGATTTTGTTCATATTAATTCATATAGACTTAGTAATTAGTCATAGTATTAGTTGTCTATTTTTATTTTTTAGTTTTTAGCCTTTTAAATATTGCACCTCTCCTAAAAAATTCCTGGATCCGCCACTGGGTAGGAAGTATGTATGTAATAGAATAAAGATTGGTTGACTATGTAATAACTATTGACTCTTCAAAAAACTAAAGATAATAAAACGATGGTTTTATTGGAAAAACCGTCATCTATATATATTATCAATGACCTCTTTTAACACCATAACGTCTTTTTATATACAATCAACGACGGTTTTACTAAAAAATCGTTTTTTTAGAGTTAATAGACGACAATATTTCAAGAAATCGTCGTCTTCACATTTAATAGATGATGGCTTTTTAACAAAACCGACGTCTTTGGATATAATAAAACATAGTTCTTTACTTAATAATAGACGACCCTTTTTATAAAAAAAACCGTCGTCTTTACATATAATAGACAACCATTTTTATATGAAAATGATCGTCTTTAATTCATAATATACGACCATTTTTATAAAAAAATGGTCGTCTTTACATATAATAGACGACCCTTTCATAAAAAAATTGTCATCTTTACATATAATAGACTACCCTTTTTATAAAAAAAAATCGTCGTCTTTACATATAATAAACGACCCCTTTTATAAAAAAACCGTCGTCTTTACATATAATAGACGACCATTTTTATAAAAAAACCGTCGTCTTTACATATAATAGACGACCCCTTTTATAAAAAAACCGTCGTCTTTATATATAATAGACGACCCTTTTTATAAAAAACCGTCGTCTTTACTTAATAATAGATTACCCTTTTTATTAAAAAACAGTCGTCTTTACAAATAATAGACGACGGAGATTTACCGTCGTGGTTTTATGCATGAAAAGACGTCACTCAATTTTACGACGGTTGAAAAACCGAATACACGACGGTGGATTACCATCGTCTATTTCGATTTTTGTAGTAGTGGGGGTAGTGTCTCCCTGCAGACTTGCGTTGCATCCATCTGGAACTGCGGATTTGAAGATTTCTGGCTTGCATTGGGTGGTCAAAGCAAATATAAGGAAAAAAAGACCAACAAAAAAGAAAGATGAGGTGGAGGAGATGCACGTGAGTGCCTGTCTCTCAACACTTAAAACATTACAGAAAATGTGCCACGAGGCTACAGGATTTCACACTACACTTCCATGAGCTACCTTTTTCCATCTTTTGGTAGGATTATGTGCTAGCTCTGGATACTATGGGAGGCTTGTTGGACTACTATTTCCAAAGAAAAAAGAAAAACGAAAAAGAATTTTGACAGTTCCAACTTTATTAAGTTGCAACATAATGCTCAAACAGTAGACCTTCACCCATATGAAGGAAGCCGGAGTAAAAATTGAGTTAAGTTTCAAAGTCTGAAAACCAAAACACAAAAGGACATCGTAATATTAAATGTTGGCTTATTATCACAAAAGGTCCTTGAGGTTTACGAAACTCTAGATTGCATCCTTAATGTTTTTTTGTGTCATTGGTGGTCCTCAAGGTTAGTATGTGTAATCACAAATGGTCCTGCCCGTTAGGTTTTCGTCAAAACTCCGTTAGTTCCTGACGTGGCATATATACATATCACAAAACATCCCTGAGGTTTACACATCTATCACAAATGGTCCCTGCAAATTTTTTTAATTTTTTAATTTAAAATTCATAAAATTTTGTTTTTGTTTTTTATAATATTTAAAAATATATATTGTATTTTAAATACATATGATACTATATTTTTGAAGATAAGGACTCCACATATATGTCACACCAACAAACTAATGAAGTTTTTTTAAAAAATAATCTAAAATTCATAAAATTTAAAAATGAAAAAACCATTTATATAAGGATTTTAACCTTGAGGACCATTTATAAACCCTAAACCCTTGATTTTTTTCATTTTTAAATTTTATGAATTTTAAATTAATTTTTAAAAACTCCATTAGTTTGTTGATGTGGCATATATGTGGAACCCACATCTAAAATAATATAGTGTCATGTGTATTTAAAATACAATGTATATTTTAAATAATTTAAAATTCATAAGATTTAAAAAAGAAAACCAAAATTTTATGAATTTTAAATGAAAAAAATTAAAAAAATTTGCAGGGACCATTTGTGATAGATGTGTAAACCTCAGGGATGTTTTGTGATATGTATATATGCCATGTCAGCAAACTAACGGAGTTTTTGGCGGAACCAACGGCAGAGACCATTTGTGATTACACATACTAACCTTGAGAACCACTAATGACAAAAAAAAACATTAAGGATGCAATCTAATAGTTTCGTAAACCTCAGGGACCTTTTGTGATAATAAGCCTTAAATGTTTATGCAAGCCGGGTTTTAGAGGGTGGCATATAGTGAGATAGTGGCACATCATTTTAAGATGGGAAGAGAATACACACCATTTTGGTGATTTCTTAAGCGCACGAACTTGTTCGTAAAACAGAACTTGCTGCCAGATTCAACAACCTTCTCCTTTCCTCTTGCATCAACAACAACAAAGCTCCCTGCATAGAAAATGATCACAAAAACAATGTCTTTTTGGTTTGAGTGAAGTCCTAGGGCATAGGAAGGAGCCAACCCACTAAGCTTATAGCCATTAGTGCATTTTCATTAACACTAGCTGTTAACTACATGCAGAAGCTGGATTTCGAAAAAAATAAATACAGCTTTTAGGGTTAAAGATTGGCACTTTACTGCAACCAAGTGCGTGAAGAAATAGATTGAATATGAACAGAGTGTTAGAAGGATTTTTCTCTATTTGACCCCCCAAAATAAATAAATAAATAGCGGATTTATTGAATAGAAGAGCACCTCAATGAGATTGGAACCACGTAGAGAAACCACTTGCATTATAGAATGACCATCTTTGAGGGTCAAGCTCTCTTCCTCCACTGACCTCTTCAGATTCTTCCTTCCACCTTTCATCGAGATTGAAATTAAAACCCTAAAATGATCATGTCCTGCTCAGTCTTCAAGCTTTGGTTTTTGGGAATGTTGCATCCACACAGGAGCAAGGGCTGCTGCGGCGGCATGGGGTGGTCGGCCCCGGGGGAGTGGTGGATGGGCTTAGGGCTTAGGGTTTGGAGGACGCCTGGCTCAGGTCATTAAACTTTATATTTTCATTGATTTTCTTTTCTTCTTTTGGATAAAATGAGATGGGAACCATATCACGGTTTTTTTTCTTCAGGTTTTTTAAGTTTTGTTTTCTTCTCTCTTTTGTGTGGGTGTCAGGGTGTGTGTCATAGAATATGCTTATGAACCAGAATTTTCCGGGAACCTTCTATAATATTTAACAGTAATAGATATCTTCGTGTGACGTTTGTCCGTCGACCTCATGGTTATAACTTTATCATATCCGCTGTATATTCTTATGGTGTTTAATAAAGTATCTTTTTCAACATTAAAAAAAAGCCCAAGAAAACTACATGACTTTGATTGGCCTACGTCGTTTGCTATTTTAGTATAAGAGTCACAATATATATCCATATATAGTTCAATTTTATCGAGGAATTTTTCAACTAATTTTATTTGAGAGACGTCCTTTAGGGTACTCTATGAAATTTTTTTCCAACGATCTAAACCATCGATTTTTTAAGTTTTCGTTCATAGATCATTCTTGTAAAAAATTAGACAAATCGGAAATCGTTTAGACATCTAAAATAAGCAAAGATGATCAAATAATATCTAAAATCCAAACCATTTAGGGCTCGTTTGGGAGTGCTTTTGGAGCAGCGAAAATCGCTTCTAAATGGATGAAAGCGCTTCTGTCTTTTAAAAATGGTGTTTGGCAAAAATTACCAAAGCGCTTTGGGTGAGATCCAAAAGCACTTGGAGTGGTTTTGGAAGAAGCACTTGAGAGGTGCTTCTTCTTAAAAGCGCTGCAGGACAAAAACACGGGAAAGCATTTCCTCCCTTTAATGAAACTTTTAAAATGCCGAAAATACCCATATTTAATTTTTTAAAATGCCCAAATACCCTTTCTTTTTTTTTTTTTTTATACAAAGAGCTGTTTGTATGCATCGCTTGGCAGCCATGGATGATCATTTTGTAAATTCACTCGTTTGTTAACTGTGTTTCAGCTTTCATGGTCTTGCAGTACCCAAGCAATGGAACGAGATTTTGGTGGTTTTAACTTACCCAACGTTTCCATTTCAGCAATGAATTCTCCATGTCCCTGGGTTTTATACTCGCTTAGCTTCTTAACTGCAACTGTTTTCCCATTAGACAAAGTGGCCTTGTACACAGTTCCAAAGCTTCCATCTCCAATTATGTTTGTCTTGCAAAAATTGTTGGTGGCTTCATGTATATCAACTAAAGTTAGCTTCAGAAGTGGCTGCTGAAACATGGCCACATTGATGCTCAAATGTTCCTTTGATCTGCTGCTACTGAGGAAATAGAGATTATGATCTAAGAAACTGCTTAACTTGCTTTCCTCAGTTTCTTCAGGATCATGACGACTGCTTCTGGTAACCCATCTTATTAAAGCTAAAGCTACGACAACAATTATCCGAGCACTTCCAACTACAATAGCTGCAACTCCCCCAGCATTCAACAAAGCTGACTTATCAAAACATTTGACTTGGCAATCCAAATTCATGATTCTCCCACACAACCTTTTATTGCCAGCAAGTGATATTTTCGACAGATTCTGGCAAATACCAGTCTTGGGAATCGGCCCTTCCAACCTATTCTCTGCGAAGTTCAAGTAAAACAGATCGTTGAGGCTGCATACTTTCTCTGGAATCTGGCCAGAGAGCTTGTTACTTGAAACATCAAAATACTCAAGTTGCATCAGATTCCCCAGGTCTGGAGATCAACTATACACCCATAGTGCTGGATCTTAGGAACAATACTGTAGACACTACCATATAGAGATATCTGGTTTTTATTTCCTATGTTTATTATAATATTTTGGGATTCTTTAAATTTTTTTAAAGTACTTTTAAAAGCGTTTTTACTATATCAACCAAACACTCAATAAAATATCTAAAACGCTTTTATATAGTGTAAAAGCACTTTTAAATCTGACATCCAAACGACAAACTGCTTCTTTGTAGAAGCGCTTATGTCATAAGCGCTATTAGCATAAGCGCTCCTGGCATAAGCGCTTCGGGAAGAAGCACTCCTAAACGAGCCCTTAGACATCTAAAATCCAAACCTACAAAACGTGTTTCTACTAAAATTTTAATAATTTAATTGAAAGGTCAAATAATATCGGATTCAAGTGATTTTTTGTTAAGATGATATTCAAATGAATATTTACAAAATAGAATATTTGGATTAATAAAATGCAATGTATGGTGGGCCCTATAAGGGTGTCCTTCAAATAATCTTATTTGAGGGATCTCATTATATATATTCTTGTGTTATAATATAATATATACCGTCCCCTTTATTGAGGGATCCCTTAATAATTTTATTTGAGGGACACCCTTTAAAGTACCCTACAAATTTTTTTTCCAATGATCCAAACCATCTATTATTAAGTCTACATTCATAGATCATCCTTGCAAAAAATTAGACAAATCGGAAAACATTTCGACATCCAATTGTATCCTACAAAATCAATGAACACGGTGCTTCAAGAAAGTACTAAAATTTCAATAATACAATTAAGTGGTCAAACGATATTGAATTTAAGTGATTTTTTGTAGAGATAATTCTTGAATTATTATATAAAACATAGACGATTTGGATTAGTGAAATATAATGTAAAATGGGCCTTACAAAAGTGTCACTCAATAAGCTAATTGAGGGATCCCTCGATAAAAGCTCTATGATAATATATATATATTCTTGTGTTATAATATAAATAAATATTTATTCATACTAGGCTATTGACACACATGTTATTTTATACTTTTTATTTTTTATTTTATAATCTCCAATATTATTATTTACAAGAAAAAAGAAAAGAAAAGGGAAACGTGTAAGAAATGAAAGAATAAATAAGAGGAGTAGAAATAAACGGTCAAACTGTCTGAATCCTGGACAGACTCTCTTCCTTTCCTTTTGCTCCAACGATACTCTCTCTCGTCCTCGGCTTTCCCTCTCTCATCCCATTTCACCATAGCTCGTAGGGCCATTACCAATTTGGCCATAGCTTCCTTTCTCTATCTTTCGTCAGTAACAATTAACAAAACACTCTCACTTCTCCAAGCTTTTCTTCAATGGCGACCCTTAATGTTCCCGCAAGAATGTCTTTCTTGCAACCTGAAAGGTCTAGAGCCACTGATCGATTGGCTTCCTCCAAAAGCCTGTGTGATTCTACTGCGTTTCACTGTAGACCCAGAAGAAAGTATGCTCAGAAGAAGCAAAGCTTTACTGTTAAATCAACTGGGATCTTCCAGGACAGCAGCAGAGGCCATTCTAACTCACACAACGGTCCTGTGGAGAGCGTTGTAAGTTTGCTTTTTCTTGTTTCCATTTGTTATGCTTTCTCTGTTTTTCCTATTGGGGGAGCTTTGCTTTTGTCCTTTTTATAACATGGGTTGTCAATAGTTCTTGAATTTATGTGGCTTTTGTGCGTGTTCTAATTTGGTTTTGTATTGTTCCGTCTCTCAGAGTGTGGAAAACTTTGAATATTTCGAAATTTTAGATAATTGGTATTTCAATTGGTAGGCACATGGGGCTGAAGTTTCTTCCTTTACTTCAAAAACACCTATAATCTTTAGTTTCTCGTGATATTGTTCTGTTTGGTTGCTGAGAAAGTTTAGGATAAACGAACAAAATAGGATACCAGTCGTCACATTTGCATTGTGAGGAGCTGGGGACTGCAATACCCTTCTCCTTTTAAAAGGCTGAATACAGATTCTTGGATTAGTTAAGTTGCTTTCTAGCATAAAACTTAGAAATACAATAAATGCATGGTAAATTTATTGCCTGCTTTAATGCTTTTTCTAGCTTTGCTATGTTTTATGTATTGAAGACAGGTGCTTCATTAGAATGCAGTTAATAGTAGCACTTGTGCGTGTTCTAAATCTATAACCTTGAAATGTTGTTGTCTTGTTTTAGGACAAGGCTGACTCAACTTTTGAACTTCAGTCTGATAATGATTACCTTATGGCCCAGCCAAAGGTATATTCAGATGGTGTAAGGAAAACTAAGATAGTATGTACAATTGGTCCTTCAACAAGCTCACGTGAAATGATATGGAAACTGGCTGAAACAGGAATGAATGTTGCACGTTTGAATATGTCACATGGGGACCATGAGTCACACCAGAAAACCATTGAACTTGTCAAAGAATACAACTCTCAATTTGAAGACAAGGTTGTAGCCATAATGCTGGACACCAAGGTATGTTGATTGCTTTTTCACTCTCATTCTTTGCCTGCTCATATCCTATTTAACTTATGGTTAGGAGCACAGGTTTCTGCATCAAGAATTGCTGCATTGGCGGGTACATTTGTTTCACCTGCTGTGGATCAAAAGTAGGACGAAATTCAGGAATCAAAAGTTTTTTTATTTTTGGTTTAACATATGATTTTGTTTTTTCTACACTCTGCTTATTTTCGTGAAGAAATTTTACATTTATTATGTAAACTGTGATTTTCATTTTTACTGTTGTAGACTACTCCAAATTGTGTATCATAAAATAAGACTGGACTTTTGAAAAATGCAGAACATTGCCCCTTCTAGATTAAAAGTTTCGTTTACATTTAGCATGTGTTAGTTTAGATTTTCATTCTCAATATTTAGTGTACTACTCTCAAGTGAATGCTCGTATTTATCACATGGTAAATAATTGTTATAGCATAAAGGCTTTGAATATCTCATCCTAATTCCTTCTAATCACCGTTGAGGTTATGGTTGATATATGATTTTTCTTTCTTCATGCAGGGTCCTGAGGTTAGAAGTGGAGATGTACCACAACCAATTCTTCTTAAAGAGGGACAAGAGTTTAACTTTACAATCAAAAGAGGAGTTAGCACAGTGGACACAGTTAGTGTAAACTATGACGACTTTGTGAATGATGTGGATGTTGGTGACATTATTCTAGTTGATGGTAAGCATAATATTTTGCGGGTGCTGAATTTGTGGACGAGTCAATTTGTTTTTGTTTTTCATCCTATGTGATGTGATATGTTTTTTTAGCATGTCTTTCTATGGTTTTAGAAGTATGGCAAATCAAATCTTGACTCTTTTGAGTAAATTCATTAAAGAGACTGAAGGAACTTGTTTGTGCACGCAATTCCACTAAGTTTTGGAACTCTATAACTGGTTAGAGTGACCTACAGATTATTGTCATAGCTGTTGTGCATTATGAGTTGTTGCTTTGGTCAACTTTAATGGCAACTGTAATATTATAGAACTAGACTAGTTTTGTAGTGAGCTGGTGTTTGTTAACCTCAAGTTGGTGGGATAGGAGTTATCAAGGAAGAACTTAGCCACACTAATGTTGACTGTTTTCAGATGTATTGGAACTTTGGAAGTAATGTCCGACTGCATCTTTCCATTTACTGAATCAAACTGGCCACCCTGATGTCAAGAGTCAACTCAGCAGTCTTTTGGTATAAATAGGCATAGGGTGATTTCTTTTCCCAAGTCTCTGGCTGGTTATGTTGCCAGACTCTCAACATGAACAATAAAAATATACTCTATTAGCTTCTTTAAGATAAAAAGAAGATAAAAAGAAGAGAATCTCCCTAATTAAGAATCCAAGCTGACATGCCACTGTGCGGCGAGAGAACATTTCCGTTCATACACACACACGGGAAATGGATTAGGTGTGAAATTGTCTGCATGCAGACTGGTGAGAATAACAAAGGCTGTTCAAATAACTGTGTATGGCCGTTTGAATGGCCTTTGTTTTTTTTTTTTTGAGTCGAGTCCATAGTGTGGAATGTGTTCCTCGTCATTAATATGTTTGCTCGTGGTAATTGTGGCCTCTCAGGTGAATCACATCGGCTACAGTACGGGCCTCATATATTTTCTACAGGGAAAACTTGTGAAGATGGTGCCTCTGTTAAGGAATCACATGTGGGCCCACCCCTCAAAGTGATATGATAATCTGAACTGTCTGCTTTCCTCATTGAAGGATCTCTTTACAAAGAATAGTTCAATTGGAAACCATTTGGCGATCTAACTATGACCAAGTACATAGACACAATGTTTCAGATAAACACTGAAATGATAATGAGGATAATAAAATGGCTGAACGAGTCTCTGTTAGCTATTTTTTTGTAGGAATGATTCTTAAATGGTGACGTAAAAAGTGAATGGTTCAAATCATGGGACCAACATTGCAGGGTGGGCCCATAAATGCTGTCTATCTTTTTTCTTGCAAAGAGGGATCTCTCTTAAAAAGGAAGGGGACTATATGTATCTTAATCTGTTTGATTTAGCAAGTTCAAGTAGTTGTAATTGTACTTTATCATCCCAGTGGTTAGACTGTCTTGAATTGATTCTTTTCTTACAGCTCATAAGTTGTAACCAAGGGAGGTGGAATATCATTCATTCCCTCCCACCTTCTTTTCTATTTATCTACTCACATGGTTAAGAGACCTGATGATATATCATGTCTTTCTGCTAGGTGGAATGATGTCGTTAGCTGTGAAGTCAAAGACAAAAGATTTGGTTAAATGTGTGGTAGTTGATGGCGGAGAACTAAAATCAAGGCGCCATTTAAATGTGCGTGGAAAAAGTGCAACTCTGCCTTCAATAACAGGTAATCTTCACCAATGTCTTTGGTGTTTATATGAACATCAGTCCATTTGATTTTCAAAAATTCGAAGAGGCACACAATATTCAATTTGTTGGTCTGCTTTATTGTTCTCTTCTACAGAAAAGGACTGGGAAGATATCAAGTTTGGAGTGGACAATGGAGTTGACTTCTATGCTGTCTCATTTGTAAAAAATGCTGAGGTGGTTCATGAGTTGAAAGATTATCTGAAAAGTAAACTTCTTCAATCTCTTATCAGTTTATTCTGTTAACATTTCTTCTTTGTGGATCTTTATAGTATTGTCTCCTAAACTTAATTTGCGCCTCTTCTGTAGGTTGCAATGCAGATATTCATGTTATTGTAAAAATAGAAAGTGCGGACTCTATACCGAATCTTCATTCGATAATTATTGCATCTGACGGGGTTCGTCTTTATTTGTAACTTTTTTTTTTCTTGCATGCAACAAAAGCCCTGCCATCCTTATTCTTTGATATGTTGGTACTACCATAAGCAATGACTTATTATCCATTTTCTTGTTTTGCTGTCTGCTTTATAGGCAATGATTGCTCGTGGAGACCTTGGAGCTGAGCTTCCAATTGAGGAAGTTCCTTTATTGCAGGTAATTTGATCGTAGTTGTATCTTTACCATTTCTAGTGTATCTTAGCTAAAGAGTTGGGTTGTGAATTAGGTGAGTGGCCTTTGAGTTACCTTATGTCTTATCTTGGGTGGTACTCTATATTATTATCTATGTGCCTTAACCCCGATTCCTCTCGAAGGCAGCCTTTTTGTGCACCCTTCTTTTTGTTTTTTACTTTTTTCTATCGGTGCCGAGTTAGTTGTGTACTTTCTATTTGTCCATTTTTTCATGTGCCAATTAAGGGAGCTAAGATCTTAGGAAAGCGATGAGTGATTTCCATGGAAGAGGAGTGGAGAGGAAACAAATGGCTGCGAACTTGTGCAAAAACCAAGGGAGAAGGGTGGTTTCGGAATCTAGAGGAGAGAAATAGTGGATTTTCTTGATAAGTGTTTGTGGAGGTTGCCTCTTGAGCAAATGAAGAGTCCATGCGAATGGATGGAATTCTCAGATTGTTGTGAGGAGTTTGTTCCAAAGACCTTGGAAACACTTTTCTCAAGGTTACCTTTCTTTTTCCCCTCTGATGAAGCTTCTTGTGGGTAATGGAAAGAGAGTCAGATTTTGGGAAGATATTTGGGTGGGAAATTCGGCTTTCTGACAATGATATTTGTTACTGATAGGAGTACTAAAGACTGATACAATCAGAGATCTCAAGACTACTTTCAAAACCGGACAGTAGTTCAATAATCAATAGTACCTTTGCTAATGAATATCTGGGGCTTAGAGACGGTAAATAATAGGATGTTTCAGAGTCACAATATTTGCTGCTTATATAACATAGCTTGTGATGGTTGACTATAATCTGCATCTCAAAGCAATAATGCTCTCTCTATGTCTGTGTATAGCCTTATCATTTTCAAATGATAAAGTTGAATTTTAACCTTTATGGTTGATTTTGAAGCTAATTTTATTATGTAACTGAATCCTGTGTTATCTTAAAAGGAGGACATCATTAGAAGGTGTCACAATATGAAGAAACCAGTGATTGTAGCAACCAATATGCTGGAGAGCATGATTGATCATCCTACGCCAACCAGGGCAGAAGTTTCTGACATTGCAATTGCAGTAAAAGAAGGTGCTGATGCAATTATGCTTTCTGGAGAAACTGCCCATGGAAAGTAAGTCAACTGGTTGACATTTGGCAGTCACAGTACTTATTTCTGGTATCTATCTTGATAGAAATTGTAATCTATTTATTTGTAGATATTGCGTCACTTTTAATATGTGAAAATTTCTTTCTATTATGTTGGTTTTTAATATGAGGATTGCATTTCTCATTAGTGATTGGTTTTCTTTATCTATAAATCCTGAGATGACCAGTGATGGTTTTCGTCACTTTTATCAACCTTTGCAGACATGTGTAAAATACCAATGCATCCAGTTAATAATTTATTAATTGTTTTTTTCGACATATTTGATGGGCTAGTTTAGGTTGACCTGCTTGAATACCTTTTCATATTTTCACTGCCAGTAAGTTTTTTATTAATCCTCATTTAAAAACTTTACTGTTGACACCCATCTGTTCAATTTTTATGCTGGTCCTGGTTCTAGTTTGGGCTATGTCATGTATCAGTTCGCTGTCAAGATTGTTTCTGGATTTTATTTATTTTTATGCCACTAGAGTCTATTGCATAACAACACCTTTGATTGCGAGCTAGTCATCCCATGACATACAAGATTAATTAGAGTGTTCCCCATTTTGGGGTAAATTCTGACTTTGTTACCATGTGACCAAGTAATTATTTATTTTATAAGTTTCTCTGTAATAGCGAGAGAGCTAGAGAATCCTATATTTGTGTTAATTTTTACTTGCCTAATACATGCATACTCGGGAAACCTTGGTTCTTTTTCTTCTGGATTCCCTCATTCATGGCCAATGACATTTGTCTGTTATATATTTAGTATATTATTTTATTTTATATTTTGTGAAAAGTTTCATACTTTTTTAATGCTGACAATATGTGGAACAACTGTCATATTTTTATATATTCTGCAATTCTAAATCTAGGCATCCATTGAAAGCTGTTCAAGTAATGCATACTGTGGCTTTAAGAACTGAGTCAAGCCTACCAATTAGCACTTTTCCTCCAATTCAATTGAGGGCCAATAAGGTACGCAATGATTGCATCTGAGGAATTATGGTACTTTTTCAGATGTATAAGTTATTTTGGAAATATGATTTTTTTCGTTTCGTTTTGGTCTGATATTTTTCGGTGGTATATGCTTTTTATTTTTAGGACTTCTTGGTGCTGGGTTGCTTGAGGTTAAAATTTTAGCATGTTCTGCAGTTGATTTGAGATCTACCCATTGAATCTGATTACTTTGTGGATACTTTTCAGAGTCATATGGGGGAAATGTTTGCTTTCCACTCCACAACTATAGCTTGTCTTCAAACACCCATCATTGTTTTCACGAGGACAGGATCCATGGCTGTGCTTTTAAGTCATTATCGGCCTTGCTCAACAATCTTTGCCTTCACAAATGAGTAAGTCCGGTATTCTAATTTTTTAAGGTCACATGTTGACTTGTCATGTGATCTATGTCTTGGAAAACAATTTCTGAAACAATTTCTACTTTAGAATGATTGACATGCTGCAGCTTGCTGCATTTATTGTCGGTCAGTCCTGCTTATATATTGGATGAAATACATATACATATATATATATATATATATACATATATATATATATGTATATTAGCTCTCTGCAGTTGATTCATAGTTATCTTTTGTTTGCATCATTTGCCTTATAGTGAACATGTATGTGGTTCAAATATAGATTTTACACGGAAAACCATGTCAACTTTATAGAAGTGGCATTATACATTTACCTGTAACTAGGGGCCTAAAAAATTGTTTAACCTTCTGAGAAAAGGTGATACAATGTTCTCTGCTCTAAGCATTGCTCTTCGACCTCCTACTCAACAGTTATAGATAGAAACGATCAGTCAGGAAGATTACCAGCTCCTTGGTATAGCCCTTAACTTACCATAGCTTTGTTGATAGAGGTCAGCCAGTTTTCCATCTCTGTTTTTGTTGTATACTTTTATTTATAGAAGTTTTCATGCAACAATTGTTTGCATTAGGGTTGTTGAAGCTTTTGACTGCAGAAGCTAAAAGCATTTCTGATGGAGGCTGTTGGGTACTTGTACAGCATTTCTACAGATATTGCTATAAAAAAACAATTAAATTAAACTTACGTTAAACTGCCATGTTGAAGACTGCATATTCTTCAGATTTGCTGCGCCATTAAAAAAATTTCATTCACATTCCCTTTGGTTTTTGCTTCACAGGGTTATTGCAAATGCAATAGATATTCTTTTTCTATGTTGGGGATTTTGAGCAATTTAAACTTCTTTTCACTATTTGTTCTTAAATTTGTGACATAATTTCTTGTTAGCAGAGAAAGAATTAAGCGGAGGTTAGTGCTTTATCATGGCGTCGTCCCCATATATATGCAGTTCTCAAATGATTCGGAGGAGACTTTCTCAAGAGCAATAAAGCTATTAGTGGTTAGTGATTACTTATTATGGTTAGTTGTGTGTCTCCTTCTATCTGATTTACATTATACTATTATGTGTTCTGAATTTTGCCATTATTCCTTGCACAGGCTAAAGGTCTTTTAAAAGAGGGGCAGTTTGTTACTCTTGTACAAAGTGGTGCGCAACCAATCTGGCGTCGAGAATCTTCTCACCATATCCAAGTTCGTAAAGTTGAAAGTTGATTTTGAACCTCTGAGGAGTTTTCTTTCACTTTTAGTTTCTGTTATTCAAATTGAAGTTTCAGTTTAAGTAGTTGACATCTTGTGAACACTTGTTCCAAGTTCCAATGAAAGCGTAGATCAAATGAACTTCGTAAACGATAATGTAAAGGAGTTATGTCGTTACGAATTTTAGATGTTTCAATAGTGCCCTGTAAAATTTTGGAATTATTTGTTTGTGTTTCTAGTTATATGTGTACACAGAAATCTATGGATCCAGATCTGTAAATCTATGCCATTTCGAGCCATAACCTCTCTTTCTGAATGCAATTTTCCTTTTTGTATTTTTGGTCCTTTTCTTTAACATTGCCCTTACCGATATCCGCCTAGTTGTCTTCTGTGTGTACGATGAAATCTATCTTTCTCTGGCTTGTCGCCAGCTGGTAAAAAATTGTTTTGTTATGTGATAGTTGTAGCTGCTAGTTTATGGAGCTTTGGCTTGTTGCTAGTTTATGGTGCTTCCCCAAACAAAATCCTTGCCAAGTTTCACCCCGAGGAACTTAACATTCTGCCTGGAAGATAAACTGCAATTTTCATCCTTCTCAGATAAAAACTTATCATAATCTTTGGTTACTCTGACATTTTTCTTTGTTGCTTAGGAAAATTGTCTTCTGGAAAACTTAGACAGATCATAGGAAGATGCCTTTTTCTTTTTTCTAGTCAATCCTTTACTAACATGGCTCATCCATAAATGTGTTTCATATATGTGAAGCCAAATTAGGTTTTGGTAGGTTATGTCTGTTGAAGAAACATGCAAACTAAGTCTGAGAGAAGAGGTGCTTTCATTAAGGTTGGAGAGAGAGATTAGTTCTCTTACATAGTTATGTGCTACAGCTTCACAGAGTGCCCAATCATATTACAATAGATTTCTCTACCAGCACATGTTAATTCTATGGCTAGCAATAAAACAAACAAATGAGAATGAGGAAAGATGTGAGACCTAAACCAAAAGTTACCCGCCTCTTTAAACACACTTCCTGGGTAGAAAAAGTACTAGTGTTGGTGCTGCTGAGATACGGAGAGAAACGGGGCTAGGAGTGGTGAGAAAAGGCTTCCTTTTACTCCTCCTGACTTTGTTGCCAACCTCATTCTTCTTATTTAATATAAGTTGCTAGCATAGGTCTTAACATGTCTGCTTAGTTTTATACATCAGACTTTGAAGTTTCCTTGCTCATCATCAGTTGCTTCAAATCTTCCCTCCAACTTGATACTCTTGTACCACTTGGCGCTTGCAATGTAGACAATCAAATCTATCGATGTCAGGACAGCTAAGAGGAAGTAAAACCTATCTAGGTGACCCTTGTTGAGGTTTCCGGGGATCCATCCGGGCATGTCATCTGCCGTTGAGATCTTCATGACCACACTCACGAGAAAGCTGCTAAAGTAGTTACCCAGTGAGATTGATGTCATGCACAAGGCGCTCCCAAAGCTTTTCAGCCCGTCTGGTGTTTGTGCATTGAAGAACTCCAGTTGACCCACATACATGAACACTTCAGAAGCTCCTATGCATGCATACTGAGGTATTTGCCAGAAGATGCTTAAGGAGCTCGACCCTTCACAATGTGGACATTCTTTATCGGCATACTTAAGCCTATAGCACTCCACAATTCCTGCTGAAAGCATTGCTAAGACTGCAATAACAAGGCCAATGCCCATTCGTTGGAGCTCAGTAAGCCCTTTAGCATCTGATTTCCTTATTCTAGCTACAACTGGGTCAAGAATACGTCGGTAAAAGAAAATGAAAACTGCAACGCTGAGGATGTCGAAGCTAGACATGCTAGCTGGTGGGATTTTAAAGTTTGAAACAGTAGTTTTCATGGCAGCTCCCTGCTCTACAAAGAGAGAAGCCATTTGTGTAAAAACCACCGAGTAGAGAATGGTGCAGAGCCAAATTGGGAGTAATCTTAAAATGCATTTGACTTCTTCCACTTGTGAGATCGGGCAGAGACGCCATGGGCTGCGAATGCCCTGCTTCTGGTGATCTAAATCTCTTGATGAGATATATGCAGCCCTGTCCAAGAACCTGCAGTTTATGCAGATGAAAATGAGTTAGCTCTGTATTTCAATAGTCATAGAAACTGACTGTAACTAAGCCCGTCAGGCTTTGGTTTCCTATCAGTTGGTTGGGTTGGCAATAGCATTTATCATCAGAGCTTAAAATGGGAAAATCTATTTGTAGTTCAAGATGCCCAAATTGAGCAGGATTGCTTAATTGAGCCTATGGAAGATAATTGTCTCAAATCGAAAAACCATAGTGCATACCAACTAAATCCATAAAAGTTTAGCCAACTTTGAAGAACATAGACAGAGTTATGAATTTAAGCTGCACTCTTACTTGAATCCATGGGTGTAGAGGATCTTTCGGTTGCTATTGGAAGACTCTTTTTTAGCCTCGTCATACAAGTCGTCTCCACCTTGTGGCATCTTCGCCCTGCATTTCTTCATCGCAGCAACTAAGACTTGGCAAAACCTCGAAAGCGGGTTGCCATTTGGCTTGAAATGCCTGTACCTAGCAGTCCCACCAAGAAACAAGACCAAAGCTGCAAATGCAGATGCAGTGGATGCCCAGAACCCAATGGCCCAAACTCCTTCATCCTCAAAGTATCCCAATATGGTGTTGGAGAAAAGGGAACCAAGGTTCATAGCCAGGTAGAAGTAGCTAAAAAAGGCCACCTTTGAATGCCCCTCCTTGTTGTCCTCTTCATCAAACTGATCAGCTCCAAATGTTGCAATGTTTGGTTGGTACCCTCCATTTCCTAGGGCAATGAGGTAGATGGAGAGGTAGAATAACCAAACATGTAACTTTGAGTGTGTTCCACATGGATCTTCTTGGCTCCCACAACCTTGTGGCTTCAGCAAGAAGAGTTGGGATGATAGTGACAATGATATCAGACCCTGTTGTCAAATGCACACAACACAAGTCTCATAAACAATGCATTGAAAACAATACTAACTCATACTCGCTCCAATTGCAAGAGCATATAAGATTAAAAAAAATCAAGCTAATCATACTTACTGTGACAAAGATTAGTTGAAAGATAGCACAGGTTTTGAATCGCCCCCAATACGAATCACTGAGGAAAGCACCAACAAGGGAGAAGATGTAGACCGTTCCAGTCCATTTGCTCACGTTGTTAGCAGCAGTCGCATTGTCTTGTTGCAACACCCTTGTTAGGTATAAGACCAGGTTCACTCCGACTCCGAAGAATGCTAGGGTAGCCAGACCTTGGTTCACTGGTTTTTCATCGAACGATCCAATAAGAGAAGTGTCAGAATGGAGTTTCAAGCAAGTAAATGTTGTACATAATAAATCTTGCTAAGATTCAAAAACCAAAACATCCCAAGGGTAATGAAGTTTCATATGCATCAATTTTAGGCGGCTTTCGGGGTGATCAGAGAAATCGTTTTCAGAGTTGCTTCCAAGAATAGTCCTAAGCATTAATTAAGAATGGAAAAGAGAAGTTCCCAAAACTTCTTTGAAAACAAAATCAAAGCCCACATATGGCTAGAATTCATCAAAGCCTATTAACAAATGGTCCATCGTCTGTTTCAATCATAGCTAACTGAAATCAGACTCCTCCATACCAGATCACCGGCCAGAAATTAATAAGCATCAATCATCATAAATGTGCACTCAGGCTATATATTTAGCAAGTTGACAAGCACCACAGAAAATGTGATAAAAGCATGCACATATAATTAGGTTGCTCTGCCACAGTAAAATTAATGGAATTGTGGCGTGTAAACCATTTCACTATGAAATAGTCTTGGTAGAAAGAAAGGTTCCTTTTGGAAAATTTTAAAAAAAAAATGGTCACCTTGCGACAGGGGCCATCCATGCAAATGCTTTCAATTTTATTTTTAAATTAAATATGCAATATTTTAATAAAATTCTATGAAATTTTTATGACTTTTTTGTCTTTTTAACACCGAAATCGACTCAAACTCGTGCGGTGATTGTGGCTGTTTTGTATGGTATGCTCCCTTTTTGTCTTTTAATAAAAGGCAAAAAAAGAAGAAAAGCTTTAGGCTGTGACAAAGTTATTTGATTTTACAGTCATGCTTTAAATTATTTAATTGCCTAATTTTACCAAATTATATTGGGAAGTAGGACATTTTCATAAACCCAGCAATACTAATCTTTAGAAGAAAAAAAAACAGAGACTAGTTTTTGCGGTTACAAATAACTGAATGAAGACATTAAATTTGGGAGAGGTGGGGGGTCCAAGTGCTTCCATAAAATTTCTTTAGCCTAAATATTGAAGAAAGACACGTGGCAGAAACCCACGTCACGGAAGATCAAGGGACTGATTACGTGTCCGGCACGTATTACTCTGAATGCATGCTTTCCTCACCTTCACTCCCTTTTCTCAAGTCTCTTGTCATGTCGTTTAGTTGAAACTAAAGTAGTAACTCAAGCCTTTAAGGCTTCTCTCTCCCTCTCTCTTCAAGCTATGATGTCTATTTTTCATTCTCTAAAAACATGGTGATGATGAGCTGGCTTAAAACCCAGCATGCAACAAACAAACTCTCTGCAACACTTGGTTTTGTTTTCAGTGCCAAATGTTACCTCTCCCTTTCACTTATCTTGTCTTTTCCCCCTTCCACTTATTATGACTTGTATTTGACAGATAACATACATCCCCAACCCCCCACACCCCCAAAAAAAAAAAAAAAAAAAAAAAAAAAAACCTCTTCTTCCAACTGGATGGACTTGAATGTTCCTGAACTTACTGTATATATAAGCTGAGTGAGAACCAAGCTATAAAGCAACAGGGACATCAGAGGACCTTGGAAAGTGACCAAATTTTTGTTTTTGAAAATGACCAATTCAATGAGCACCAAAGAAAAAATGAAAAGAAAAGCGTGCATTAACTTCAAGGAATTCAAGATTACCACAAACTATCAAAGAAACCCAATAAACTAAGAAATTTTTGTGTGTTCTGTTTTCTTGTGGAGCTTACCAAGAATGATGATCCCAGCAACCCATCTTCCAGATTTTGCTCTGATTGCAGGCTGGCCATGCATATCAACTGTACCATCCAGAGTGCACGCATCTTCATCTTCTTTGAACTTGCCCTGAAAGTTGTTGAGAAAAATGGAAAAAATATTTCTTAAATAACTATAGCAGCAATCTTTATATGCTCAAAGAATGCATGTTGTCCAATATTTCTTGAGGAGAAATAAAAAAACAGAAAAGAAAGAAAGGAAGTCATGTACATGGTGCACAAGATGATGGTTCCTTGGAGAATTTAACATATAAGAAAAGAAAAAAACTGAGCAAATTGGAGCTCAAGGAGGGTAGAGAGAGGGGGAGAGAGGAGAGAGAGAGAGAAGGGCATTATAATTTGAAACATTTTCTCACCTCCTTGTAGACCTCTAAGCAAGCCATTGGGTTTTCTTGAAGAGCTAGAGAAGTTTGAAATGGAGTGGAGAGGATGGTGAGACAGAGGAAGGTGGTGAGAGTGCCAAATTGCCAAATAAGAGAAAGAACTTAGACAAACAATGAAAGGGGTGGGGGGTTATTATATAAAGGAAGGGGGTGGGAGAATAGACGCTGGAGATTTGACAGATGAAAGTGGGCTCACCAACATGACCAAAATCATCCAATTTTTGTGTAGGGTGCAACTTGTTTGGACAGAGTAGCACCAGCAACAACAACAAAAAAAAGATTGTTTGGACTGGTGTAGTGGCAAGTGTGTTTCAACTTTCTAGAACTCAAATATTTTAACTTGATCCACATAAAACTGAAAGATGAATCAAAATTGGGCAGGTTTTTCATTTTATTTTTTTTCAAAAAAGAGGGAGTGGAGATAAATGCTTTATACAATATTGCTGAAAACAAGGGTCCTTTACCCACACACCGAAAAAAATATATATTAAAATTTTTTAGAATACAGAGTATTTTGAACAATATATTGACTCTTTATTTTGTAACGTATTCGCGATTTGATGCTACCTATGCTGCTGATTATCTCCATTTTTCATGGAAAATTTTCATATTTCAAGTGATTATCTTCCTACGCTACCACACTTTTCTTTTAGTTGCTGGCATATACTGCAAGGACCATTACCTATGTTGAATTTTCGTTACGAACATGTCATAATTGAAACGGTTTATTTTCTAAATCGCCATTTAAAAGTTATTTATGCAAAAATCAATCATATTGAAAATTGTTTAATCATTCATATATATCAACTAAAATCGTTGATTTGTTCAATAAATATGAATTGCTAAACAACTTTCAATTTGATTGATTTTTTTCAGAGATGACCTTTAGATGATGATTTAAAAAAATAAACGATTCTGATATGACATGTGTGTGATGAAGATTCGTTAATCACAACGAGATGGACAATGAAGTGCGCCTTAAGGATTGTCTATATTGTCACGTGTTGGCTTGACATTATTCTAATATTTCAATGAGTTGGAATCAATAAACTCTTCTCTGCGCAGTGAACGTAACTTAGCCTGTCATTTAGCTCGGGAAAGTCTTCTAGTTAAAGCATATGTATTATCATTTAGTATAGGAATTAGTACTCCAAAACAGTTATATTCATATACATATATATCAATTATTCTCTCACTCGAATGTTCACATAATGTAGACGTCATTATAAACAAGGAGGAAAGCGAGGAATGATAATACAAAATACACAGCGTCCGGATGTCAACATAGGAATTAGTACTCCAAAACAGTTATATGCATATACATATAATATATATGTCATAGTTTGCATAAAACATCTTTACTTTGCTACTCAATTATTACAGAGGATAAGATTCCTTAATTATATTATGCACATTCACTAATCACACAAGATGAGTTCATATTCTTCTTCAGGGGAATTGGTCGCGTATTTGATATATCTGTCTTTTAAGTGGGAGTTCGATTATTATCTGCAACTAATAATACCCATTTGTTTACACTTTATGCCTCAAGTTGCTAAGACATTCTCTTACACATGATAATATTCTGTTTTATAATTTTCATCAGTAAGGGGAATTTTGCAGAAAGATATTCTATCAAGAATGAGTGATTTGTGATGACTAATTCAATATGAACAGAATTGTACTTATGTCAGCTAATATATGCCTTCATTTATATCACATTTGGGTTTCGAGGGAAAAGATTCTTAAATTCTTCTGTACTTAGCTCTTGTAAATCATACAAATTTTCTTCAAAGAATAGTATTTATGGTCTGGCCTGGCCAATGTTCTCCATGCACATTGAAAACAAGACAAGGCAATCTCTTCTGAATTGATGTTTTGTGCTTTTATTTAAGGGAGATTCACTATTATACCCAATATAGGAGCCCAAATTAAAAAAAAAAAAACCTATATGAAATGGACTTTAGAAACACACACAAATCTCATTTATAACATAACAAAAAGGCTTTTAACTTCTTTTAAATTACAAACTGCTATTGATTTCTGAAAACAAATCCAATCCCAAAACTTCATAAAAAAAGTCCAAAACACTCAATAGGGAATCAAAGTAATTTAATAATCAAAATTAAATTCAATAGGGTCAGCTATCATTTTTTAGGTGTTTTTTGAGTTTGTTTATCGAAATTAAATGGTGTAGAGTTTATTTATAGTTTTAGTGCTAAGTGCCCGTTTGACATTGTTTATTTGGGGTGATAAGTGATTTTTAAAAAAATTTGGGAAGCCCAACCCGTTTGGTAAACTGTGAGAAAATCACTTATTGTTAAAAATTGCTGTGAGAGAAAGCTATAAGGGAAAGCGCTAATGAGGCGCTGTCATTTTTTGATTATGTAGAAATCAGTTTCAAAGAGGCGTTGAGTTTAATGATTATGCAACAATTATTTTCTGATTTTGTTGAAATCATTATCCATAACACTTTTAACAAAAATTTTACCAAACGTCAAACTGCTTTCTCTTCCAGCTAATTTCTCTCACAGCAAATCTAACAACGATTATTTTCACAGCACAAGCAATGCCAAACTGGCCCTAAGAATGGGTATATGACTAAATATATCTTTATTTAATTGAATTGGTGTATAGGGACAATAAACTTTCCTAAAATCTAATTAAAATGGTAGACATGGACTTAACAAAGTTGTTTAGAACGGATGTATTTCCTATTCTACACCGGGGTTTGAATCTCAAACTGTAGTCTAGTAAAGTAGAATATCATTAGATGCGGCTAATGTGAAAGAAGTAGGACATGTAGAATCAATGAGACTTTAATAATGCAAATAATTAGACAACCGAGATTTGCGAAGAATACGGATCTCCCAATAGTTAAGCATGACCTTAATTATTGCGAATTATGTTGGCTTTATTTCCTATGAAACATGAGATAGGAATAGCATTTTAGAATTTGGTTATTCTTAATCTTATTATTTTCATGCATCTTTATAATTCTTTGAATTTTGTGAAGATGCTTCTCCCACTTAAATAATAATAATAATAAATAAATAAATAAATAAACAAAAAAACAAATATATATATATATCCCTCAAGTCATTTTATTTGAGGGGCACCTTACAAATTTTTTCCCAACGATCTAAATTATCTATTTTTTAAGTCTATATTCATAGATCATCTTTGCAAAAAATTAGACAAATCGGAAACTGTTTCGACATCCAATTGTGTCCTACAAAATCAATGAACACGGTGCTTCAAGAAAGTACTAAAATTTCAATAACACAATTGAGTGGTCAAACCATATTGGATTCAAGTGGTTTTTTTGTAGAGATGATCTTTGAATGATTATGTAAAACATAGACAGTTGGATTAGTGAAATAAAATGTGGAGTGGGCCCTACAAAGGTGTCCCTAAAATAAGATTATTTGAGGAATCCCTCAATCGAAGCTATATATATAATTTCATTCATTACTGATGGCCATATGCTTATGGCAATTTATAATCTACTTGGGGAAGAAAATAAAAGAATTAAGAAATAGAACAAGTGAGTAGTGTTGGAAAATACCATATAAGAGCATTGTTCTCTTGCAGGATCTCCTGAGAATAAATTTGTAGGACATCCCATGAGGAATGTCTGTTGTGTGAATGAGACCATCTGATCAACTTGCCGGACGACTGTAATCGGATGGCCCGAAACTCTGTTTTATGCAGAACATTATATATATATATAGGTGAAATTTCACCGGTGATGTTGGTTATGCTACAAATGAAAAAAAATGTCCTACAAATTTTTCGGAAAAATTATACTTCAGTGATATTCATATAGTAAGGTTTATCATTTAATGCTAACATATAAACGGGGCGAAGCCACGTATAGAACTGAAGGAGTGTTTTTGGCTCTTCAAAGTCCAAGCAGTCCTTTTGAACTTAATAGAAAAAAATTGCAAATGTTTAGCAAATTAGCAATGGTTTGCAAATTTTTTTTGGTCGAGAAAGTACTCTTTCTATAACATGGGATGGCTTGCAAAATGGTGAAAAGAGATGTTGAAGACTTTGAAAACCTTCTTAGACTCTGTTTGGGCATGTAACTAATATATAAAATTAATTACCTTGTCTTTATGTATAAACATTATGAAATGAAGGAAGAATGTGATATAGGACTCCAAAAACAAATTGTGATATAGGACAAAATATGGGTCAATTCAAGTTGAAAAACTTAAATAAAATAAAGCGGCTCAAGGTTTCGTGGGAAAGTGCTTAAAGGTAGAGAATCTCATTTATGCATCAATTAATTACCTAAGTAACTTTCAAGTATAATTGGTTTTTGGTGAGATCTATATTTATTTTTATCTTTTTTAAAAAGAGAATTCATTTATAAAACCAAAGACATACAAAGAACGATATGATATAGTGGCCTCGTTAAAACCTTCCTAGGACAACCTCATAGGACAAACCACAAGGGAGGAAAAAGTATCATACATGTCATGAATTAACAAGAGAGTTCGATTCAGGTTACTTTGGAACATTACAATAAAAGAACAAATAAAAAACAAAAACTAACACATAGACCTCTGACGAGAATCGCAACTATAGACCAAACACAGTATACATACATGAGAGGATCGTAGAACATCTCAGCTGTCAAAAGAAACATTCTATGAGTAAAATCATAGTTCTTTGACACCCACACAAACTGCAAGACATATCATAGTAGAAACAATGAGAGAACACGTAGGAGGAACACATAAACAACAATAAAAGGACCCCTGAGAAGCACTCTACTTCAACTCAGAACCGGACAAAGAAAACCTTCTATGACCAAGCATAGTTCTTTTGTCGGCACAGAGTAGAGAAGAGCACCACATCCCAACAAACTACCACCAACATCATTGATGCCGCCGCCATTAAAACAGAGACAAAACATCAGCCACCAAGTATCACAACTCTCCCGATGAGAGACACAATCCAGCATCACCACATAAACAACAATAAAAGGACCCCTGAGAAGCACTCCACTTCGACTTAGAACCGGGCAAAGAAAACCTCTTATGACCAAGCATAGTTATTTGGTCAACGCAGAGTAAAGAGGAGCACCACATCCCAACAACTAGCACCAACGTTGCTACTCTGCCGCCGTTGAAAGAGAGACAAAATATCAGCCACCAGGTATTACAACTCTCCTGATGAGAGACACAATCCAGTATCACTATTGTTGCCGCCGTCTAGACAAAGACAATACCAACCACCTAGAACACTGCAAAAACAAGCAAACAAAACAAACAGACAAACATATATATATATATATCTAGATTATCTGGGGAGGGAAAGGGGAGGAGAAGAAGGGATAAGAGGAAGGGAAAATATGGGTAGATGAGGAGAGGAAGGGGAAGATGGGCGGAGGGGAGGAGGGGCAACATCCACCTCCCCCCTTAGCCTCCTTACAGTTGGTTGTTGACAAGGAGAAAGGGGGCCAAAATGCGGCTGGGTTTTTATTTATTTATTTATGAAAGTGATGGTCTATTGATTTGATAATTTATTTATAGAATAAATAGTCTAGTAGGATATTATTTCTTGATATGATTTTAATAGGGATGACAATGAGTGAGTATGGGCCGGGTGTGTCATTCGCATCCTCATCTCATTAAGTTGTTTTGCCCCATCCCGACTCCATACCTATAACATTCAAATTATCCCTGCCAGTGGCAGAGCGATAGAGGCACAAGGAGGTAGAGTTGCACATCTTCTAGCTGAAAAATCCTTTGGAGAGGTTGCCCCTCTGCTGGTGCCCACCAAGGTTTAAAATATCGGCGGTATCGAAAATATCGGAAGTTCAAAATACGGAAATGTCGATGGAAATATCGGGATATTGGTATCGGTAAAAATTGAATAAAAACCACGAATATTGTAAGAAAAACTTGAAAATTTTTATTGAAACTTTGCAGGATATTTATTCAGTCAAATTATCTATTAGTTTATCACAAAAAAATTGGAAGGAAATGCATTGCATGATGGATTTAACTAATTTAAGTTGATTATATAGCGAGCTGGCAAACACTGTAAGTGTAGAAAATATGTAGTAATTAATGAAAGAAGATTAAACACACCATAATCATTTATATATAATGAATTACTACAATATTTTACACTTTATACATTGCATGGTAAGATACATGAGTGACTTAGTACCACATAGAGTTCCTATGAGGTTCAAAATTTTCACCATCTTCATCATCTCTATGTGTAGAGTAAGTATATTTTGAAGAGTAGTCATCAAATGATAAATCCCCAAAATAGTTTTGCATGTAATTGTTAACATGCCACCCATATCGAAATCTGAGATTGGTTGACGTTGTCCAGAAGCAAAATCATTTGAAGATTGAGTCTCGGATTCTTTTCATGAGTCGCTTGATTTCTCCCAACAGGAATGGGATATTATCGGGATGGGTGTTGAAGGAGGCTTTTCAAAAAATTTCACCCCTATTGGTTGACGTGGTTAAGGTGCTGAAGCAGTAAAATGGGAGGGGTTTGAATCCCTCTATGCACAACAGGGGAGGCTTTTCAAAAAACTTCATGTATTTTTTGGGTTTCGTATCGGGATATTATCGATAATATCTCGATATATTGCCCAAATCATTCATAAAAATGTTGAAGTTATCTCCTCGATATTATTGGGATAATATCTGTAATAATATCGGTATATTGACGATAACACCATGGTTAGTTGCTAAAATATCGGCCCCCAAAAATCAGATATTATCGGGATAATATCGCCGATAATATCGATATTTAATACCTTGCTCTAAAGAAAAGAGTGCTAACATAATTCTCGTTAGCTCGATATATGTTGTTGACTTATTCCCTAAGTTTTTAGGTCAAACAATTGTATAATATGGTATCATATTCAGAGGTCTTGTTTAAAAGAACTGAACCTCCAACTGTCATCCTCTCACTTTACTAATCAACCAAGAGAAGAAGTAACAAAATTTAAAAATGATGGAATTTAATAAGATCATGTTTTAAGTTTAGGGATGGTAAACTTTCCTATTTGGGTAACATATGTTAATTTACAGTTTATCTTTATGGAGCTATCAATCTATAGATGAACGGTGATGGCGGTAGTAATGGTGGCGATGATAGTGGGGGATTGTGGGGGGGAGGTAAATCATCTAGTAGGGTGAAGTGGTGGCGGAGTGAGATCAGTGATGTTAATGGGTGATGTAGGATGTAGGCAATCACTGGCGGGCTTAGGAATTTTTTAGCACAAGTGCAATTTTGAAAGACTAAAAGCTTTATTAAAAATTAAAAAAAAAAGACATTTTATGAATCAGTTTGAATTACATTCAAACTTACTTTGAAAGCTTGATCGATACAAAATTTTCTTCCTTGGCACAAGACTTGATTGATGAATTAGTTTTTATAAAAGACTTGAAGTTCTCTAAAAAAAAAAATTAAATAAATAAAAAAGGAAAAACACAGACATAGTGACGAGGGTGTAAAAAAAGTTATGAGTTTTCTAATATTTTATAAGGAATTGGTGGTTGTGACGTAAAAAAGTCTTTCTTCAAAACAAAACAAAAAAAACAAAAACAAAAACAAAAAAAGAGTCTCTTCGTTTGAACAAAAAACCAAGCAAAATATCCCTATTGCTGAAGGAATTCCTTTTCCTTCTACAGTATGGTTAATTATTATTATTATTATTTTTCCCCTAGTTCAAAACGACATCATTTTGGAGAGGGATTTTTTATTATAAAAAAATACAAACGCGCTTTGTGCACATCGAATAGCATAGAGCAGCGCAGCAAATGAGGGTTAGTTCCGACACCTGCAGGAGCTGCCTTAGTGAAGGAGCAACATTCCGACACCTGCAACTCCTGTTCTGGTGAGGGAGGTTTAGTTGCACCTCCTTACACCTTTGTAGGCGATGACAGTAGGGGGTGTTAGTGGTGATGATGATTGTAGTTTCTTTCTCTTAAAATATCTCTTTGTTGAGTTTAAAACTTAAAATTCCAAGTTGTTTTTTTGTTTTTGTTTTTTATGTACAATTTATGAATTGCTTTGTTTATGAACCAAACAAGGAAATTAGTAAATAGTACTTTAAATAATGACTAAGGAAAAAGCTTTGGCTCTATAAAATTGAGGAGGAGTTCCTCTTTACAATCAATGTAATTTTGATATGTGTCATCCTTACGTACAATATTTTTGAAGTAATAAATATTGACTATTTCAGGTCTTTATAAGAATTAGTTGCGATTCTTTGTTTTTTTGGTTGTTGACAAATGTAATTGTTCTTTCAACTTTATATATGCTTTACTCAAATAGATATTATATACTTTTCTGAGTTTTATGATTTTTTTTTTTTTTTTTTTGAGAATCAAGATTTTATTTTAAAAACTCAAGAAGAGAGCATCTGCAGAAAGAGATGGGAGCAGCCAAGTAGGTGCTTCCTCAATCCAAGAAACAAAATCATTACAACTGATTGCAAATTGAGCCAAGATGTGTGCCAGCTTATTACAACTCCTTGGGGACCATTGACAGAAAGCTACTCTAAATTGGCTTAATAAGCATTTTGCTTTTTCAAATAAAAGACCATTTGTTCATTCCTCCACCAAAAGAATACTAGTTATGCATTCTTTTGTGTCCATCTCTAAAATGGCAAAACTATATCCCATGTCAAGAGCAAAACCAAGCATGATCCCTTTTTCTAAAGAGGCAAATTAAATCAACCTATGGTTTTTCAGTTTACACCTCATTTTCACATAAGTTATTTTTTTTCTTCATACAAGTAATAGTCTAAATTACTTTAAAAGTAATTGAATTTATGTGGACATTCGAACTTGAGTGCAAGAGGATCAACTTACTGCCCTAATCAACTAAATGACCTTGTCAAGGCATCCTTCATAATCTTATATTATTGACTTATAGCTCTTCAGCCAAATGACATTCTATTTCACCATATTTAATTTTTCTTGCTAACTTTTCTCTTTAAAATAAATCAATAGGTTTTGTATGGACTTATAGCTTTAGCGATAAAATTTTCAACCCGTGCACACAGGGGCGGCCCTGAGGGTGTCCACATGGTGCCACCACAAAGGGCCCCTAATTTTTATATGTGTATATTATGTATATTAATATTATAGGTATTATATATATATATATTTGAGCGTACAGGAACATAACACAAGTGTATTTGGTTGAGTTGGAATTCATCCCCTTGATTTTAGTAAGTAAGTTGGATTCGAGTCCATATTGTGTCATTAAGTAGTTGTATTTTTACATTTCTACTCCTTTTTTTATTGTTAACAACAGAAAAAAAAAAAAAAAAAAAAAGGAAATACGTCAAAGAAGAGGAAAGCAATACATGTTGCGTAGATTCAGCTGCACCAAAATGGATTCAGCTGCATCATCAACTTGTGATACTCGCAAGTGCACGAGCCGTTGGTAGTTTAGCATATGTAAGTGCGAGGTCGATTCCACAGGGATTGGTGATTGAATGATCCAACTCAGTTTTCCTACACAAAACAGAAATGGAAACAAAAGAAACAAAACAGGAAGAAAGAAAAGAACTAAGACAAGATGGTGAGGTTTTAGAATCCACCCTAATTGTTCTAATCATGTTATGGCAGCAAGTAAACAAATTGATTCACTCATGAAGATGCTCACAAATAAGTCCATGGTGTTTGGATCAAATTGTATTGAACATCACAAGGACCCCAAGCATGGTGTTTACATTAGGAGACCTAGAAACCAAATCACGTGAGTTGCTAATGGATGGAATGAAGATGATCCCCAAACCTTCCCAACAAGAGCAAAATGCATGAAACCTCAGGTGATCAATCAAAGGATGCAAAAACAGCTCCATTAAAACAGTGAAGAAGAATTCATGAATGAAATCAAACTTTATAAACTCAAACCATGATACAAGACTAGCAAGATGTTTATTACAACTAATAACAGAAAAAACAAAGTAAAACAAAGAAAATACAAGAAGAAAATAAAAGACAAAGGGAGGAGAAGAAGATAAGGACAGCATGCTAGAGATGGAAAAGAATCATCTCCATGGCTGCCAGGAGACCAAAGCCTCCCAGCTGCTGCCTTCTCCCTTCTCTCCCTTTGTGACTCTCAACTTTCCCTCTCTTTGTGTACAATGGAAGTGTAAATGATGGATCTCAGGATGTGAGTTGAATGTGGAATGGAAGTGGTATTTATAGGGAGAGGGGAGTGGGAAATCTGAATTGAATATGGCTAATGGACTCAACACTTGCATTAGAAAATCAGAAATGGTTGCTCCACTAAATCCCACTAGCAGCCCTAGCTCATCCTCATGTCAGCATGACCAAGCTTCCATTCAGAAACCAATAGCTCATGCCTAGCTCATCATGACCAAGCATGCAATGAGCTCATCTTCCTGTCAGCATGATGTGTATTTCCATGGGCTCACGAATTGGGTTGGGCTGAATCAAATGATGACTTTAAGATGTCCATTTTGAAGTTCAGAATGTCATTGATCCAACCACACAAGTATTGGCCCAATCCAAGTTCGGATGAAGAAGATAATTCCGAAATGAACTTCTAACTCAGGCTCCAGTTTTTGCACGTTTTTGCACCATTTTGCTACAAATGCCTCAAGTGTATTCCATGCATCCAAATGAGGCCTTAACATGCTTGAATTGCATGAATTATGCTCTTTTTCTCTCTTGGCCTACAAAACACACAAAGAGAGGTAAATAACTCAGAATTATAGGAAACTAAGCAAAAGAAGTAAGTAAATTGGGCATGTATATGTATGAAAATATGAGCTTAACACACCCCCAAACTTAGATTTTGCTAGTCCTCGAGCAAAACAAAAGGAAAACGAAGAAAAACAAAACAAAATAAGAAGTTAACTAGACCACTCTCGTAGGTAACTCGATTGCATTGAGCGTATGCAACAAGCCTTTAAACCTCTAGGCATCCCTAGTAGGAGGAGTTGTGTCTCCTGAGGGTTTAACAATATCAATACCCACAAACGTTTTCCTGACTCTTCAAAACAAAGTAGTCAAAAACTTAATAGATTTGTTAGTCTAAACAAAACAAAAAACAAAAACAAAACAAAAACAAAAACGTTAACCTTCCAACTGAACAGAAATTTTAAACTTCATAGAGATGTCTCAACAAGGAACAAAACAAGCACTAAGGAAGTTCTAAACATTATTCAAGTGCTACCACAATCTCACAAAAATCATGCTCAAGGTGTGTGTGTGAAATAGCCATGAAGATACAACTCATGCTTCTCAAACAACGATATGAATTCCTGCAAGAATGAACACAAGTTTGCCAAGCTAAACCAAAATCAATAGGACTTTACTCATGGATGTAATGTAATGGTTAGAAAAGGAATGGATATAGAAACACAAGGTCTAAAGAACAAAGTAGAGCATGACATGTAAACAAGATCATTGACATTTGAAATGTAAGGCACATAAATTGAAGAGCTCACAACACCAGATTTTGCAATTGAATCACTTCACAATTTGAATTTGACATTTACACACTTTGTATAATAGTTGGCCCAATTTTGCGGCTCTTCACCCTAGAACACCTTGATTTCTCCTTATATCACCCTAGGGTCGTGACTACATTGGCCACACTTCTTTTCTCTTTTTCTTTTGATTTTTTTTTATAGCTCATTTATTGCCTTGAATCCATTACAATCTCAAATACAATCATACTCTACATGTCCCCTAGATGATAGGATGTTTAATGGATGATAAGGTGATAGGAAAGAAATGGCTAAGTGTTTGAGCACAAAAGGGTTTACATTGGAATATATATTGTATGGGTTGATGGAGGAAAAAGAAAGAGGCTTAACAAAGATGGCCTAAATCATATCTTAGTTATAACTTAACATTCCAGTGAATCACACAAGCAAAAATGCATACAATTGGGTAAGACATGCAAGAGTTGTATAATCATGGCTAAGGTGCATAGAAAGCTCAAGCATAATTATGTAAGACTTAGCTAGCAAAAGAATAAGATTCAGACCTAACACAATGCTTATCAAATTCCTAAGAGACATATTAGAAGTTAGAGTCATGATTTATCATTGGTGAAGGAAGGAAAACTGAAAATGACTCAAAGAAAAGAAAAAGAAAAAAAAAACGTGAGGTTTCAAATTGCTGTTTTGCTCAATTTCAACATATAATCTGTTTTGACATGTAACTTTCAAACCACTTGGTCAATTTTAACGTTCTTTATGCCGTTGGATTCCGCATGAAAAAATGAAGAACACAACGCGGACCAAACTTTCAAAACAGAAGCAGAAAATAAAATTTTTGTAGCAATGAAGAAGCCTACGTTTTCAAACACTAACACAAAAACTAAAAAAAACTTTCCAGCAACTAAAAAAAATTTCCAGCACCCCCAAACTTAAATGAAGCATTGCCCTCAATGTTTGAATCCATGTAAAGCATGCAATGCACATCAAATCCAGGGTACAGAAATGAAATGAAAGAAATAAAAATAAATAGAGTTTAGAACTTCCCCTTGAAGACAATGAGAGGGGTAATGCACATAGTATGGCAGCACATGTTCTTCTTTGAGTATTTGGGTCAGCTGCTCATCATGTTTCTCCCACATCAAGGAAAAGAAAACCGTAACAAAAACAAAACAGAATATAAGACACAACTAAGAATGAGTAGCAGTTATTATACAAATGAAAGAGATATGATCGGAATGCTTCCCTTTGAAGTGATAGCTGGAGCGTGGTTGGCCATAGCAGCTGGAGGTCGACTTCTCCGCTACTCCATACTCCATGTTTCTATGGATTGGGTTGTCTCCTCTCTTTCCCTCTTTCTTATTGAGCTACTTCAGAAATGCTTAAACAAAGATAAGGAGACTTGAAACAGATTTTCAGATTTGTTGGCTTAGGAAACCATAACTTAAATGAAAATGATAAACTAAACTAAAACATCAAGATTAGGGATTCAACTTCACCACAAACATCTAATTCCATGCTTCAAAGTAACAAGCATCAAAGTAAATCAAACTAGCTTATGGAGTTCGTTCTTTCTCAAATATGATTATCCATTTGGTGTGTGGTTGTAATCAAGTATTCAGAACAAGTATTTAGCTATGGTGTTTAGTCTAAACACAAATTCCAAATCCATTAAGAACAAGAAGAACAATAAAGAACCAAGTAGAATTTAAACATGGTGTTTGTCTTCAATATCTACCCATCCATTCACTAATCAGTCCAAGAGTCATATGGTGTTTATGTAAACTTGAACAAGATATTTAATTAAGAACAAGTGAATGAAACCAGAAACTAGCAATAATCAACATGCTACTTGAACCCTTTCTTTGTTGTTGTGTAAGCTGGGACTCAAACCCAGTTCTCTTGCTTGTCAGGCAATTGTCCTTGTCCGTTGGACTACAAACACAACTTATCAATTAACCTCATTAACTTTAAAACATCAAACTGTCTAGTTATATTAAAAAAAAATAAAGTAGGAAAACCAAATAGAATCAAGCAATGTTACCGATCCCCGGCAACGGCGCCAAAACTTGTTGCGTAGATTCAGCTGCACCAAAATGGATTCAGCTGCATCATCAACTTGTGATACTCGCAAGTGCACGAGCCGTTGGTAGTTTAGCATATGTAAGTGCGAGGTCGATTCCACAGGGATTGATGATTGAATGATCCAACTCAGTTTTCCTACACAAAACAGAAATGGAAACAAAAGAAACAAAACAGGAAGAAAGAAAAGAACTAAGACAAGATGGTGAGGTTTTAGAATCCACCCTAATTGTTCTAATCATGTTATGGCAGCAAGTAAACAAATTGATTCACTCATGAAGATGCTCACAAATAAGTCCATGGTGTTTGGATCAAATTGTATTGAACATCACAAGGACCCCAAGCATGGTGTTTACATTAGGAGACCTAGAAACCAAATCACGTGAGTTGCTAATGGATGGAATGAAGATGATCCCCAAACCTTCCCAACAAGAGCAAAATGCATGAAACCTCAGGTGATCAATCAAAGGATGCAAAAACAGCTCCATTAAAACAGTGAAGAAGAATTCATGAATGAAATCAAACTTTATAAACTCAAACCATGATACAAGACTAGCAAGATGTTTATTACAACTAATAACAGAAAAAACAAAGTAAAACAAAGAAAATACAAGAAGAAAATAAAAGACAAAGGGAGGAGAAGAAGATAAGGACAGCATGCTAGAGATGGAAAAGAATCATCTCCATGGCTGCCAGGAGACCAAAGCCTCCCAGCTGCTGCCTTCTCCCTTCTCTCCCTTTGTGACTCTCAACTTTCCCTCTCTTTGTGTACAATGGAAGTGTAAATGATGGATCTCAGGATGTGAGTTGAATGTGGAATGGAAGTGGTATTTATAGGGAGAGGGGAGTGGGAAATCTGAATTGAATATGGCTAATGGACTCAACACTTGCATTAGAAAATCAGAAATGGTTGCTCCACTAAATCCCACTAGCAGCCCTAGCTCATCCTCATGTCAGCATGACCAAGCTTCCATTCAGAAACCAATAGCTCATGCCTAGCTCATCATGACCAAGCATGCAATGAGCTCATCTTCCTGTCAGCATGATGTGTATTTCCATGGGCTCACGAATTGGGTTGGGCTGAATCAAATGATGACTTTAAGATGTCCATTTTGAAGTTCAGAATGTCATTGATCCAACCACACAAGTATTGGCCCAATCCAAGTTCGGATGAAGAAGATAATTCCGAAATGAACTTCTAACTCAGGCTCCAGTTTTTGCACGTTTTTGCACCATTTTGCTACAAATGCCTCAAGTGTATTCCATGCATCCAAATGAGGCCTTAACATGCTTGAATTGCATGAATTATGCTCTTTTTCTCTCTTGGCCTACAAAACACACAAAGAGAGGTAAATAACTCAGAATTATAGGAAACTAAGCAAAAGAAGTAAGTAAATTGGGCATGTATATGTATGAAAATATGAGCTTAACAATACATACAAGCTTTCACCAAACAATCAAAATTTTTTGCCGTGTATGTTTTCACACACTCAAAATGAAACAAAAAAAGTTTATGTCATCTTCCTCTTCCATTTTCTCATCAAATTGAAACATTAAAACTTTAATGAATGTTATTTATGATTGCTATTTCATGCTAATAGATGATGAATTTTAGTTATTAAAAAAATTATTTTATGGTGTTAAATCATGGCAATTTTTTAAATAAATATTTTCATATTAGATTGAGTGCTCCCGTTTAAGTTTTGCACAGGGCCCTCAAAATCTCGGGACTGGCCCTGCGTGCACATACCAACAGTCAGAGTTCGACTCTTGCTTTCTCCGTGCAAAATAAAGAAAATCCATCTCGTTAGGTCTTAGTCGTTAAAGCTAGTGATGAAGGATTACAACTATTAAGCATGACATAACGTGCATCTAACAGAACAAATTAAAAGGAAGAAAGCAAGACCACTCATACAATTTGTGTGGGATACCGCTGGCAATATATTGCATGGAGGGAATTACAGGAGCAGAATTGCAATATCCAGGCATGGCAAAAGCCACTTTGTCTCAAAATCTGCCGTGCCATTTTGGCAATTTAACTATTTATGTTATTTGCAGCCCATAACCAGCTACATTCATGCATGCACAGAAATATAAAAAAGCAAAGCTATACAGTATTAGTAGTAGTAGGTATGAAACTTCAAGTTATCAAAAGATTTATTGCTTGATTGTCCAATGGATTGTCGCATATGATATTAATACCTAATTTTTGAGTGTGAAACGCAATGGCTCGTATTCTGTCCATGCACTGACTTATCAACCACAAAGCCAAGATCCTGAATTACAATTTTGGATTTTTTCTTACGCATGCAAACACTACAAGAAAAGCATATTATATAGTGATTTTAAAATAGAGACTTTGGCTTATCATTTGTGGCCATGTTTCCAATTGCTACATTTCTTGTGATTTGTTAAATTTATGGTCTGCTTTGGCTAGTCAGATCCCACTTTGTCTCTCGTAAGAAAAATGTCAGCGTCATCACCAAATTAAATCGAATATCCATTTTGATGCAACAGCTTAAACTTTCATGGTGTATGCACCTCATCAACCAGGAGAAATTTTTTGCATAACAAATCAATCATGTTTCATCACGCGTGATAAATCTAATTAGTTGAGTATAGAGAAATAATACTATTCCCGTGACATACAAATTCTTCTCCACCAGCTAAGCTAGCTTTATCTGTTATAAGATTACAATGGGGTCATACTATTCCCGTGACATATACGTTCTTTTCCACTAGCTATAGACTAGCTCATCTGCCATCAGATTATAATGGGGCGGAGACAATGACCCTCTTTTTTTATCAGTCATGTCCAAGTTTACAAGCACAATGCTTGAAACCCATTCGTGGAGCCTTTGGTCTGCCCCATCAAAGGGGGCAATTTTTCTTCTACCTCCATGGCTTTTTTCAACCATAGTCTTCCTTGTCCCTGTTTTCACCACTGCTGACAGTAAAGTTTTTTGTGTAGTCTGCTTTGCTTGCACTGTCTCAATCTTTGAATTCACTTATCAATCGATATGTGTTTTTGACAATAACCCAATTGTCCAAATCCACCAACAAATCCATCAGATTTCATGTTTCTTGTGATTGGTTTGGTAACATTGATGAGATCATAAAGGGGTTTAATCATTAAGATTCTGACCTGTTTGGGTAAATTAGTGATGGTATGGATAGCCACTTGGAAGTTGGAACCCTGACCTAATAAATCCATCTGGTTTTCGTTAATTTGTATCCACAAATGTTATGAGGTTTTAGCTAACTAGCTTGATCTATTGGCTGGATTTATTATTATGCTAAACACTATGATTTAATTGCTAGTTGCTACACAGGATCTGTTGCAAAAATAAAGCTTTGTAACCGTGCTCTTCCACGTGTATCAACCTCAACTTGGGTAATTTGTTCATGGATTTGGTGCGCTATATTTGCGCATGCTCTTGGACTTCATCATTTGGAAATCTATCTTTATGATTATTTTTTGTTTGTAAATTCTATTTATTGAGAAATACTTAGGAAATTTATATATTGATAGAGCTACTATTTAATGCCGAATTTAAAACTAGAGGAGAAAAGTTTTAAAACAGTAGCTCTATCAATAGATTTCCGCTACTATTTGTCCCTCTTCATTCTTCCAAAAGGAAAACAAAAACACACCAATATATGTAGAAATTTGGAAAGTTTTTATAAACTACATAATATATTGGCACACCAGAGATAAGCAGCTAAATCCCTCACTGTAATTACGTATGTCAAGTACCTGTGAGGATTACAAAAAAGAAAAACTCAACTAGTGTATCGTTTAATTATCTTGCGCATGCATGCTCTTAGGCTTTATCATTATCTCATTATCTAGTCTTTTTTCTTTTTCTTTTTTTAAAAACATATATATATTTTTTTAGGACAAACATCTAATTTTTTAAATCCATGATGATAAGAAAAATCTAGTTTTTTAAATCCATGTAAGAAATCTTTCCTTTTATTAGTTGTAAATTACAAACACGTAGTAATTAAAAGAAAGAAAAAAGAAAAAAGAAGTTTATGTTTTTATTTTGTTAAAGGTGCCCCTGATATTATTCATGATATATATTTTTTGAGAATTCTATGAGTGCAGTTTGGTTTTGCTTTAAACCATAAATGGATTGAAAGCTAGACTTACACTTTTTTCTGTAAATGAGTGACCAACTCATGAGATAGAATATAGGAAACGCACGTATCGCCGCCACCAGCACTGCTAGACATATCCAAATGAGAGCAATCTTTTAGCTCTTGAACCGCCGCCACCAGCACCGCTTATAATATTTTTGCTTCATATAAATACTTTTTATTTAAATAATTTGTGATATGACTGATTTCTGATCACGACATAATTAAATACGTTTATTTACTTAATTTGTGCGTAGCAAGAACATTAAATATAGCTCCTAGTGGAAGACAAAGACCTATCTAAAGTCTAACCAGAGGGAGGGAGGGTGGCGTAAGTAAGGGCACTATAATTAGCCTTTCATGAGCAATCATTTCAGTTAGGTCATCCCACAAGGCAGAGCAAAACATGTTTGTGTTCCTCAATATATCTGCCTTCTGCTTTTGTTGCCACAGTTGACATAAATGCCAAAAAGACCAGCAAGGTAAGGTGTCTGTATTTGATCCATTTCCAGATACAAAGGCCTCAAATTATTAAGCATAAGATATTGAATTTTTCCATGATGTTAGCTCGATGACCTAATTCGTATGTGTAAAGATGCTCGTCTAAATCTTTTTAATTTTTGTATTGTTAAAATCACATTTCACGACACGTTAGCATAATTAATGGTCCCTCCAAAGTAATCTTATTTTTGATTGATTGATGAGATTGACAAATCATACATGTACTATAGTTGGTCCAAATTATTTTCAGATTAAGATAGTTCAAACGAAATTTAATATGATCAGTTGGATGGCTGGGCACGAGACAGTTGAATCCAAAATGGACCAACAATTAATTGACTGTCAATGCAACACGTAGCAGTTTGTAGTTGTAGCTGCCAATGCTCCTAAGTAAGTCCATCTTTTTTCCTGGGAGGGAAGCCATTAAAGGATATCATTGGCGGCTTGGTTTTAGAATGAGTTTCTTTTGTTTTCAATGGATATCATTGGCGGGTGCGTCTGTTTCAGTCATTTGGTTAGAAGAGAAAAAATGATGGCAACCTAATTAGTGAATGTGAAGAAGACAGACTGAAATGGAGTCCAAGAAATTAATATCATAACACTGATGAGCTGGAGGCACAGAATAAAATTTGAAAATTAGTGCCCCAAATGTTTGTATTTGTTAGAGAGAGAGACTCATTAATTTCATCGTATTGCAAATCCGTGCGAAATTCAATTTGGATGAAACTCTTTTTTGTTGTTTTTTTGTTTTTGTTCGAAGTTTGAAAGGGGAGGTGCTATTTGCAGATAAATGCTCTTGTCACTGAACTATGAACTTGTACATTGACTCTTTTTTATTGTGCTTAGATGTGTCTTTGTTTTATACATAAAAAAAGAAAAATCCAACCAAGCAACAAACTCACCCATGAGAAACATTAATGAACCGCATTTGATTAGTTAAACTGTGAGACTATAGTTGAAAGGTGTTTGGTCACTTTCCAGCCCCATGCATATATAGCACCTCATTATAGACATTCTGATTACATGGATAACGTTGACAACATTGACATGTAATGAATATTAATAGGAAGGATTCGAATTCGGAGAAATTTTTGTATATTCCCGGTACACTAGCTAACTGGTGTACTAAATATTCATCAAAGACAATTTCCACTAAATAATAACGAACTTCCTAAAATTTCAACTTGGTGCTTTCCTATTTATTCATGTTCTTAGTGAGATTGCACCTCTTCTTTCATATTTTGGAAATTCTCTAATAACTATCCCCATTTTATTGTAATTGAGATGCAAGCTGTCATGGAGATTAGGAAACCACAAAACTCTACTAAAAACAAAGATGAAAAAAGGTTTAGGCCAACCCTGAGAATGGAAAAGTAACGACCTTGCCTTAACATGTGGGACAATATATGTCAAAATTGATGACTATATTACCACCATATGAGATCCTATTGCCAAATCAATAACCCTTTGCTTAGTGGGCATGCCTCGTATTATATATTTAAGTTTTTTTTTATATTTATTTTTAAAATGAACTTAAGACTTCATGAAAGAAAAAACAAATAAAAACCCACTCAGAAGCTATCAAATATATACCTAACTAATACCATACAAAAGAGAACTTCTAGCCCTTTCATTTTTTCTCCTTCTTCTAGCCGCCAGTAGCTTTCACCTTTGCAAGATTATGCATGTTATCTTTGATGATTAGGAAGTCACAAAGCGGATTCCGATAAAAGCATATGTATTTTTGGCTAATCAAAAAGCTGGGAAACAAAGTGATCATCAGCAAAAGTTTTTAAATCTTTTGAGATGTTAATGGATTACAGTCCTTGAGTTACTCATGAGTAGAAAAGAAACTGTACTTTGTTAGTCTTTGTTCTTAATTTTAAATCTACTGAAAGATCTTTGTCTTCTGTTTTTGTCTTGAAGACATTACAAAACAGAAGAGCTAGGGAAATCGAAAATAGGAAGAAAAAAAAGGAAATTGTGTGGATCAAAATGAAATATTCCATATCAAACAATTATCAAACTTTATATTTGAACATACTAAAAATGGTTAATTAAGTTCAAGACAATATTGATGTAATATGTAAAATGTCTTCAATAGTGAGTATCAGGAATCAATAGTTTTTGGATATATTAATATCTTGTTTATAATAAATCATACACTCTTCTTCTGCAACAATTGAGTATCAGAGATTATGCTTATTGGTCTCAGATTTAGTTGTGTATTAATTTTTATTTTATTTTAAAAAGAAACAAGTAAAATTGGGCTAGTGATTCTTTAAAAGCCCTCCTGCACTCTTCTTGAGTACCTTTCACCTTTGCAGGATTATGTGCCTGGTACAAATGGGAGTCGGCTTAGCTGGAAGCTCAAAACCAGCCCAATCGAAGAAGATGCACCCTAAGATTTGCTCAATTCACCCAAAGCTAATATTATATATGGTTTGCCTACACAGAAGCTGTTGTGGAAGCCAATCAAAGGATAAAACTATTCCCAGCCATGGCTCGATTTGTCCTTTTGTTTTGTTGTTTAAAAAAAAAAAAATTATATATATATTTAAACCATGAAAGTTAAATTTTTATAGGTTTGTTTTGAAATATTCAAAATTTGGGCTGGGCACATATATAGCTCCACATAAATTACTGTGTAAACCAAGCCAGCCCAATCTTATAAAATCACATTGTAAATTGGGCTTGTACGTAGAGAACAAAACCCCACAAGAGGAGTGGATTTTGTTCTTTATTTTCCTGGACTCAGAGGAACCAAAACTTTAAATAAACCAATGAGACGAATATGGAAATGCAAAGCATCTCTGAGGGAAGAGGTAAATGAGCAGGCAAACCTCACTTGCTTTTAATACATTAGCATTCTCATGCTCTAAGGGAAAATATACATACACTCTTCAACAACAAGACAATATTGCCTACTTTAAAATGAAGAAGTATATTAGGCCCCACTTGCTTTTAATAATAAAATACCATCACCACTCTCTAACCATCGCCAAAGAGAACAAAAAATCATGTCTAGATATAGTCCAATACTATATATGTTGTGCCAAACGTCACAAATTGGAACTGCAATACATTGAAAACATAATGAACTAAGAAAATACTTTTTTCAGAAAACAGAATATGAATATTGCTGACCCACAAAAGAATACAATGAAATCTCTAATATAGGAGGAGGTGGGAATATTTAAATGGGAGATTCACCTATTAAACCCAATATATGAGTAAAAATTATTATATAAAAAAATCCTATATGAAATGGACTTTAGAAATACACCAAAAGCCCATTTACAACATAACAAAAAGGCTTTTAACTTCTTTTAAATTACAAAACTGCCATTGATTTCTTAAAACAAACTCAACTCCAAAACCTCATAAAAAAATCAAAAACACTCATCAAAGTAATTTAATAATCAAAATTAAATTTAATAGGGCCAGTTGTCATTTTTTGGGTTTTTTTTATAGTTTGTTTATAGAAATTAAATGGTGTAGGATTTATCTATATTATTAGTGCGAAGAATGGGTATATGACTAAATATGTCTATTTAAATTCACTTGTTGACTTAAGAGCACATTCTTTAGATTTCTACCGTCTCCACATTCCTTTTATAACCTTGATTTATTGTTCTATTAATGGTCCATACATCTCTCATAGAATTTCCAAATTATGGCTTCATATTCTTCGTTCCAAATTATGGCTTATATTAGTTACCTGATTTCATGAGGATTTTTTTGGACAATTTAGGATTGCTTGGCTTGGCAGCAGAGTAATCTTGTTCCACAAGTAAAAGATATTGTAGAGAAGGCCGAGGGTTTTCTTTTTAAGGCTGTATAAAAGCCCCCTTCTCATTCCACCTCCATTCACAACCACCATTACAACAACATCAAAACTCTAAGCACAGAGCCTCTGTGGTTCCAACAACAATGGACCTCAAAGAATCAGTACGCAACCAAACTGACGTGGGCCTAAGAATGACGAGGCACCTGTTTCTGGCTGAAGCCAAGGGGCAGAACATGGTGTGCTCGCCGATGTCTATCCATGTTGTGTTGAGCATGATTGCAGCTAGCACAAAGGGTCCAATCCAAGACGAGTTGCTCTCTTCCCTAAAGTCCACGTCCACCGGAGAACTCAACTCCCTCGCCTCCAATCTCCTCCCTCTGGTGTTTGCCGACGGCTCCCCCAGCGGGGGTCCCTGCCTGTCCTTTGCGAATGGCGGTTGGGTCGACACGTCTCTCCCTCTCAAGCTCTCTTTCAAAGAGGTGGTGGATACTTTTTACAAGGCGGCTCAAAGGCATGTCGATTTCCAGAACAAGGCTGAAGAAGCAAGAGCTGAAGTCAACTCATGGGCTGAAAAGGAGACTAAGGGCGTTATTAGAGAGGTTCTTCCTCCTCGGGCAGTTGACAGCTCAACAAGGGTCATCTTAGCAAATGCATTATACTTCAAAGGAACTTGGGATGATGACCCGTTTCTGTACTAAAAAACAAAGGACTATGTCTTCCACCTTCTCAATGGGAGATCAAAAGTAGAGGCACCCTTCATGACTATCTACAAGAGGCAGTTTATACGTCCCTTTGACGGCTTCAAAGTCTTAAAACTTCCATACAAACAAGCATACGATGAGAAGAGGCGTTTTTGCATGTGCTTGTTTCTTCCAGATGAAAAAGATGGTCTGCCAGCTCTGGTTGAGAGAGTTTGTTCTGAGCCAGGCTTCTTAGATCGCCATATTCCATATTTCAAAGATGAAGTGGGTATCGTCAAAATCCCGAAGTTTAAGATTACTTCTTGGTTTGAAGTTTGGGGCATTCTCGAGCAGTTAGGTTTGAAGCTTCCTTTCAAATTGACAGAGATGGTGGAAGCGCCTCCGGGTCAGGACCTTTCTGTTTCCAAAATGCTCCAGAAAGCCGTCATCGAAGTTAATGAAGAGGGAACGGAAGCTGCCGCTGTTACAGTCACCAGTGCGAGCTTCTCATTGGTAGCATTGGAGCCTAGGAAGAAGATAGACTTTGTGGCAGATCACCCATTCCTGTTTTTGATCAGAGAGGAAATGACTGGAGCGGTGTTGTTCATTGGGCAGCTGCTCAATCCTCTTCAAGGCTGATTATACTAGACTAGTATTAATAAATATGTCCTCTTTTTGTTTATTTTTCTTTGTATTAAAAATCTGATTCATTCAGTTAGGACTTTTATATATTTAATTATCTGTGTCAGCCAGTGTTTACATCCCTCTTCAATTTGAGGTGGTTTCAAGGGAGTCTTAAGTTTTGGCGGAGATTATCAATTACAAACAAGCTAGAAACGTTTATGAAAGTTTTTAACTTTCATCGTTGATATATTATTTAATTCTTTTTTCTTATCAAAACCTCGTTTGCCCTAGTTTGTGTGAAGAACTTCATAAAAGAGGTGCGTAGATTTTGTCACATTTAGTCTAGCTACTTGGATGCTTTTCTTAGTTTTTACATACAGGTGGTCTTAAACTATATATATATATATATAGGGACGAAATTATATGGACATCCATTTATGTGGCTGATCATCCATTTATGTTCTTGATCAGAGACGAAGTTACTAGAACAGTGTTGTTCGTTGGGTATGTGCTCAATCCTCTTGTAAGCTAATTATTATTGTATGATATTAAATGACCCCTTTATACTGGAGAAGGATTGAAGAAAGTGTGCTGATGAAACCAAACAAGTATATATGCATGTCTTCGGTGTTAAAAAAACAAAAAAAGCATGTTGATGTGGTATTTATATTTAGCTATTGCCTAAACAAATACATGTTTGCAATCTCGCACCTTGTCACCACACCACCAGAGAAACCATTAGATTGCGTAATTAGGCAAGCTTGTTTTGACATAGAATCTCTTTGTAAATAGCATTTTAGTCTATAATAATCTCAACCGTTGTAATAATCTATTCACTTAAAACATTGGCATGTCATCGAACTTTGAGTTATATCGTTTCTTACTTCTGTTAACATTGAAGCCATCAGTTTATTTATAGATTGCTTGTTTTTTGCCTTTGCCCTGGATTTTTTCTGGGAATGAAAGAGAATGAGAGAAGCTCTCTCGTCAATTTTCTTATTTACTTCTATAAATCCAAATCTCTCTCCCTCACTCTCACATATTTGAAGAGGGTCTTCTGTCTCAACGAAATCCAAATCTGGAGAAGCCTACATGCATATTTGCTTTGATCACCCCTCTGGACCTTGAACATAATTCTCAAAGTAGAAAAAATTATGAATACCAATTTTGGGGTTTCTTCAAAATGAAGCTCAGATGATCAAGTAGGACAATAAGTGTAGGGAACTAAAAATTACCCGAATGTAGAGATCGGAGATGAGCAACTCCATCTCACGACGAGCCAATGGTGCGCGCCTGTTGGTGGCGTGTGACGTCGAGACTTCAACTGACGGAATCGCAAAGACGAGAGGAGGCAGCGAGGGCGGTGCTCAGATGCCCAGTCTTAATAGTTACTGATGAGAGAGAGGGACGAAGAGAGAGATGGAGAGAGAGTTTCAAGCTTCTGCTATGGAGGCTTCAAGCTTGAGCTCGACCAGAAGAAGATCAGAGCAAGCGTCGCTCAAGCGATGAGACGAGTAGAAAAAAAATTCAAATAATACAGACTTTTTCTATTTTCTAATTTTGTTTTTTAGTTTATTTTGGATTTGAGTTTTTAAAAGTATGCCAACCAAACGGGTTTTTCTGTCTTTTAACTTAAAATATATTTTTGAGTTTATAAAATTGGATTCAAATCCAATACCAAACAGCCCTTGAGCTTCTTAAATAAGCCCATGTTTGGTTTATGAGGGTTACCCTCCGAATTTAGATTTCCATCGTTTAAATTTTGGGCAATTAATAATTTCATTATTTGGATTTATATATGTCCAATTGTGTAAATGATAGAAATTACAGTGAAAAGAAATTCATGCTCAATTGGAATTGCGTAATGATGACTCTGTTGACAAAAATTAAACTCGGGAATCTCATCCCCAAGTTCCACAATTTTTCCCGCTCGTCATTTAATAAGTAACATGTTTAAGTTGCCAATAAATAAATTATATAATATTTTAATATAAGAATATTGCATGTTTGCTTTTTTTAAACGTGTATTTTACCCAGTCTTTACAACTTGTACTAAAACAGATGTAACATAGAAAAATATGTACGTACATGTTTAATACAAATATCAAAAGTGAAAATGCTTAATTCTTTATACGATATGAGTAATAACTCTGGAAAAGTAAAAATATCAAAAGGGGATAATAGAGACTCAGATAATGACCTAATAATAATGGGTAATGTTCCAAACTACTCTTATCGATAAACGAAAAATTGGCGAAATATATATATATCAAAAAGATCCCGATATATTATAAATAGAATATACGAATATTAAACATGAAAATGCTTAATTCTTTATAAGGGTAATAACTCTGGAAAAGTAAACAAATCAAAATGAAACAATAGAGACTCAGGTAATAGCCTTAGAGTAATGTATAATGTTCTAAACTACTCTTATCGATAAACGAAAAAGTGGAGAAATATCTTTATATATATATATAAAAGGATCCCAGTATATTATAAATAGTATAGCCCCAAATTTATACTATTTATTTAAAAAATAATAATAAAGAAGACCCTAGTAAAGCTGAACGGCTATAATATTTTTTTTTATAAAATAAAAAACCTAGTATAGCCTCTCGGCTATGCTATTTATTTATTTTTTAAAAGAAGGCCCGCCTGTTGGGTTCATTTTTACACATGATTTATCATGTTATTCATCCAATATTTTGAGTTAGTTCTTGAATTTTTATAGCTTTGTACTTCTTTTTTGTGTTTTCATAGACTTTACCCTGGTTAGAATGAAAATTAGCTAAAAATGCATTATTTGTTATAAATTCTGTTTTTGTTCATTTTCGTAGGTCAACTTCTTGGCCTTGGATTAGCATGCTCCGGTGCTCTGATGAAGTGAATATCTTCACGAAACTTGTTCCAATGGATGTTGACTACAACATATCCGAATTTGAGTTCCATTGAAGAAGTATAACTTATCCAATTGATCCAGCATGTTACCACAGCTCTAGAGATTTGTCTTAGGCCAATTTTTACCTCCATGATGTCATCTTGATTCTTCTTGTTACCATACCATTTGGTAACAAGAATTTACTTTGATGAAGTACAATTTTCTGAGACAAAGAGCATCTTTGTGAAGACAAAAACCAAAAAGCCATCATGACTAAAGAAAAGAATGATTATGTTATTGATGGGTGAGTTGGAAAGGAGGAGAGAGAAGGATGGGCAAAAGATAATGAATGTGCATCAGCTATTTTTGGAATCATTATTCAATTTTGTAGAGATTTTGGGAGCTAGAGAGCTAGAGAAGGAAGACAAGGTGCACGCAAGCAAGAAGTGGAAGAAGATTTCCACCATTAAAGACCTTGAGCTTCCATCACTTTCACAAAATCTGTAAACTCTTTCTAGTTTTATTTTGAATTTGTGTTTGAAATAAGTATGAGGAACTAAACTCCATAGCTAGGGCTTATGTTGAAGCCCTAAACATGAATACTCTATTGTTTTGATGCTTGAGTGTATGAATTTCTAGATATTGTTGATGAATTCCCATTCACTAAAATAATCTATCCTTGATGTATGTTTTTCTTTGATTGATCACCTTTGAAAGCATGCCTCTTGAGGTTGTTGGGATTATATGTACCATCATATCTTCCTAAGCAACAAATGGATGAAGTAAGAATCATCCATGTGAATTGGTTTCTTTGATGCCTAATGTAAACATCATACTATTAGGGTTCTTGTGATGTTTATATTCTCTTTGAAATTAATGGGTTTTTCTTGCAATCAAATTGAAGTACTAAGCACACCTAGATTGATTATAGGGAAGGCACAAGTATTGTAGCACTAGCCATGCACTCTACTTATACTAGAGAGAATCAATGCATCTTGAGCCACTAGACCCGATCTTGATTGCGAACATCTTCATCAACACATTTAGAATTCATCACTTGAGTGTCCATGAACATGGGTAGGATTGTTTAGGGTGGATTCCGAAACCCTAGTGTTTGTTACATATCATTTTCACACTTTGATTTTCATCTCATTCTTGTTACATTTAGAGTTCGATTACTTTCAAACATTAGAATTAGATCACTTGAACCAAATCGAAACCCCCCCCCCCCCGCCCCCCAATTTTTTGTGTGTTTGTGTTGTTTGAAACATTGTGTGTTTTCTTTACTGAATTTTGCTTATTTCTATAATTGTTTTTTACATTTGGTTTGCGTTGAGTTTTTCTTTTTTCTGTGCCGAATCCAACCGTATAAAGAATTGGACAGATGTCGAAACTGGAAAACAAAGAAACGAATCTGCCTAAAACGACCGGTCGCCACTGTTCATGCGACTAGTAGCTTTTCTTTTTTCATTTTGGTCCACTTTGTGTCCTTCCTTTTTCCGTGCTGAATCCAACCGTATAAAGAACGTGAAATTTGGACTAACGGTTGGAAAGTTATAGGTCAAAAACTGAACAAAGGTCGAACGTGAAATTTGTGTTTATCTTTGGTGTCTTGTTTTGTTTAATTTCTTTTTACCTTTCTTTACTTGTTTTTAGTTTCCAATTTGTATCTTGCATTTGTGTTGTGTTAAATAAGTGTTCTTTGCATACCCAAATTAGAATTTGTAGTAAGCCGCAGTTCCTCGTGGAATCGACCTAGTACGTACTTATAAAATCTATACCTCAATAGATTCATGCATTTGCAGATATTTTTAAACGTGGTATAATCACACGAATTATACTCTTTCAACACATTATATTTAAACGGTATAGCTGAGTGGCTATACGTTTTTTTTATAAAACAATTTAAGAAAAATTTACCCTTATAGTTGCATTATTTTATACTTTATAGATATTAATTTGCTAGTTTCAAAATATCCAAAGCATATATATAAGAGAGAAATTTCACATGGAATGTAAAAATTACTAATAAAATATGAAAAGTTCGGCCACTATATAATATTTTAATATAATTTATTTAAATTTTTTAACATATATTATTTATTTTCAATAATATGTGAAAAATCATGTGTATAATACATGAATTTTGTGTGTATTATTAAATTTTTTGTAAAAAACACATGTATTAAACATGAAAAATATGTACATATGTGTACAATACAAGTATTGCACGTTTACTTATTAAAAAAGTGTATTTTAACGAGCCTTCAAGCCATGTATTGAAAATGGATGTATTATAGAAAAATACGTACGTACGTGTTTAATACGAATATCAAACGTGAAAATTCTTAATTCTTTGTACGAGTAATAACTCAGAAAAAGTAAAAAAATCAAAAGGGGACAATAGCGACTCGGGTAATGGCCTAATAGTAATGGATAATGCTACAAACTACTCTTATCGATAAATGAAAAATTGGCGAATTTTATTTAAAAAATAGTTCCCAGGTATATTGACCCTATACGCCTCTTTTATCTCGACATGCATCAGGGGAGGTGAAACGGAGAGGAGGGCAGCCCTCGTGGAACAAAACGAAGCTGGATAGCTCAGTCTGGGGTTGGGGAGGGGTAGTAGAGGACATAAAGACTCCGACTCGCTTCGCTCGGACAGCCCTTGGTCTTGTTTGTCTACGGTTTCTTTCGCTTTATTGAAGTACCGTTCGAGGGGGAGATCTAACTCCTTACCAGGAGTCTTACTCTAACATTAGTGGTTGACGAAAGATCTGCAAGAGAGTGAGGCTCCCCGACAGGAGCCGAATGGTATTTCAATAGGGCAATGAAGACAAACAAGTAGGCTACCCCGAGCGGAGCAGAATAGGTGTTGTGTATATTCAGCTGCACCAAAATGGATTCAGCTGCATCCTCAACTTGTGATACTCGCAAGTGCACGAGCCGTTGGTAGTTTAGCATATGTAAGTGCGAGGTCGATTCCACAGGGATTGGTGATTGAATGATCCAACTCAGTTTTCCTACACAAAACAGAAATGGAAACAAAAGAAACAAAACAAGAAGAAAGAATGTACATTACAAGAAAAATAAATTACAACTAAGAAAACATTAAGGAAACTAAGAGAACTTTGAGGAAGAAAGGAAGTGTTTGAGAACTTTGAGGAGGGAGAAGAAAGTGTTTGAGAAGTGTTTGGGACATGGAGAATTTTGGAAGAGAGTTTGAGAACTTGGAGAATTTGGTGAAGGAATGAGAATTGTGTTTGAGAACTTTAGAGAATGGAGAAGTGTTTGAGAGATTTGGAGACTTTTGGAAGAAAATGTGTTTGGGAGCTGTTTCAAGAACATGGAGAGTTTTTGGAGAGAAAGAGAGAGATGTTGAGAACATGGGGAATTTGGAAGGGAAAGGAAGGTAAGTGTTTGAGAGCTTTAGAGAGGGGAGAAGTGTTTGAAGAATTTAGAAGAAGAGAAAAGAAAAATGCTTGAGATTTATAGTACTAGGATCTTGTTACAACAATTGAGAACTACAAAAGGGAAACTAAGAGAATTTGAGGGAGAGAAGGGAAGGGAGCTCTAGAGAAGTGTTTGAGAGCTCCCCCCTTGGGGTGTGTTTACAAGCTTAGAGAACTTCCCTATTTATAGGCTTAGGGGAGATGAAAATCTGAATATACAATTGAATTCACTAACCACACTAACTTCACCTAACACACAACACTTAATTCACCAACCTAACCTAACACATAATTGCATTTGAAAACAATTCCTCTTGTCTTTAGGCTTAGTGTTGCATCATCCACTTCAACATCTTTCAATTCATTTGGTTGCTGCAAAATTCCACTCAATTATAGGAATTGAATATGCTTCACCTAACTTCCCCACAATCAATAACACCTCATGCATATGTCATGCATGACAATGCATTTCAGCCAGCTTGTGTGCTCGTTTTGGGCTTGTTTCTCCATCCATAAAATTCTGGAAAAATATGGATCTTGAAGCTCTTTGTCTTATCTTTCCAAGCATATGCAGCCCAACTCAAGGAAAAATCCGGAAGGCCTTCAAATGTGATTTTTGGCCCAGTAACGCAGATGCTGCCGAATTTGACCTTAAGTTACCAAAACATGTATAACTTTCTCTAGACGACTCGGAATCATGAACCGTAAAATTCTACAGAAAATAGACTTCTGTATATTTCCAATGATGTATGGCTCATTATCTGGTTCTTCTTGAGTAAGTACAGTCCAATCCGTGAAGTTGACTGATCTGCAGACACCGTTTTGAGCTAATTTGTCTCCAAAATGCAATTAGTGAGTCTCAAGCTTATTACACTGAAACAAACACAAAACTTATTAAAAGCACAAGTTTAACTCAAAAACATAACTAAATCATAAGTTAGAAGGGTACAAAATGATATGTAAATATGCACTGATCAATAGGCGCACGGCTATACTATCTTAGCAATGTAATTTTTCTTTCTTTGAGGATCAACTGGCTGCTCTACTTTTTATAATCCCAACTCAATATACTTGGTGCATCTGTCCTAAATTTAGGATTGGCTTACAACATAATGCATTTTCCTTTTGCTGTTGTATACTAATAATAATAATGATAATAAAACATAGTTTTGGTGTTGCATTTTATTCACTGGTTATGTCCTCAAAAGTACATATTGAGGAACAAAGACTAGAATTCAAAAGTTGGAAAGGAAAATTTGATTTGTGTGTAAGCAAGCATTACTGATTTTGTTGCATTATGTAGGTTTCATAGACTAATTGTGATGCAAGAATGTCCACAATTGCAGATCCAACTGACTTGAACATGGTAATCTCCTCACAACTTCTTCTCCTAACCTTGTCTCCTTTGATTAACTCCACCAGCATCCCACAAACATTTGCCTTCCCTCCCAATCACCCTTCTCTCAAACATTTACCTCCACCAACGCAGCCTTATTATCAACAAACACTCTCCCTCTCCTCATCGCCTCATCATCACAAGAGGTCCTGTAAAGGGTCATTGCAGTGCCATCCATGGTGGCCAAGGTTTGCCCCGTTGTGGAGCTGATATGAGGTCTATGGGCCCTCATGCAATTTAGGCTTTGTGAAAAGACATTCTCACAACCCACAGCCAATTGAACTGGCTACCTTTTCCAATTCAGTCTTCGTGGTTTGAAACTCACACTTCAAAGTGCGTAACTCGGTAGATGAGAGTTTATCCTGCATACATGTATAATGCAACTGTTACAATACTTGCAAAATATCACTCAAATATTGCTACTATATTGCTATCGTATTGTCTATATATTGATTATATAGCAGCGTCATTAAGTTTATTATTTTCCTATATATTGCAAAAAGGTCATGCTCACCTTAGAAGACGAGGGAAGGGTACTTGTTTAGTCAACTTTGTCATCTTTTTCTTCAACGGAAGTGCTGGTATTTTTTTCAGCCTCATTGGCAAACAATTCAACAATTTCTTCAGTGTTTTCATCATTGTCACCCCAAGTCCAATAGGGTTGTTGCTTGTCAATTAGAGTTGGGCGGAGAAGTTGCACATCAACCTGCAATTTACACTTACAAAATACATATCAGTAAACTTGGCTCACAGTTTACAAAATACAAAATACATATCATTTTCATATGCATAACATAATCATTACAAACATAACTAAACTCACAGTTTTCGAATACTTGGCTCATTAGCTCGTGAAAACGAGCCCAAAGTATTGCTCCTCCATTGTAGTATACGGGGGATGTGGCCATTCTCTTCGTGCACAACAACATGCAGTGTAACCAATGCTGGAAACACCTCACACCAAAATCCATTGTTGTCTTTGATTTTTGTTTAGATTTTTTTGTTTTTGTAGTTTTTTGGGGCACTTTTACTCTATGGTAATCTGCACAAAGTGCCTTCAAAAGTGAAGCATTTGTCTTTGCATATGAAACAGCGCCCCATGGATACTTCTGAAACTCTTCAAGGTTTTCCGACAATTTCAAATACCACATGTCAATGTTAACATCTTTTTCACTACCCAACAGCACAAAAACAGCAAAATATAGAAATCCAAGCTTTACGGCATCTTCCTCATTAGCGTAGTCGATGAAAGCTTTTTCTAGTTCGGAAAGGGTGACAGTTTTATTGTTACAAAAGTATTTCTTTTTCAATGAGCAGTTTTCGTTAGTTGCAATCAGAATGAAAGGAAGGTTTCCAAACCTTAGCCCCGTGATGACACAAAATTGATGCCAACAATGAATTTTATCCCGTTCACTTGGGAAACTGTCTTCGGATTAGCCTTCCTCAACAACAACCCGTGGACAATTTGTGCAGTACACTTAAGGTCCTCAATTAGTAATAGATGACCAAAACAACTGTCTTGGAACCTTTGTAACTGTTGCGGACTCAATTTCTCCTTAATTGTACTGATAGGGGTCTTTGTATGGGAAAGGGACAACGGCTTTCCCTGGAACTTTTCATCCTCATCAATCATCAACTTTACTTTAGAAACCATATTTCCCTGCACACCAACATTATACAAATAATATCAGGTCGTTGAAATATATACAATAACAAAGCAATAAACACACAATATAGAGCCAAATCAAGGCAATAGGCACGAGATGTATCAAGTGATAAAACAACAATACAGGGGCAATATAACTTGATATGCAATGCGAATTCATATCAGGTATATTTTCTCTCCACAAGTCTTGTACCTTCAAGGCTTGTCCCTTTCCCATGGCAGGAAGAATACGAATTCATTGTACCTTCAAGGCTTATATTTTCTCTCCACAAGTCTTGCTCTTATATTTTCCCATTTTCTTCTCTTATATTTTCTCTCCACAAAGCTTGCTCTTATATTTTCCCACTTCCTTCTCTTATATTTTCTCTCCTCAAGGCTTCCTAAAAAATGCCACAAATCCCATTTGATACATCACTTTCATTTATTATGCTATGTATAAGACAATGTCTGGTTTATTGGATTAAACTGTGGAATGAAATGGCCATTCCCATCAACTGTCAATCCCCCAAAATGTGAAATAATACCAATTGCATTTTTTACCCAATTTTAGTTTCTTATTTACTCTCAAACTCTCTCCACACTCCACTGTTATCTACATTCCATTTTACTAAATATGGATTACATTCCATCCGCAAACCAAACACCACCCAATTGTCAAAGTGATTTCATGCCCCAAGGATGAACTTCATACACGGTTTGAGAGCAAAGCCTAAAAGAAATAGCCCAACTGCATCAATGCTTCCCACAATCTACTCATCACCATACTTATATACATGTATGTCATAAAAAGAGAACAAATGAAATACAATACAAATGGAACATCAAAAGAAAATTTATGGACTCTGCTTGTATAGTCTAAGTGGCTATTTCTGTACAAACTACAGACATAAAAAAGAAATTCAGAAATAATCATTCAATTCACATAAATTCAGAAATAATCATTTTAGTCACACAAAAATTCAGAAATAATCATTCAATTCATGCTTACAAACATACAAAATGAAAAATCACATAATATGGATTAGAAGAACTTGAATAATTGAGTCGAGGCAAGTGTTGGACACTCTGACCTTAAGACGAATTACGCCCTACACAAGTGCTTATGGGACGACTCATGTCGTTGTAAAAGAAGCACTACAATTCACGACTCTTTGAACCAGATTATGTAGGAAACCCTCTTTGTATTCAAATAGATAAACAGTGACTAAATCAATTCCCTTATTTTAATTGCAGAAAGACTACTGTATTTATAGATACTAAAGAACCCTTTCCAAAAGGGTATGTCCCAATATAAAAAACCAACTAATGCATCCATTGAATAAACAGGTGCTTTGGTACCTCTTCCTAAAACTTGACAAAGGACACCATTGTCCAATGAACTCTATTAATTTCCATTCAAATAGGAAAATAAATATTAGTTAATATTAAATTTCCAACAAAAGTCACTGCAACTGCAAAACAAACTATAAAGATTCATGTGGCTAATGTAGAGACTAGAAATGAAAACCTACAATTTCCCTTCTTTAGATGAAACAAAACAACAAAGAAACACATAATCCAATTGCATAAATTGCCAAAACCATTAAAACCACAATGGAACGGGAATAAAACCATAATAAACTAGCAATACAACAGCACTACGAAATGCGAATACAACACCACTAAAATAGCAATACAGCAGCAAGAAAACAGCAATACAACAGCAAAACAATAGCAATCAAGTGAATGCAAAATCAAATGCAAGAATCAATCCACAAAGAACAAACCCATTCACTGTTTCAAACAAGGAATCATCATAATCAGACAATTTCAGAACAAACCCTAAACCCTAAACCAATTTCAGAAAAACTCCTAAACCAATTTCAGAGAAATCCCTAAACTATAAACCAATTTCAAAAAATCCTCTAAACCCTAAACCAATTTCGAAGAAACCCCTAAACCAATTTCATAGAAACCCATAAACCCTAAACCATATTCAGAGTCACCCCTAAACCAATTTTAGAGAAAACCCTAAACTGTAAACCAATTTTAAGAGAATCTCCTAAACCCTAAACCAATTTCTAAGAAACACCTAAAACAATTTCATAGAAACCCATAAACCCTAAACCAAATTCAAACTAAGAAAATGACGATGAACAGTACCTTTTAGAGGTGAATGATGGAGTTGAGCTTCAATGAACACACACCGCTGAGGCAGGAAGAGCACTGCGCGAGAGAGAGAGAGCTACATGAGAGAGAGCTGCGCAAAAGAGACCGAGAGAGCAGCGAGCTACAAATAAAAATAAATACTATACCTTGGTGCTCATATTTTGGCTATAATCTACATTGGAGGAGGAGGAGAGACGACTCGGTGCAAGTTGCGAATAAACTCCAATGCTTGGAAGGCTTGCCCACGCATTTACTATTCAATTAATATTATTTTCACCAAATTATAGAAAAAATACAAATAAACAAAAAACAAAGTGTCGGTCGGTTGGCCATGCTTATTATGCCATATATACCCTACCCACCATTACTTCTTACTTTTTTTCTTTTTTTGTTGTTGGACCCTACGCACCATTACAACCAAAAAATAAAATAAAAAGTAAAAAAATAAATAAAAAGAAGATTGTGATGTAAGGATTTGGTTGGCTTTTCTTAATTTTGGTAGTGTCAGTCGAGAGGCGGAGCCACAGTGGGGTCAGTGGGGTCGCACGACCTCTTGGAAGCCATGGAAATAAGCTTAGAGGCCCCTTGGAGCTGCTGGTGCGACCTCTTGGAGTTGCACACCAAGTGGTCGATGAAATGGCTGAAAGAACAAAGGGCTTGCAACCTGGAGAAGAAAGCTGCGTGCGGACTGTTTTTTTTTTAAACAACCTGGGCAAAACGACGTCGTTTTGTCAAAGGGAATTTTTTTAAATGACCTGGCCAAAACTACGTCGTTTTGGGCTAGGTCTGAAATTAAAAAAAAATTAAAAAAGGGCCAGCCTATCCTCCTCTAGCTAGCCACTGCTTCAGACCCGATTCTTCTCTAAAACCCCCAATTTTTTTTTGTTTTCTCCTCCAACTCAATCCCCCTAATGATGTGTACATTTTTTACGAAAGTAATTTAGCCTTAAGAAGAAGTTATGGCTATTTTGAGGAATCTTTTGCAGCCGATGATATCATAACCCTATCGAAAACCAGCCAAATTGTGTTTGCCATGCTACTTCCCAATCTGTCATGAATGACATTCTTTGGATCTATTTATAATCTGTAAACAAACAAATAGTAGACTGAAGTAATGGATTGTGAGTTTTTATTTTCATTATTTTGTATATGTAGAATATATTTAATTTAATTGAAATCCAATTCTGATTATATTGATATTTTGTTTATATTGTGAGTTTTTATTTTCATTATTTTGTATATGTAGAATATATTTAATTTAATTGAAATTCAATTCATAATTATTTTGATTATGTTGATGGTTTGTTTATATTGTGAGTATTTATTTTGATTATTTTGTATATGTATAATTATTATGGAACGGTTTTTTAAGAGAAAATCACCATCGGGTTCGGGTATATGTAGAATTCTTAATTGAAACCCAATTCATATTTATTTTGATTATTTTGCTTGTTTATATTGAGAGAGATTTTTTTACTTGTATTGAAAATGAAGTTATAATGCTACATTTTCAAAATATGAAACCTCGTCGTGGACAATTATAGTTTGTAATGTTGTTTCCATTATGAATTATGAATGAAAGTACTATGATTTAATTTTCAATATTTTTTTCCATCCTAAATTTTTATTCGGACTTTTACACTACTACCCCTTGTGGTACGATTCCTGACTCCGCCGCGGGTGTCAGTTTAGTCATTCAAATTAGTGGGAAAAAGGTGGTTAAGAGGAGCCTAAAAGGAAACACCAACGGTCGGTCAGCAATGACTAATTTAATTTCCTTGATTATATAAATATGAAGAAAATTATATTTAACCAAATTGGACCGTTCTACCCATAAAGCAACAAATTATTCTAGGTTTTTATAAAGGTTTCAATTTTTGCTAGCACGTAATTTTCTGAATATTAATGCTACCAATATCCGCTGACTCCGTATTTGGTAAACCTCATAGGCCATAAAAATCACACATCGTTAGCTTAAAGCATCTCCAAAGAATATGTTAAATACAAAATACAAAATATAAATTTAATGGCTGATCTCACAATTTAACATCTTGCATAATTTTACAACTCATCCGATATGTCAAATTAAAATATTATTTTATTATATTAGTGCTCATTTATTTATTACTTTCTTAAATGAATGTATTTTTATATTTTACTATTAAGAGTAATTCATTAATCAAGTTAAAATATTATAAATTAATTATACAATGTAACATAAATATAATTAAACAAAACAACAACAACAACAACAAAATATCATCCATCTCCACGTTGGTTGGTTGATTAAAAGAACATAAAAAAGATCAACATAAATTTTCAACTGTCAAAAAATCAATAATATTGTAGTGTCAAGTGACGATAAAAAAGGAAAAGATTTTAAAAGAAAAATAATAATGACAGCATATACATGAAACAATAACAAGAAGAAAAAATTATAGATAAGTATTAAATGAAATGATAAAGCCACAACCAGATGGGCAAAGAAATAATAAAATAATCAAAAGACGTCTCTAGGAATTGACTACAATTTTGACATGCCATTCCATGTAGACTATAGCAGTTCAGTTAGAATAAATTTCATACGTTATTTTTATCCGTACCACTTATAACTTGACATCTTCTTTGAAGATGCTCCTATCCGTGAATAAAATGCTCACAATTACAAAGGTGCATTAAGACATTTGACTCTTCTTCTTGAAAGAGTGAACATCTTCAATTAATATGTTAAATTGTCATGCACATGAACATAAAATAATAAAAATTAAAGGATAAAATGGTTTCAACCAAGAAAGTTAATCTCAAAGCCATTAAATGGTTAAAAGGTTAATGAGGAATTTTACTTTATCATCAACATATATAAATATTAAAAAGGGTAAATAAAGTGGTAACATAAAATGCCCTAAGATATACTAAATACTAAGGCAGTTAGAAGAAAAATATATATATACTCAATTTCCAGAGAATTTTTTCAAAGATGTACTACTAAAAAATTGGGCTAAAAGCATGAATTCCATTCGTGCTCTTTATGTTAAATAACACGGATATTCGTGCTCTATAAAGCTGGCCACACTGCAGCCGCTTTAAAGTTATCAATGCTCTTTATAGGAGTTTTCATTGATTATAAAGTACAAATTTATTACTTCATGACAGATATTTTAGAGCACAAAATAAAGCATTTGTGCTTATAGAGTAGATGGCCCCACCAAAACTCCACCTCTTGACAGTAGCTCTTTGAGAATATGAAAATAATACTTTTTTATTCAATATGGACACAAATTTCTCTAAACGTGGCTAAAAGGCAAACTTTTATAAAAACAAAATTAAAAAAATGAAAATAAACTCATATACCAAAAACAAATAAATTTTGTTACAATAATTATTTTGTACAACTCTGAGTATCTCTATATTTTATTGATTTGCAATACACCTCACAAAATTTGCAACAAAGTCCCTCCTAAGTCCTGACAATATCATCGTCTAATATCCAGATCTGCTTTCTTCCTCCAATTTCTCTAACATCTTCATCTTCCCATTTCAAAACTGCACACAATCAGATTCAGTGAACAAAAACAAAGATGCTAAAAAATTACCCGAAATCAAATCAAAGCAAATTTAATTGATATCAAAATATTGGGCATAACAAAATTCTCAAAGAAATAGAACTCAAGATTCATTCATAAACTCACCCACAAACAACAAATTTCATGCCCAAAATCGAAGAAAGAAATTAAATAAGATAAACCTAGATTCTCATATCAGCACCCAAAAAGAGATAAACAAAAAACTAGAAAGAAAATGAGTGTTGCTATTTCCACGCACTTGTCCCACGCACTTGTCCTATTTTCCCACCCACCTTATCTTCCCACCCATCATATAAATTTTAAAAAATACAATCCTATTTTTCCACCCACCAATATTCCTAAAATACCCTTTTAATTATTACCTCATTTCCTCCCTCCTTTTTTTTTTTTTGAAAATTAGCGATAGTATTGCATAAGACAAAGGTTACATGAGGTCGGCAAGCAAATCCTTCTGAATAAAATCAGGAGGCTGCTCCCAAAAGCAAACTTGCTGAGTTGAAAGTGCAAAACGAGCGATACAGTGTGCTACATTATTGCCTTCTCTAAGAACATGGGATAGAGAACAAGAATCCCACTGAGTGAGGAGAAATCTGGCATCATCAATGAAGCGACCCAAGCTTCTAAGGTGTCATTGTTGGGGCTATTAACAGCAAGGACAAGAGCCTGTGAGTCGCTTTCCAAAGCCACAGGAATGCCCTGCCAAGTTTGAGCAACAGCTAATCCTTCGAGAAGAGCCAGGGCCTCCACATGTGCAGGGGAAAAAACATTCCCGAAGCATCGAGCTCTGCCACCCAAGAAACCACCTTGATCATCACGAACAACAATACCAACTCCCCCCTTACCAGTGGCGGGATTGAAGGCCCCATCAACATTGATTTTGACTAATCCAGGGGGAGGTTTATGCCATCTTACTTGATGCCTGGTGCTAGGAGGCTTGGCAATAAAATTGAGGCTGTGATACTCCAGGAGGAGATCCATCGCAGAAGAAGCAATTTCCACAGGGTGGTGCCTCTCATTGGACCAGACGCGAGCATTTCTCTCGTTCCATAGGGCCCACCATAAAATCATAATTTGTTCAACACGAGATTTTGAGCAAGTGTCAAAGACTCTGTTCGAGCAAGAACTTCAAGCTCGGTTCAGCCCCATCCTGAAACCAAAGGCCCATTGGACTGGTAGACCCAAGAGAAACCGCAAAAGGGCAAGATAGGAGAACATGGAAGGCTGACTCCTCTGTCTTACCAGAACACACAACCAAGCAGGTTCCCATCAACCCCACGAGTGATCAACCTATCCTTGGTTGGTAAGATATTTTGTGCAACTCGCCAAATGAAATGACGGACTTTTGGTGGAACCTTAGCCTCCCAAATGTGCTTCCAGAACTTGGTCCCATAAGACTCGAGTCGAAGAGGAGGCCAACTCATCCTCCATCAACATCAAACGACGGGCCACTTGATAGGCAGAGCGCACCGAGAAAATACCTTTTTTTATCAAAATGCCAGATAAGGCGATCAGAGGGCAGCGAAAGCTCAGAGGCAGTCGATAGATCAATTCGGCTTCATAAGGGGAAAGCCAAATCTGGATTAAGTCCTTCTTCCATTGCATTGTCTGATGATCAATTAGGGAGGCAACATAGTGTTCTGAGGCTCCAACCCCAGGGGGAAAAAACCTTGAAGGAATGAGGGAGAGGGAGCCAGCGATCTCCCCAAATTTTAACATCGCCCATCGCCCATCCCGATCTGCCATCTCGAACCGTGTTCAAGAACCACTCGAGCTTCACACAAGCTTTTCCACACATAGGAAGGGTTGCTGCCAACAGGAGCAGAAGGATCGACTGGGTAGGAAAATACCGAGCTTTCAGAATTGAGCAACCAAAGAATTAGGATTATGAAAAATCCTCCACACTTGCTTAGCTAGCAGAGCAAGATTAAAGGAGTGCAAGTGGCGGAACCCCAAGCCTCCGTCAGATTTAGGGCTGCATAGTTTATTCCAAGCCAACCAATGTATTTTCCTTTTATCCCCCTGTTGACCCCACCAGTATCTAGCCATTTGTTGTTGTAAATCCTCACAAACAAATTTCGGGATGAGAAAGCAGCTCATCATATAAATTGGGATAGCTTGAGCCACCACCTTCAGCAGAATTTCTTTCCCAGCAAAACTCAAGAGGTTCCCCTGCCAACCTTGAAGCTTACTCCACAACCGCTCCTTCAAAATGTTAAAATTAGCAGATTTTGAACGGCCAGGAACAGCGGGCAAACCAAGGTACTTGTGATGTTGATCAACCCTCACAACACCCAAAGCATGCGACAGCTCCTCTTGTCTGTTCAAATCCACGTTGCCACTAAATGAAACACAACTCTTATCAAGATTGATCTTTTGACCGGAGGCAGCCTCATATTGTTGGAATAACAATTTGAGTTGGGAACAGTCATCATTTCTGGCCCGAGTAAAAACAAAGCTGTCATCGGCAAAAAGAAGGTGACTGACCCTGGGGGCAAAACGGGAGATCGAGGCCCCCATAATAAGATCCTGATGTTCCGCTTGGAGAAGCATGGCTGAGAAGCCTTCAACACACAAGAGGAATAAATATGGGGAGAGGGGTCCCCCTGACGAAGGCCTCTGCTCGGAGTGAGATATCCAGGAGGATTACCATTAACTAAGAAAGAGTATGACACAGTCGTAACACAGCTCATAATCAGCTTCACCCATTGGGTATTGAAGCCCATGCTTAACATCATTTTCTCGAGGAAGGGCCACTCCACACGATCGTAGGCTTTGCTCATATCAAGCTTAAGAGCCATAAAGCCTTTTTTACCTTTCCTTAGCTTTTTCATTGCGTGCAGGGTTTCAAAAGCCACAATAGAGTTATCAGAGATCATCCTTCCAGGGACAAAGGCACTTTGATTTTGTGATATAATATCAGGTAAAATTTTCTTCAATCTGTTTGCAATCGCTTTCGCACCAATCTTGTAAATCACATTACACAAACTGATAGGGCGAACTTGCTGCATTCTTTTGGGGTTTTTAACTTTTGGGATGAGAGCAACGTGAGTGAAATTAAACTGTTTTGAGACGTTGCCAGATTGAAGGAAAGTTAAAACAGCTTTCACCACATCGTCACCCACCACCTCCCAATACTTCTGAAAGAACGCGTGACATGCCATCAGGCCCCGGAGATTTGGAAGGATGCATTTGGAAGAGCGCCTCCTTTATTTCCAAGGGAGTGAATTCCTCTAATAGGGACTGGTTCATATCCACAGGAACACGGTCCTTCACTGCATTGGCAAAATCACGCACCTGATGGCAACCTTGGGAAGAAAACAAATCACGGAAATAAGAAAGAACGGTATTCTCAACACCTCGTGCCGAGTTCTGCCAAACCCCATTAGCATCAAACAAACCAGACAAGTGATTTCTTTGTTTACGTGTTGTGGCCTTTTGGTGGAAGAAACGAGAGTTGCAGTCTCCAGCCTTTAACCAAATGGCCCTCGACCTTTGGCGCCAGGACAATTCCGTTTTTAGAGTCCAGAGTGTCCATTTGGTTGGTAAGGAGTTTGCGTTGTTCAGTCACTGAAGGGGAAGGAGAAGAGTTCAGGAGAGTACCCAGTTTCTCACGGACAACTCCAATGTCTCTGCCAATGTTCCCAAAAGTAGATCTGCTCCATGCCAACAAATGCACACGAGTATTTTTTCGTATCTTTTCCATCACAGCCGTAACAGGAGACCCACGACTCTCAATCGCCAGGCCTCCTTCACCACGTTTTCACAAGCCTCGTTAGAAGCCCAGAATTCCTCAAATCGAAATCGTCTCCTTCGCTTTCTTTGGTGCCACTGTACTTCACCAACGATAAGCTTAATGGGGAGGTGGTCAGACTTACTAGGATTCAGATGAACCAGTTTAGATCCAGGGAAATGGTTGCACCACTCTGTATTAGCCAAAGCCCTGCCCAGCCTGAACCCGGACCTCATTCGCACAGTTCCTCCACCAGGTAAAAGGAGGGCCAGAATAGCCTAAATCCTTAAGCAGACAATCATCCACCGCTTCTCTAAAGCCGCGCATTTGACGTTCACATCTAGGAGGGCCTCCCCATTTCTCATCCGCACAAAGGATCTCGTTGAAATCACCAAACAGAGACCCAAGGAGTGGGATTAGTGTTTGCTAAGCGACGCATTAGGTCCCAAGACTTATACCGATCAGCAGTTACCGGAAAGCCGTAAAATCCGGTGAGACGCCACCACTCCTGACCCCCTACCCATTTTACGTCAACGTCAATGTGATTTAGAGAAGCAGAGCGCATTTGAATCTCAACCTCCTCATTCCATAAGAGACAGAGACCACCCCGAAGCACCTACACTGTCAACAACTAAGCTTTGCCGCATTCCAGTCGTAAAGCGGACCCGGTCCATAACAGCTCGAGAGAGCAGCGAGTCTAGGAAGAAAGACAATCTTTGGATTCTCGCTACGAATCAGACCCTGCAGCGCATTAGTAGTCCCGGGATTGCCAAGGCCTTGGCAGTTCCAACTTAAGATATTCATGAGTCTCCTCACAGTTAGGAGGGTAGACTCATCAAATCCACAAACGAAGCCATAAGAAAGCTCACAAAAGTATCTTGTATGATACCACATCGCAGCCATAAAGGCTCATCATAAGCCATAAAGCTCAGATGAAGGAAACATCAAAGTTCCTAGGAGATTTCAGGTTACGGGAAAATGCTTGGTCAAGAGGATCAAAGCTGCTGAGGAGGAGCAAAATCGATCACACCACGAGCAAAGCTTGCCGACGCCTAAAACTCACAGATGTGACATAAAGTCAGCATACCAGCTGGAAAACCAGAGAAGGTTGCGGAGATGGATAAGAGAAGGCGAAAGGGAAAGTGAAGGCCGAGAAAAACCGAGAGAGAATCGATGACCAGGAGCTCGCTTGACCAGATCGGCGAAATAGACACGACACAGATCAAGCCAACCAAGCGGGTGAGGCCCACCGGAGCTGGTCTTCATCATCGATCTCGTCCATGGCCGCCGCCCTAAGCCCTAGGTCAATCAGAAAACGACATTTCCTCCCTCCTTTTATCCTCTTTGCTCATGTCTTCTCTCTTTCTCTCTGACGGCCCACAAATCTCTCTCATTTTTGTTGTATCTTATTTTCCATCTCTCTCCGCCTCAATGGAAACCACACCATCTCTTGAATCAAACTTCTCCTGGTACAGCAAGACCATGTTCTTCTTTACATATTCCACCATGTATTTCACACTCTTCATCACATCTTCATGCAAAATATCCCCCACCAACCAAATCATAGATTTGTTGATTCATCCCCAGGTTTTCAAAATTTTAATTTGTCTAAGGAAAAAAATCAGTCCAACAAATACTCATCTCTCAATACTTTAAGTAATCGTAAGGATCTAAGAAATTCTGTTCAAATAGAATTTCCTTACCTTTTTGCCAAAATCGTTCTCGTCAGCTCATTTTACAATAGGGTTAAATTTGTCTTTAAAAGTTTAAAGATAATGTGTGTGGGAAAATAAAACAGGTGAGTGGAAATAGCAGCACTCAAGAAAATTTACTTGAGAGAAATCACCAGATATGGAGCAGATCTACCTATATCCGATAATCCGATCCGAATTTCATAAATTTTCAAATTAACAAAACCAACACATAATATATTAAAAAACAATCCATAAAAGAATATGGTAATTGCATCCAAAATATTCAATTACACTTCAACATGAACAAAAATCTTACTGCTCCACCAAAATACTTTCATCTAAGTCTTGCATTTCTTGTGCATTTGAGAGAGAGAGAGAGAGAATATGAGGTTTGCTTTACCCCGAAAAATAGATGAGGTCTGAGAGAAGGTGAGAGGAAGAAGATGATGAGTAATAGAGAAGAGAGAGTAGATCGAGAAAAATGGGCGACGACTGCATTTGAGAGTAAGGGAGCAGTGTGTTAAGAATAGGTTAAGAATGTGAGGTAAGAAAGGGTAATAAAATAAATAGAAAATTAGTTAAATACCCAATTCTAGACATAGTTCTATAAAGAAACCTTATACCATTCAATGTATGTAACACACCCAAAAAATACCCAAAACTGACAATTGTTACATTTTTTAGTTTAATTAGTTAAATGAAATACCTTTATTACCCATTTAGTAAGCAGCTTAGGAGAGGCTGTTGAGAATTAAGCTGCATACTAAGCTTAAATCAACCTGCAGATTGGAAGTGAAGAGAATGAAGAAATTGAAGAGATGAAGAATTTGCCTTTTTAGAAATAGCCGTTAGTTTAAATGTGTGACAGCTGGTTTTATTTCTGTTTTTAGAAATCTACACAGCTGTTATTCTTATCCCATTTAGATTGTATTGTGTCATCCGATCTTTCTCTAAGTGGAAAGATCGTAGCCTCCTATGGTCTGTATGGCTGGAGATGAGTCCTTGCTCCCTTAAAAAATAGGATCTAAATTTTGACTGAGAAGAGGAATATAGTCATGTAATTCCTCTGTGTTTTTTGATAATGAAAATATACTGAACATTCTCATTCTCTCTGAGTTCTTTCTCCTCTGCATACGTTTCTTACAAAAAAAGGTTTTGTTTTGTTTTGTTAATCAATCAAAACTATTAAAGTTTTATACCAATTCAACAGTTTTGAGGCCTCCACAAGTACTTCGTGAGGGCACAAAGAAAACTATGCTTGTGAATTTCATGGATGAGTGCAAGCAGTATGTTTCAGTTCCCTTGTCTGAAAAACCAAAACCATCGTTTTTATCCTTTTATTTAAACGAAGGGCCTAACAGTAGCAAAATGAAAGGATTATTTGTCATGTTCCTCGATTTATTTCCCGAATCTACTGTTTGTTTCTATCCACTTAGTTACAAAGATTAAAATGCTTATTCAATCTAAAACCTTTCTACCTTAAAATTACAGGTTGCATAGGCAGCCCGATCACCTTATGGCGTTCTTGCTGGCTGAACTGGGGACAAGTGGATCACTTGAAGGGCAACATACTTATATCATCTATTTCTTCCCTGCCTACTCCTGTTTCATATTTACAATATACTTATATCATCTATTAATTACTTCCCTGGATACAAAATTTCACAAAACGAAAAGTAGTATTGCAACAAAACTTGAAAGAAAGAACCATTAAGAAAGAACCATTTCATTGAAAACTATACTAATCATAATCAATTCCAAATACAAAACTCTATAAAGTATTAAAGAAACACATAATAGTGCAGCCAAATTTACAATTAACTTGTACACATCCTCCAACTCATTCACTCATAATAGTGCTGCCAAACCTACAACGTAACCTATGCAAAAAACTCATGACAGCACTGGCAGTAGACATAATCTAACAAGAATGAAACTGACACTTGATCTACCACCTGCATTTTGTTTGAAAACTCATTACCTCATTACAAATTAATATGATGGTTACCTCAATCAAGAAACTTTGAGAACCCCAGTACGTTTCCTTATGAAACTTTGCCATTCTTCCATACTCTTTATATTATCAGGCTTCAGTTGCCTTGCAGCGCGTTAAATACCAACAAGCTCTCCTCGTTTCCGCACTTCTTTTAGTAATTTACATCTATGATCTCACCAAAGCTCTGCCATCTTTTGTAATGCATACTTCTTATGACACTCATCAACAATAAATTTATTCTAAAACGGAAAAATTGAAATTATTAGAAACAGAAACATAGCTAATTTAGACAACAAAAACAGAAAGAAAACATAGCTAATTGAAATTACGTGAGCGTGTTCCCACAACTGACGCTTGAAGTCTTCAGAAATTTCTTTCCAATTCTCTAATGTTATAGGCACCAACTCCCTTGCTGTGGCACCAAGGAGAGAAGCAAACTTAGCTGCATTTTCCCATGTGGCTGGCCTCGAGGATTGAATTCAACTAGGAGCTTCTTTCCTTTGCTAAGATATTGCAATTGTACTCGACCCCTAGGTTTCCTGTTTTCTTCACCAACCTTGCCTTTCCCTTTGGATGACACATTAATTCCTTATGTAGTAGGATTAAAAACTCCTTCACTAATGGGTAGCATGGTATCTGAAGAGTCAGGAACTCCATCGGATATTCTTATAGCCCTCCTTTGCCTTACTCGTAGAATAGCTGCAGCAAGAACAGCTGCATGTTGTTTTTTAGCTAGCTTGGAACCCTGTTTTGAGAACTTTAAAATGATTATATGAGATATGATCATCAATGAACATTTAAAGAAAATAAAAAAAAAACATTAAAATTATTAGCTTACTTCAGCAGTCATGTTGTGTTTTTTCCATTCACAGTGCGTCCTGTCTTAGCCTTGAGAAAAAGAAAACCACCAAGTACAGAAACTAAGAATAATGATCCAAAAAAATTGACAACGAGTAAAGAAAGTAGTATAAAATATCTAAAGTACAGTAACTAAGAATAATGATCCAAATAAATTGATAAAGTAAGAGCTTCCTTTAACTTGATAGAGTGTTATTGAGCCATTGGCAAGTAAACCCAAATTCCAACAGTAAAGATCCCAATACATAAAACTTTGATTTAATAAGGAGCAGCACACTCTTTGTAAAGACCAAATAGAAACCCAGTAGGATTTACCAACAATTGACAATCATGCATTCCACAGGCTTTAATCCAATAGAAAATAATACTTTGAAGAAATACAGAATGAATCGACATAGAGACAAAAGCTCAGTATCAGTAACATGCTGATGCAGTATATTAGACAGTAGAGTAATAAACATATATGCAATTCATAGAACGAGAACAAATTCCTCTTTCCAAGAAAAATCCAGAAAATGAACAAGTACCCAACAGAACAAAGCTGAACACTCATGGATCCCTAACCCTTTATCTAAGAGAGAAACCTAACCCAGTCAAAATTACCCTAAATCCATCGCAAATTGAACCAAAATCAGAGAAAACAAGTTGGAATTAATATTGAAACCAATCTAAGCCTATATTGTAGAAATTTGAAATAATATCCAAAAATCACAGAGGGGGAGTGATATAGCAGAGAGAAGACCCATTTGAAATAGGATATCAAAAAGTCAATTTGAGCAAGAATGTTCAACTCAAGCTTACTCTCTCGTCTCATTAAAAACTCAAATTATACAATAATGCATAATTATAAGATAAGATATAATTCTATCATACAAAGATCATGAGATTACAGAAAAAACAGAGTAAGCTATTTGAGTTAAGAGTGATTAAGATTCTAGAATACCCTACCATGACAGATATAGCTTCTGGAATATCAGCTTCTGTTGCCATTAATCTGCAGATAGAAAGGTGGGCTTGAAGGAGGTTGAAAGAGCAGTAGAAGCTTGTGTGAGAGAAGCCATCTTATCAACTACCTTCTCTGGTTTAGTTTTAGTCTGTACGTTGTGGCTATAAATTATAATGGAGATAGAAAGGGTGTGAAGAAAAGAAAATTCAAATCCTCCCAAAACCAGAGTTCCCACAGTACCTACCAGTGCCATAATACTACAGAGCTCTAATCGTACTAATCATATACCCATAACTAATCCTACGCTGAAGTCCAATTCTATGCTTTATAAAACTCAACAAACCCTAACCTAGGCTGATTTCGATTGAATTCAATCAAAATTAAATTAGAAATACGCATAAAATCTAGATTCAATACAATCAAATCATACATGCAAATGGAAACCAAATTGAATCAAATATAATCAAACTTCACATAGAATCTACAAAAATAACCCCAATAAAATCAAGATAAGCAAATCTAGAATCCAAATCAACTCTAAAGCTACAAGAAAACTCATAATCAAGCATTGGGGGTTAGGGCTTTAGAGAATCGCACCTTTGGAATGTCACCGAGAATTCAGCTCTGAAGCAATAGGGCTTCAGCAATGGTCTTCTCACGAAAGAGGAACTGGAGCTCTTGATTAAAGACACGCAGAGAGAGAATCCAGAAATTGTGAGAGAGAATCTAGAACTTGTGAGAGAGAGAGAGAGAGAGAGAAGTGAAGAGAACATTGAATGAAAAATAAAACGAGGGAAATTATGTTTCTAGCGGATTGCAAATAGGGTAATGATTTTCCCACTATTTTAACCGCTTACACTCCTTTTTCAGTTATAAAATGGAGTGTAAGTAGACAAAATTAGAGTGGGAAAATCACCACTCTTGCAAATATATTGGGAGTTTTCGGGCAAAAAAAAAATTGAAATACAAATTACGACATACTCAGTCATACATCGTAATATGTATAAAAAAATTTACATTCACGACGTATATAAAATCACGCTCTTAAAAAACACAAAATTACCTTTTTTTTAAAAGGTGTGTTTTCATATGCCATAAATATTAGTACGGCACGCTTTATTATTTTTTAAGGCGTGCTTTGTTATATGCCGTAAATATTAATTATTAACAACACGCACAAAAAGTGTGCCGTAATATCAAGTCGTAAAAGCTTCAATTTGGTGTAGTGATAGGCAGCCCGATCACCTTATGGCGTTCTTGCTGGCTGAACTGGGGACAAGTGGATCACTTGATGGGCAACAGAGGTTGGTCGTCAAGGGAAGATTTGCATCGAAGAATTTCGAAGCAATACTGCGGAGATATTGCTAAAATATGAATATAGTTTGAATATGTTAGGTTCTTATTTCATAGTTCACTACTAGTTAATGGATTTTTGAGTTGCGTTTTTGGCATCTACAACAATAACATTTTTACTGTGACATTTGGATATTGAGGAAGATTTTCTCTTGTATCGTTGTTTCACAGTTGCATTGGCTTAGTGATTACAGACCTTCCTATATATACTTTTGCTTTTGCTAGTGCTGCTCAATTGTTTTAAGTTTAGTGATAACTCTGAGACGTTTGAATGTGCTTTCCTCTGCATGTTTCTCTTGCAAGTTAGATCGTCACCCCTTGAGATGATGGGATTGGATCCGATTCTTGCGTCACAATCTTTTAGGCACTGCTGGTTAGTTTACATTTGACGTGAAGTCAATGAGGAGTTGAATTGCACGATGACTGGTACTCATGACGTTGCATGGTCACTTTCATAATCCTTATGGAACAGGAGATCATTCATCAAGCTTTACCATTTGTTTCAGAATGCATGCTTTGTTGAAGTTCGGAAATTCTCATCATGTTCTTATTCTTTGGGTAATTAAATTCATTGATAGAATGAATAGAACTAGAAATTGGTTTAGAGCGGGTTAGAGTCATGATCATGAAGAAACAAGGGAGGATCAGAATTTGAATTCATGTACAATTTAGTAACGTTAGTGACATCAATTTTTGGATGGAAAATGCTAGGAAGACCAACTTAGAGACCAATTTGGATACCAACTCTCTAATAGAGAGCGTGGGACCCATTGTATTGGTGGGCTCCACCTCTATTAGAGAGTTGATATATAAGTTGGTATCCCAAATTAGTCTCCTAGCATGGCCCTTTTTGGATTGATGCGACAATGTCACATTTGCTATGAATATAAGTTCATGAATTTGGATTATTTTACAGTCCAGCTGCTATCAAAATCATCCTTTTGCAACTTCTGGGCTTAAGGACTGATAGGCCAACCTGCCCCCTTTGTGAGTTCGGCCTGACCATTGCTTGGGCCATTTCTATGGGCATCGAAGAATTGCTTGTGGACAACTCAAAATTCTTTTTAAAATTTTACTAATTAGACCTCAATTAATTACTTCTATATTTTTTCTGATTAGTGAATTAATTTTTGGCTGCGTAATTACACGTTTTTTCATGCGTATGTCACATTCGTGCTCACATAAACTCAAAACGCGTTTTATGAATTCATTATGTGTTTTTTTTCTTCCTAAACACATACTTTATAAGTCAACAAACTCTCAATTCCCTAAGTAGATAAAATTTTCAGCTATAAACGCGTTTGGCCATATGCATGATTTTGGCCTTTGCCTCTTTGAGAGTGAAACATATTTGCCCCAGCTACATGGTTTACCCCGCAGAAGCTTGCCAGCTACGCATGCCACCAAATTTATGTGAGCACGAATGTGAAGATTTTTAGGATTCAAAGGTCAAACCACATGACAAGGTTAGGAGAAAAAATGATTCATTGAGCTCGGAGATCGTTTATGTATGGTATTAAAACATAGATAGATATTAAAAAGAGATATTTAGTCATATATCCGTTCTTAGTACTAAAACTATAAATAAACCCTACACCATTTAATTTCTATAAATACACAAAAAAAAAAAAAAACCAAAAAATGATAGCTGACTCTATTGAATTTAATTTTGATTATTAAATTACTTTGATGCCTTATTGAGTGTTTTGGGATTTTTTATGAGGTTTTGGGATTTTTAAAAGCCTTTTTGTTATGTTGTAAATGAGATTTGGGTGTGTTTCTAAAATCCATTTCATATAGTTTTTTTTTTATAATAATTTGGACTCCTATATTGGGTTTAAAAGTGAATCTCCCTATTAAAATATAGATGCTAAAATGGTATGCCTAAGATCAGCTGGGGCGCACGCACAACTAATCCTAGTAGCATTCTAATATCTAATATGTTGGACACTGTCAAACAAAGTGGGTAGAATATTTTCAGATATATTTATTTCTTGAAAGGAGGTATTTATAATACAATGTTACAAACCCTAGCAGGGTTATACTAGGAAATAAGCTAAAATCATAATTACATAATATCTATATAAAAAAAGGAAATAAATAAAATCATAATATAGTAGGAAGTAAATCTCCTATTTACACTAGGATCTCGCTAATACTCCCCCTCAAGTTGGAGCAAAGATGTCGCACATGCTCAACTTGTCAAGCGAGTTGAGGAAGACACTTGGAAGAGATAGCTTTTGTAAGGACATCGGCTAACTGATACTCAGAGTTGATGAACGAGAAAGAAACAATCTTCGCATCCAACTTCTCTTTAATGAAATTTCGATCAACCTCCACATGCTTTGTACGATCATGTTGCACCGGGTTATGTGCAATTGCAATTGCATCCTTATTGTCACAATATAAATCCATGGGCTTATGTGGCCCAAAACCAAGATCTCTCAACAATCTCCTCAACCATAGTAACTCACATACGTCGTGAGCCATCCCATGATACTCGGCCTCTGGCACTAGATCGAGACACCACTTTTTGTTTCTTACTTCTCCAAGTAACAAGTTTATCACCAACAAACATGAAACACCCAGACGTAGAACACCTATCAGGAGTCTGAACCAGCCCAATCAGCATCAGGTATACCCTTTCACATCTGTATGCCCATATTTGGAAAACAACAATCCCTTGCCATGAGTTACTTTCAGATACCTTAAAATACGAGTCATAGCCCCCATATGATCTACACTAGAAGAGTGCATAAACTGACTCACCATACTTACAGCATATGCAATGTCCGGACGGGTATAAGCTAAATAAATCAATTTCCCCACAAGTCGTTGATAACGTTCTTTATTCAGTCGGAACTTGATCAAGATATAACCCCAACTTATGATTTTGTTCACTGAGGGTATCAATCGGTTTACAATTCAACATCCCAATCTCTGAAGTAAATCCAAAACATACTTTCTTCGGGATAGAAAAATACCATGTTTAGACCTGGCAACTTCAATGACAGGACCAGCCCCAAATTTCTCGAAATCCGAGACGAATCCTGTGGAATCCACGACATCACCCGATGTTAGACCTACTCACTGAAACTATATCCTCTTTTCCCAAAAAGGATTAATGGCACGAGAGTTCCTACCGAAATTTCGGGCAGAGTCTCCCCTGGAAATTGAACATTTCCCAAATTTCAACCTGCACAAAATTCACATTTTAATATCCCAACCGGCAGCATACACAAGTTATCAACATGCAAACACATAATAGGCCTCCGGCCTTCAATAATTCGAAACAGAACCAGCAATGTTCTTCAGTCAATTAATACATAAACCATGTAATTCATGACCTTAAACGACTTTACAATTATCACAGGAATCATTAAACCGGATTCAAATTCATTAACCACAACAGAATCCAAACACATACTTAGAACCGATCAAACCTTTAAAAACACAATAATATTCCGCGGCTGCACCTGGTGAGACCCCAGGCTGCCTACGTACCCTTGGACAAGGGATCAAGCCACACGTAGTTCTCATATGAACGGTCACAACTCCGATAATAAACAATTATTTACAACAGAACCATCTATACATTTTAGATATGACACAATTCCAAATCCGACAAAAACACAATGAACACATTCTCGAATTCTTCCTTTATAAAGTTCAATCTCGTAACCATACCCTATCCAAGGCGTTTGTGCATTAAACACATCATCAATTTCTTTCATTTATATCCATTCAATCCTGCAACCATACCCTATTCAAGGCTTATGTTGCCGCACAACACTTCCCAATCCAGGGCTCAAACATTCATATATAAACAGGGTACTCACAAAGTACAACCCTACAAATCTCAATCCAGAATCAAAACCACATATACATACATGTAATATAATAACGCCCACCTCTCACCATCATCATGTACCAGGGGAAACAATCCAACAAGGGATTGTTGACTAGCTCACACTTATCAGCCCTCAAACGGACTATGTGGCTAGGGACGAGCCGTCCAACTGGGGACTAAACTCAACCAGCCCGTACGGACGAAGAATCAAGACCCGTACGTCTGAAAACAGCCCTACGCGCGCAGACTACCTAATTAAGGGTCTACAGCGACACCCGTTAAGGTATGCCCCAGGTTCCGTCATATCCAGACCATATCCATAATTTACATGTATCAGGATCCAAGGGGAGGTACATGTGATGTTGCACAACATGTACTGGGGGAAACAATCCAACAGCAGGGGATTGTTGACTAGCTCACAATTATCAGCCCTCAAACGGACTATGTGGCTAGGGACGAGCCGTCCAACTGGGGGACTAAACTCAACCAGCACGTACGGACGAAGAATCAAGACCCGTACGCCTGAAAACAGCCCTACGCGGGCAGACTACCCAATTAAGGGTCTACAACGACACCCCGTTAAGGTATGCCCCGGTTTCCGTCATATCCATACCATATCCACAATTTTTTTTCCGGCATCCCACAATTCGGGATCCATGACCAAATAAACCCACACGCCCGAAACCCGGCACGTGTGTGAATAGTATATCCAAAACATATCCATATATCCATTTCCATGTATCCCAGTGTCCATATCCATTGTTTCCAAATATCATCATCCAAGGGGGAGGTACGTATGATGGTGGAGTTCGTAATCATTATATAAATATTATATAAATAATATTCCCATCCTTAGTTCAATTTTCTCAAAACAAAATACATATTCATAGTAGACAAATAAACTCTCAAGCATAAACCCATAACCGGGGAGGTACCTAAGGTAGTGCTAATAGCACTCAAACTAACGTTCCAATCTCACATCTCTCCTCATCTCACACCCACATCCCAAATACCCCGCATATATTCAACAAACATAGCACTTTCTCGAGTATCGTATATATATAACTCCAGATCCTGGAATATGTCAAAACTCACATATATCACAAATACTTACAAAGATAATAAATTCAACCAATAAATATAAAATGAATATCAATAAACCATTACATTCATATGTAATACTTCCATCACAAAATCATACCATTTATTTCCAATAATCATAACTGAGTCCCAAGACTCACTTTCACAACCCAACAAATCGAGTATCCTATACTCATCCATTTCATAATTTCCATTATCAAATAATATCCAAGAATTTCATAAGATATTATAAACAAGCTCATACTCCCAATATAATCCAAATAACTCAAATAACAATTAAGACTCGTTTACAAGGTCATCATAATACTTTTCGAAGTGTGAAATTACCTCGGAAGACTCACGGTTAACCGAGGGTCAAACTTTCCAAATTTGGTCAATCGGGCCCGCCGGCCCCACGACCTCTATTTTACAAACCGAAAGTTCCTATAAGTTCCACAAGGTCTAAGATACATGTCCTGCAAGTTTGGTCCGAAAACGGACGGCCGGATCGCTCACGATCGCACGATCGGACGGTTAACGTAAAACAAAAACTTTAACTATTTAAATCGGAACATCCGGGGCTCCGATTTCCCGATACCGCGAATTCCTATACAATCCTACGAATACCTAGATTAACATATATTAAATGGAAAGCGATCCAACGGTTCTAACATATCGAACCCATAAATCACACAATATGTAAAATCCGTTCGGGGTTCAAACGTTATCCGAATTGAGATCCGTAAAATTCTACGCACTCGTGACAACCAGGGGATTGCATTGGGACATAATGCCCCTCTGCTACAGTGCCCACACGCCGCTACACGCACCTGGCAGCACGTGGGTGTCCAAAGCGATAACGCTTCGCCGGAAAAACTTAACATCTTGACTCCAAACTCCTACCCTAGGTAATACACCTAATTTGGAGTCATTTTTGTTCTTGGGCTATGGCCAAAAAGTGGCCGGAAATTCTAACTGAAAACTGGCAGAATTTAAATTCACAAAACGGACTACAAACTCTCAAAATTTCTGGATTCCTATCCCATAGGTAGCTAGAGCACGAAAAGTAGTCCAAAAACCGTACCTCACTCGTCCAATTTGGTGGAGAAATGAGGGAGAACGAGCGACCCAAAGTTTCTGAAATTTCCGGCCGTTTTTCTGCAATTTCCGGCGACCTGCCGACGGTGGTGATGGCTGAGATGGGGCAGGGCTGGAAGAGGAACTCACGGCGGTCCTTTTGGGGACCGGTACCGCCCCTCATGGCGGCTGGACAAGACGGTGGTGGCTTGGAGAAGCCACCGGCTGTGAGAAAAAAAAGAATGGGGAAGGGGCTGTTCGCACGGGAGGAAGAGAAGGAAGGAGAAGAAGAAAGAAGAAGAAAAAATATTAAAACTGTTGGTTACTGTAGCACGATACTGTTGCTACAGTAATAATTTTAAAAAATTCCATTTATGTCCCTTTTGTTTTCAGACTTTTCCTCCTTCGTTACAAATCGGAATTGGGCATGCCGCATGTCTTCGAACTCGTATCGACGAGCTCTATGCAACAGTACCACTCATTTTCCCAAAATCCTTCCGGTTAAAAAAATAACCAAAATACCCATATCCCCAAGGGTAAAATTGTAATTTCTTAATCTAATTTATTAAATAATTAATTGGATATAAAAATTTGGGTCGGGATGTTACATTCAATCCCAAGAAAGTACTTTAAATCACCCAATGACTTCATCCCGAACTCGGAAGCCAGATACTTCTGAAGACTCTATATTTCTACATGATCATCTCCAGTCACAATCATATCATCAACATAAATAATTAAAGCCGTCAATTTACCTTTATGATGCTTCAGAAACAAAGTATGATCAGAGTTACTTTGTACATATCCAAACTTTTTCATGGATGCAGCAAATCTTCCAAACCACGCTCTTGGAGACTGCTTTAATCCATACAATGACTTCCGCAACCGACATACAACACCCTCCTTAGAAGTCACAGGAATACCGGGAGGAAAATCCATATAAATTTCTTTCTGGAGGTCACCATGTAGAAAAGCATTTTTGACATCAAACTGCAATAAGGGCCAATCGTGGTTAGCAACAAGAGATAAAAGCACATGCACAGTGTTGAGTTTTGCCACTGGGGCAAATGTCTCCAGATAATCTACTCCATATGTTTGAGTATACCCCTTGGCTACCAATCTAGTCTTGTAACGATCAATAGAACCATCAGCATTATGCTTCAAAGTAAACACCCATCTGCCTCAAACTGCTTTCTTCCCTTGTGGCAAAGGAACTAAATCCCACGTCATATTCTTGTTCAAGGCATCCATTTCCACATTCATGGCATTTGTCTATTTGGGGTTAACATCTTGCAGCTTAGTTGGCACACATATATTAGATAATTGACACAAATATGATGCATATGACTTAGATAAACGATGAGTTGTCACATAATGGCTAATGAGATATTTAGATTTGGCATGTACATAAGGAGAATATTGTACTTTGGGTTTACCATGAGTAGTTCATGGGGGTAATTGATAAGTAGACACGGGCAGATCATCAGACATTACCTCACTTGACTCAGGATCATGATTCGACTTGGGGCAATAGGAGGGCAGAGGGGGGTTTTGTATCGATCTCACTACACAACAGTCACTAGTATCACTGTCACGTTCTTCTAGGGTAGAGCAAAAATCCTCCAAAAAATAACCTATGACTGGTCTTGACCTTTTGTGCGACCGGTCACTTCCAAGCAGTCATTGTTGTCAGTCATCGGGGTATGCGACCGGTCTTGACCTTCTGCGCGACTGGTTGTTTCCAGGAGGTTCTATCGCGATCGGTAGTTTTCTCTCACGTGACTGGTCGTTTCCATTTCATGAGAAATTCCTTCACATGAATCTTCACGTCCAGGATCTTCCACTCCAACACTCTTCAATTCACTCCCCCTCTCCACCTAAATTGAAAAGGAGGGAGAAACATAATACGGTACTTTTTCATGAAAAGTGACATCCAAAGTAACATGTACCTTATGAGTAGGAAGGTGATAACACTTATAACCCTTCTGAGTATTATAATAGCCAATGAAGATGCAGTGGAGAGCACAAGGATCAAGTTTACTCCGTTGATGAGAGTAGACATGAACATAAGCAACACACCCGAACACCTTCGGAGGTAACTTAGAAACCGAAACCGGAGAAGTATGGGCACACAACACATCAAGCGGAGTCTTGAAATCAAGAAACCAATTAGGAGTACGATTAATCAAATAGGCCGCAGCTAAAACACCATGGCCCCAAAGGTGATTGGGAACAGACATGTCCAATAGAAAGAAGCAGGCAACTTCAAGTAACTGACGATTCTTGCATTCAGACACACCATTTTGCTGATGAGTGAATGGAGTAGTAGTTTGGTGGATAATGCCTTGATCACGGAAGAAATAGGTCAATGTATTATTCACATATTCACCTCCGTTATCAGTTTGAAACACTTTGACTCGAACATGAAATTGAGTAGACACCATGGCACAAAATTCAGGAAGGATAGAAGTAACATCATGTTTATTCTTTATCAAATACACCCATGTTAAGCGAGTGCAGTCATCAATAAATGTAACAAACCAACGGAAGCCATTAGAAGTCACACGAGCAGGTCCCCATACATTCGAATGTACTAAATCAAAATACTTTGCAGCTTTACTGTCACTCAAAGGAAACACAGCACGAACTAGTATTAATAACACGATCACGAACTAGTGCAGAAGGCAATGTCAAATAATATAACTCCCCTTATCCGTTTACCATGCCCAATAGTCTCGTGAGTCTTGAGATCCTGAAAAGAGCAATGTGTAGGATAGAAAGTAGTAGAAGCATTAAGTGTATCAAGTAATCGGCCAATAAATAACAAGTTACAATGGATATTGGGAACTAATAATGCACGAGACAAAGTAGAGTAGGAGTGAGAGAGATTGTGCCATTGCCAGGTAATTGGAGAGGGCAAGCCATTAGCACTAGTTATGTATGGGTTACGGGTGCTACTAGACAACTCATCAAAAAATTTAGCATCATAAGTCATATAATCAGAAGCACCAGTGTCAATTATCCAAGTATTGGAGCCAGGACCTGGAATAGAGTCAGAACCACACAATTTTGCAAAAGAAGCAACAACAGCACCAACAATGGAGTTATCACCCATTATTGTAATAGAAACTCAATAGATTACGGCAGAGTATACAACTGAACACAATAGAGGCACAAATATGGCAGATGCACGAAGATAGGCACGAGCAGAGAAGAGGCACGAACACGGCAGAGTACACAACGGAGCATAATAAACACACAAATAAGGCAGATGCACGAAGACATGAATAGCACGAACACAGCGACACAACACACAAACCCAAGAGGGCGCACAGGGCATAGGTAGGAAAAAAATATGAGGCTAGAACACGGGGGAGCACAACACACAAGTTATCAGAAAAGTTGGCTTTGATACCATGTCAAACAAAGTGGGTAGAATATTTTCAGATATATTTCATTCTCCGAAATGAAGTATTTATAATACAAGGTTACAAACCCTAGCAGGATTATACTAGGAAATAAGCTAAAGTCCTAATTACATAATATCTATATAGAAAAAAGGAAATAAATAGAATCCTAATATACTAGAAAGTAAATCTCCTAATTACACTAGGATCTCGCTAACATAACAAGGTATGGAGCTGGCACAACATGATTCATCGACACATATATAAAGGAAGGGCAAAGTTTTCTTGGCTAAGAAACTGAAAGGGTTTATGCCAGTTGAAGTTCTTATACTAAACATTGAAACAAAGGGTTATTAATTTGACCAAAGAAAAAAACAAAAATAACTATAGATGATTGCAAGCAATATCCAAATAGAAAGGCAAACTATACATGTTCAGTTAATTGTGAAAGTGTATAGGTTCAGTTGTACTCTATGACAAAAGATAGTATAGGCCCCCAACCTTAACAACATATTACCCTATTTCATCAATAAAATTGCCTAGGCCCTAAACCTTCACATATCACTCTATTTCATCAAACAAACAGTCAAGAGGATAAATATGTTGGGTACGTATATTTTGAACAAGCTCCACATTTGAAATATAAAAAAGCGTAGGTCATTAATTAATTAATTAATTGAGAATAATGTAAGTACATATTCTTCGCTTAGAGAGGGGCCTATATATAACTATATTTAATTGACAATTCTTGATGCTAAATCATCGTTCGATGCAGATTCGGGGAAGTATATAAATTCCAATGGAGGCAAAACTATCTCTTCATTCCATCGACTATGAGAACATTAAATGTGAAGATCACGACCACACCAATTCGGAAATACAAGTGAGCCAATGTAGCAAGCCACATGACGCATCATATCCTCAAGAATTACACATTCATTTTCAGAATGGAAAGCAAGTTCGTTCTCGTTAGGAAAAGCCAGCCAACAATAGCTACTGTATATAAAATCAAAATTATCAACCTTTTTATAATCCACTTGATAAAGTTGGGAAAAAAATTCTTTAAAAAATTACTTAGTGATTGATGCGGATTACAAAGCTCACTATTGACCGAACCCTTGAAACCAAGTCCTCCGAGTCCTCATACGAAGTTGAATCATCGTTCGATGTAGATTCGGTGAAGTACATAAATCCCAATAGAGGCAAAACTACCTCTTCATTCCAAAGACTATGAGAATAGGAAATGTGAAGATCACGACCATACCAATTCGGAAATACAAGTGAGCAAATGTAGCAAGCCACATGACGCATCATATCCTCAAGAATTACACATTCATTTTTAGAATGGAAAGCAAGTTTGTCATTGTTTGGAAAAGCCAGACAACAATAGCAACTGTACATATAATCCACTTGATAAAGTTGGAAAAAAAATTCTTTAAAAAATTACCGAGTGATTAATGCGATAACAAAGCTCACTATTGACGTCCGATGTAGATTCGGTCCTCTTATGAAGCTGAATCGTCGTCCGATGTAGATTCGGTGAAGTACATAAATCCCAATGGAGACAAAACTACCTATTCATTCCAAAGACTATTAGAACAGGAAATGTGAAGATCACGACTATACCAATTCGGAAATACAAGTGAGCAAATGTAGCAAGACACATGACGCATCATATCCTCAAGAATTACACATTCATTTTCAGAATGGAAAGCAAGTTTGTCATTGTTTGGAAAAGCAAGCAACAATAGCAACTGTACATATAATTCACTTGATAAAGTTGGGAAAAAAAATTCTTTAAAAAATTACCTAGTGATTAATGCAATAACAAAGCTCACTCCTGACCGAACCATTGAAACCGAGTCCTCGAAGTCCTCATACGAAGCTGAATCATCGTCCAGATGTAGATTCGATGAAGTACATAAATCCCAATGGAGGCAAAACTACCTCTTCATTCCAAAGACTATGAGAACATGAAATGTGAAGATCACGACCATACCTATTCTGAAATACAAGTGAGCAAATGTAGCAAGACACATGACACATCATATCCTCAAGAATTACACATTCATTTTCAGAATGGAAAGCAAGTTCGTATTGAGCCCTCCACTACCTCTGTTAAGCCTTCCACCACCACCTTTGTTGAGCCACCTTCCACCACTACCTCTATTGAGCATTCCACTACAACCTCTGTTGAGCCTTCCACTGTAGAGCCTGCCCCTTCCTCTGTAGAGCCTTCCCCTTGTTCATCATCCTCATAAGTATCATTCTACAATGAAAAATACAAGTTTCTAAAGTCACTGTGGACATCACTTACAAACTATAAGGGGCTTTACAAGCCATTGAGTTTGTTTTTTGGTTCTTAGGTTATATAAGCAACATGGTAAAAAATCCTCATGAGAGTCTCTAAAGTAATTACAGTTAAAATGGCTGGAAAGCTATTATAGCAAACTACTTAAAAAGTGTTTTGGTTCAACACGTTAATACAACAAATGATGATAACAAGGTAAACGTTTTTTACTTTTCAGCAAGTACAACATTAAAAGTTATGTTTTTGTAATTTATTTAAATCCTTATTTAAGAGTATGTAACCTTCCTATTGCTTATGGTTGTACATGAAAATAGTGTATTTGACAAAATCTCAAACCAGGATGCAGAGTGTAATAGCATGTTTCAGTTGTCTCTTTCGGGTTGGAGTTATTCAATTACAATGAACAATAGTGATCTTAGTCTTCCAATTTTGAAAGAATGGAAAAAATAGAAAACAGAGCAATAAGTATTGTTTTATTGGAGAAATATTTACTTTACCTACCGATAAGTTAATGATGACAAGTGACAAATATAGGTGGCGTAAAAATCGTGCACTTTAGCAGCTCAAACATGCAAATGTTCCTCTTATCATTTGGACCTACAAAATAGTTTGTCGGATTAGGTATTGTTTTTATTTCAAATTAGAAAAAAAAAATCATAACCTTGATGATGATACTCTAATTTTGTAACAACATTTTTCTTTTGGTATAGTAGAAAACTTAATCAAAGACATAAAGACTTTTTACGCAGATACTTTATATCACTTTAGCATCTCAAGTGAATAAGTTTACACTTTAATTTATTTTTATACTCATTTTCGTACCAGTTTTACAAACATCGTATTCGTTGCTGTGTGGAGAAATTAGAGCACAAAATTAAGGTACACAAAAAAGGAAGGGCCGCTATAGAAGCTAAAAGTAGACTATAGTAGAGTAGTCGGCCTAACAAAAGCATCAAGGCAACATAAAATTCCCCTTATGAATGTAAAATCATGAAACTGTTCCTTTAATCCTCAATCAATTTCTTATTAATTGTTTTATTATTAAATAAGGCTTCTTATATAGAAACGAAAGGATTTTCCTTTTGTCTCTTGTCTTTTAAAAATAACAGTATTTTTGGTACAGTTTTCTTCCGATAATTGGAGTAGGCATGTAGCAAAGGATAAACTATCAAAATTGAAGGTGAGTATACGTGTATGCTAAAATTTTTCAATTACAAATTTATAAGTATATGATTAAACTTGTCTCATCTCATGTTATTTATGTATAGATTGACAATGAAAAAGTGAAAGATCATTTAGAGAGGAACGGGTGGCGCAAGTGGTCTTGATCGTTGCATGTCTTCCTCCTATGTGCATATTATGTAAATATTTATGTCCATAATCTAAAACTACGATGTTGTGTAGAATGAAAATATTATTTTACTTAAATTATTTGAGATTTTCCTATTAATGTTGGATTTGCTTTGGATAATATTAACGTGTGGGTAATTAGTTGAATAAGAATTCCCCTAGCTCCTAAAGTTCATTAGACTAGCCTCTCTGCACCCGCTTCCGCGTGTGCGAGATGCTTTTTTTTAATCATGCGCGCTACGCACGACTTACAAAGTTTCGTAAATATTTTTTCCAATTGTATTTATATAGATGTCCGTGGAGTGCCACAGTGACCACCGGGAGTGCCGTCATTTTTCAACAATTTCATGAACCCTCATTCACCCCACTTTTCACCCCACGAGTTCTTGAGTATCCTGGACCTGGTTTTTGGTAGCTTTGTCGGTCCGTATCCCAACAAGTAAAACCGAATGGCTAATGTCTATGCCACATTCTGAGCGATATTTCCCGCCTCTGTATTGTGAAAAGTTAGAGCTGTGGGCATTGATCCCAACCACTCCTGGCTGTTCGCAGAGAGCATAGGCGAGCTGGTCCTTATTCCTCGGGTTCACGATTGCATAGGCATCGATCTCTAGACCATCTCATTTTTCCTTGACAGTGTCACAGGTTCTTTGGATACCCTGGTATGGCTAATTTTGTTTGGTGTTTAGACCTTGATTTGAGATAATGTAAGCAAACGCATCCAGTACATTGAAGTTTAGCAAATAAATTTGGTTTTTCCTAAATTTTTTTTTAAAATTATATATAAAAAAGAAATTAAAAAATTAATTGCTTGTTTTTCTTTTGAGTTTTGTTTTGTTTTTGTTTTTGAGTCACTTTCCGAACACATATGATGAGATTGTGATAAATATTGCCTGACTTAAATGAAAATTGAATTTTATTTATTTATTTTTTGTTTTTATTTTTATTTTTGTAACTTTTTATTGTAATAAAAAAAAACTTTAAAAGAAAATTAAAATAAAATTTGGCATTGTTCTAGCATGATATTTTCGAAACCTTTGCACTTGCCATTTGTTTCATAATTTTCCAATTAAAGGATTTGCATGATCAAAAGAATTGTATGAAGCATAAATTAGACTTATATAACCAACCATATAAAGTGAGCTTTTGAGCCTTGTACTTCAATTCATGAGTGTTATATATACATACTCTTAAATTCTTGTCATCTAAGTTGTTGTTTGATCTCATTATTCATTGATTTGGTTGAACACTTAAAAGTCATTCATTCTTATGCAATTTGATTCCATGACATTTAAGAAATGATATTAAGGCCCTCTTTGGATCGTTTGTGCCTTTCAAGCTAACCTTATGCATGCTTAAGCATGATTTTCCATTGTTAACCATTTTGAGCCTACATATAAACCTTTTCTTTCATTTAACCAATTATATTTCCTCACCTTAGCCTGAAAAACAAATATTTACCTTTCTAAGGAACTCATGAGCCTTAATTGGGATGTGCTTTCATACTAGATTTGGGAAGATGTGTTACATTTCAAAAATATATATATATATATTCACACAATTGGTAAAAGAAAAGAGTAAAGTTGTGATTATGTGGTGGTTGATTGAAATTTCATTTTTGGGCCTTCAAAATAAATTGGTGATTCCACAGGGATTGGTGATTGAATGATCCTGTTTAGTTTTCCTACACAAAATAGAAATGAAAACAAAAGAACATAAAAAAAGGATTTTGTACAACACTTGAGAACATGGAGAGTTTTTGGAGAGAACGAGAGAATGTGTTTGGGAAATTTGGAGGAGAGAAAGGAAACGTGTTTGAGAACTTTAGAGAATTTGATGAAGGAATGGGAGAAGTGTTTGGGAACTTTGAGAATTTTGGAAGAGAGTGGGAATTGTATTTGGGAAATGTTTTAGAGCATGGAGAACTTTGAAAGAGAATAGAGAAGTATTTGAAGAATTTAGAAGAAGAGAAAAAAAAAATGCTTGAGATTTATAGTACTAGCATCTTGTTACAACAATTGAGAACTACAAAGGGAAACTAAGAGAATTTGAGGGAGAGAAGGGAAGGGAGCTCTAGAGAAGTGTTTGAGAGCTCCCTCCCTTGGGGGTGTGATTACAAGCTTAGAGAACTTCACTATTTATAGGCCTAGGGGAAGTGAAAATCTGAATTATACAATAGAGTTCACTAACCACACTCACTTCACCAACTTACAACACTTAATTCACCTAACACACTATTGCATTTGAAAACAATTCTTCTTGTCATTAAGCTTAGTGTTGCATCATCCACTTCAACTTCAATTAATTCATTTGGCTGCTGCAAAATTCCACTCAAAAATAGGTATTGAATATTCTTCACCAAACTTTCCCACAATCAACAACACTTCATCATGCATATGTCATGCATGACAATGCATTGCAGCCAGCTTGTGGGCTCATTTTGGGCTTATGGCTCCATTCTGAAAAATCAGGAAAAATTTGGATCTTGAAGCTCTTTGAATTATCTTTCCAAGCATATGCAGCCCAACTCAAGGAAAAATCGGGAAGGCCTTCAAATGTGATTTTTGGCCCAGTAACGCAGATGCTGCCGAATTTGACCTTAAGTTGCCAAAACATGTATAACTTTCTCTAGAAAACTCAGAATCATGAACCGTAAAATTCTACAGAAAATAGACTTCCGTATCTTTCCAATGATGTATGGCTCATTATCTAGTTCTTCTTGAGTAAGTACAGTCCAATCCGTGAAGTTGACTGATCTGCAGACACCGTTTTGAGCTAATTTGTCTCCAAAATGCAATTAGTGAGTCTCAAGCTTATAACACTGAAACAAACACAAAACTTATTAAAAGCACAAGTTTAACTCAAAAACATAACCAAATCATAATTTAAAAGGGTACAAAATGATATGTAATTATGCACCGATCATACATTTCCACCTCCACACGAATAGCATTGGAGGATTTTGTACTTGGAAAGTTAAAGCATGAAGAGCTTCCACGGCTGCAATGGTTGCAAATGCCCAACAAGAACATGTACATATAATATAATATTACAATTAGAGTTAGACACACAATATATGTATAAAATAATTAGCACAAAGTAAGAAAAATGAAAAACGAATCCATATGTAATGGTTGCAGTATAATACCAAAAGCAGGTCCTTGACTACTTATGCGTTTGATACTAGCAAAAAATTATGACCAGTCAATGCCCCCACCACATATTCTGCTAAAGTCATCGAGGGGGTAACTCTCTTTTTAATCCTCTTGTTAGAAGGAATAGGAGGAGGATTATGCAGGGTGGGTACTGTGCAGTGGAAAGCTCTCTTTTCATCCTCGTCCATTTCAGAAAAACAGGTTCAACCCGACCGTAAACGATTGCTTTGGCCCCTTAATGAAGTTCTCAACAAAGTTCAATGACTTCTTGAAGTTGGCAAAATGCTTTTCTTTCTCTTCATCGCTCGAGTAAATCGGCTTGTACTCTTTCATTTGCTGCTCAAATGCTTGAGCAACATTTGCATGAGTTTCCAGACGATATCGATGTTGCAACAGTGGATGGGGATGGGGATGTAGCATCTTCAGACATTGCCTTTGACTCATAGTTTACTAGGAACAGTATTAACAGAGAACATATGACAATGTTTTTCTTATCAGAACCTGTTGCTAATTTCTTGATCTCACGAAAAAAGAAAAAGATTAAGTGACTATATAGAACTTTGTGCTTGGATAGGACAAAGGAGAGACATACGATAGCGTATTTATAGACAGATTAATTAGCAATGGTAATTAATTATGTAAATATGGGCATTTAATTCGTGTCTAGCGTTGCACCCATGGTTTGCAACATTATAGTCCAAAAGTTGTTGCACAAATTAACTTTATGAATAAGCGTAGACCAAAATTTTTGGGTTTATGGTGGACTCATGAATGGCCTTGGTAGGGCCTATTGAGCTTTTTACTTTGTCGGGCTGTGCCAGTCTAAGCCAAGGTGTCAAATGTCTATGTCGAGCCCTACCCACTCGGCCACGCATATGCTGGCTTGGCGGGCCAAGGCAAATGGGCTGGGCCACTTTTTTAATTTTTATTTTTGAAGAGGTTGGATTGGATGTGGAGTTGTAGTGCAATGTCTTATAATTTTTTTTTACAAATTTTTAGACGGGCCAAGCAAGCCTAAACAATGAGTCGAGTCGAGCTTTGGCATATTAGCTTTCCAACTACCCACTCTAGCCCACAAGTCGCAGGCCTAATGTTGAGCCATATTCATTATTTATAAGTTCGTGCTACATTGTTATATGATCTTTGTAAGACATACGTACAGAAACCACTTTTGTGTCGTATTCTATATCGGAAAACGTAGGAAACTTAAAAAGAAGAAACTTAGTACTCATCGTTACTAGCTTCGTTGATCCCTATCACAACAACTGAGCAGATTTGCTCATGTTTGTCCCACAATCCTCAAGAAATTTTCCGCATTTGTTTTAATTTTGTGGAAAGCGCGACCTTTGGTATTGACTCTAGCCAGGATTGGCTGCTCGCACAGACCCTTGGGCAACTCATCCTCACTCCTTAGTGTCATGACTTTAAAGCTATTGATTTCGAGAGCATGTTTTTCTCGTTGACAACATCATGTGTTTCGGTGGACATATGTAGTGGTAATTTTCTTCGTTATTGAGCCCTACATTTTGTATTATGTAAAAAGAGGACTTTAATTCGTGTCCATGGTTGCACCCATGGTTCGCAACATTGCACTTCAAAAAGTTATTGCACGTGTTGACTTTTTGAATAAGCTTGGCCCAAAAATTTTGGGTTTAGGGCCAACTATGGCTTGGACTTTTAGGTCTTTTTTTATTTTTCAGGCTGGGCTAAACCGAGCCAAGTTTTCAAATGTCTAAGTACACATGTGCCCGCCAGGCCGAGCCTAGACGGGCTTGGCAGAAGGGAAGAGCAGGGTAGAACATGGGCCTAGACGGGCCGGGCATGTCTTTTTGAATTTTTTATTTTTGGTATTTTTTATTTTTTTTATTTCCAAATGGTTAGCCATGGATGTCAAGTTGTGTAATGTCTTCTAACTATTTGTTGTACATTTTTAGACAAAATTCAAAAAATTTACTTAATTAATAAATGTGTATAACAAAATAAGAAGTTTATTAATTCATCCTATGTATTACATTATTTCAATTAAGTCGAAAATGAGGTTAGGGAGTGCACCTGGATGTGGGATTGTAGTTCAATGTCTTATATAATTTTTTGTTTCAAATTATTAGGGAACCTTGAAAAAATTAACTTAATTCATAACATGAGTAAAATAAAATATGAAGTTTATTAATTCATCATACATATTACATTATTTCAAAATGATGTAAGCATCAATTAAGTTTTTTTTAAAAAGGTGACTAGATGGGCCGGCAGGAATGGGCATGGGCAGATCGGGCCGAGGGTTTTAAATCCTAAGAACATGCCTTACCTAATTCAAGAACGGGCCTAAACAAGAGGTCGGGTCGGGCTTTGGCCCATAAAACCTCGGGCTACCCACTTCGGCCCATAGGCCGTGGGCCTAATGTTGATCCATATTCATCATATGTAAGTACGTACTACATTATTATATGATCTTGTAAGACATACGTACATGCATTAGAGCAGGTCTTGCGACTTTAAAGAGAAAGAGAGATATCCTAACCCCACAAACATAGAAAGGAACTTGAAAGTAATATTAGAGTAGGTATATTGCGACTCTGGAGAGAAAGAGAGATATCCTAACCTCACAAACACAGAAAGGAACTTGAAAGCAAAGGCGGATGTACACTTGGGCTGGAGTGGGCTCCAGCCTGACCTGCTGGGTTTTTGTTGTTGTTGTTGTTGTTGTAGTTTTAGTGGTTTAAGCCAAATATAGATAAAGTAAATAATAGTATATCCCTCTATTTAAAATAAGCTAAGCTCTCTATGTAGAAATAAGCCCACTCTTGAAGCATATAGGAAATAGTAAACATGCAATCCATAACCTATATAAATTTTATTAGAAGCAAACATTATAATTTTTCTTCTAGCCACCCAAAACATCATATTTGAACCTTCAGAGCCTAGAAGAAATAGCTCTCCCCCTCTAAAAAATTGTACCAACCTATCTTCAGTAGGTTCTTCAATCTTGGTAAGTTTTTATCTTTTTTTATTTATTAAATTTTCAATTTTAATTGTTGTTGTTAAGTTTTTATGATTTAGGGTTTGGGCGAAAACTTTTGGGGATTGTTATATATGTTTTATTTTTGCAACTTGAATTATTAATTAGTATATATGATTTTTGGTGTCTAGTATTTCTTGTTAGGATATCTTGTTACATGATGATAATAGACCAAGAAAGAGAAGGAAAACTATTCTTAAAAAAAAAAAAAGGGTAACGATAGTAAGGATACACCTTCTGCATCTAATGTTGATACTTTAATTCCTGAGGAATTTATTCAAATCACATCTGAAGTAGTTGAACAATGTGTTTGATTTTATATTTATTTATATTTTTTACTTCTTTGTGTTATATTTGCTTGTAATGTGGCTTTGTTTGATTTATAAAAAATTTATTTACATTTTTGTTTCAAGAGAAAAAAGGCTTATAATATATCTCCTATATAAAAAAAAATAAATTAGGCTACCCCTATAAAAATTCCTGGATCCGCCATTGCTTGAAAGTAATATTAGAGCAGGTCTTATGACTCTAGGAAGAGACGTGTTTGTATTTACATTCGTTCTTCTCATGCTATGAACCATAAAACTTCAACTTTATGTTCCAATCTCGCTCTGCAAGTCTTCGAGGAGACGTGTGTTTTGCATATTAGAGTAGTACTTTCCAAATATGTACATAATTGGGGAATGGTAAATAACTTGGACACTAAAGGGAATGGTCAAGCCAATCTGTTTGCTATGTTTTGCTATATTCGCCAGCCTAATAACTTGGACACTTTGGATGGGAGCCTTCATTTCTAACAAACCCTTTTCATGCTGAATTCTATTGAGTCTAATTCAGTTGTGGTGGGAAACACTTTCTCTCCATAGAAAGTTTGTTATTGAGTTTTTCGTTCGTTTGTATTATTGCATTTATAATCTCTTCTTACATGGAATGTGAAGAGAAACAATATTCCTGCTAAACATTGATTAAGATAACTTCTTTTACATAAATAATAATATTGTGACGAATTTGTGACCCGTAGGATTGGTAATTAACCAAAGAAACAAAACAGAAAAGACAATTATCCAAACAATGTTTTCTCCTCCATCTTCCCCACTCTTTAGCTGTCTTAGTGGTTCTCTTGCTTTCTGGACGTCTTGCGAATTTGTGGGGTGACTCAAATTGGGCAGGGCGTGACATCAAGGGTAGTTCCAGCATGAATATTGCCCCATCCAATAAGACGCCAATGCCTCTCGACTCGTCGACTGAGCGCAATTTTCTCTCCTCTGCTGGTGCAAACTGGACGGTTGAGTTGCAGCTTTGCCACATCATTCCTTACAGCAAGAACCTTAGCTGCTGTAGCCATGGATCCTATATTCAACATCAGGATCTCATCCCTGATCAGCTCCGAGACCCTTCCTTGCCTCTCTGACCCCTTTGTCTTGACCCCCAGAAGCCTTCTCAACAAGAAGAAGTTCACCTGCAAAATCATAGAGCACAATCTTCAACACCATAGACTGAGAAACATCATTTAATAAGAAAGCCTTGCAGCTGCAGTCATTAGTATTTACCTCAAGCTCCACAAATACTTCAGGAAGAGACCCAACTTCACCAAGAACTTGACCTACCAACGCATCAGCACGTGTCAAAATAGGATCCATGGTTGTTCCAACCCCAATGAGACCTCCTGGAACCGCAAATTGCAACTCATTTTGCTCAGCATACAATGAAATTATTCTAGAGTATATGGGCGTGCATTCTATGTTTCCGCTATCGTCCTTATCAATAATCCCAGGACGAACCTCGATAATTTGGTTCACTTTCAAGACACCCTGCCAAGACACAATATTATCAGATATGGTATTCATTCATTAACTATAGCATTTACGGAATATAATTCTTTTGAAAGCGCCCAAAGTATTAGGTCTAAATCAAGAGAGTATTTTCTTTTTCTATATACAGACGATATTCTATTTTAATATAATATAATCTAAACTACGGAGATGGGGATTCGAACTCGGATGTATAGTGGGAGCACATCCCCTCTCTAACCAACTTAGCTAAACCCATATATAGCGTGCACATTTCAAAACCCAAAAACCCACCAAGAAAGTCCAACAATAAAACCATACATACCTTGAGAATGCTTCCACCAGCCACACCACCTCTTATCTCATAGACCATCGACCCAGGTTTATTAACATCAAAAGAACGGATAATAATCATATGGGGAGGTGAGATAAAGTTCCTTTCTGGAATGGGGATCTTTCTGACAATATACTCACACACCACATCAATATTATACTTCAATTGCGCAGAAATTGGCACAACTGGTGCACCCTCAGCTACGGTTCCCTGGTAATGATATAATTAATTAGCAAGCTGAAACTAAAAAAACCAGAGAAAAAAATAATATGATTCATGGGAACTTACTCGAAGAAACTTCCAGATTTTCTCATGCTGATTGACGGCCTCATTCTCCTTAATGAGGTCAATTTTATTTTGAAGGATAATAATATGTCGGAGAGGCATAATTTCAAGAGCAGCCAGATGCTCAGCAGTTTGTGGTTGAGGACAACTTTCATTAGCAGCTATGAGAAGTAATGCTCCATCCATAATGGCAGCACCATTAAGCATAGTAGCCATAAGAATATCGTGACCCTATAAAAATATAACATAGTATGAAATAAGCTTGAAAATGGTTAATTAATTTCACTTTTCAACACGACCAAATATACCACATACAAGCCTTGAAAAACTTAAAAATTACCGGACAATCTACGAAAGATACGTGTCTCAACAATTTCATCTTGCAATTCTCAAATCCAGGAACATCACAGAGGGGACTGTCTTCCTTTCCACTTCCATATGCCCTAATTAGGAAATGAATACAACATGTTAACAAATTAAAATGGCAAAACGGTAATCCAAGACATACAATTACTGTACATTAAATGTGTACCCACTTGTAGCTCATAGGTCGAGGGCACCGATCATCTTCACACTTGTATATTTTTGCATTGGCATATCCAAGCTTCATAGTAATGTTGCGCTCCAGCTCATTTTTAAAACGAAAAGTCTACATAACATCAGGAATCAGGATCATTGTTTTTAATTTACACAGGACACTGTATACTTAATATCAAGAAAATCCTGGCATGCTACGACACTCATATAAGCCCAAATATATCTATCATTCAAATATATGTAACTCAAATTCTCAATAGTTCCACGAAACTTCAAAGTCAACATCCATATATAGTTTAGGATTAACTAAAAGTAAATCCCCCAAACTTTTCAAAATACACCATCTGTTAGGTAAACCGTTAAAAATTCTGTTAAATGTTAATGTGGCAAAATAGGGTTCTTGTTTTAACCTTATGTGGCCTCAATGTAGACAAAAAAGTAGTAAATTATTATTTTCTATTAAAATAATTTAATTTTTAAAAAATCAAATAGTCCACAAAGAAAAAAAAAACGAAGAAGGAAAAACTGCAAGCGGCATCAAATTCAAATGCGAGAAGGAAACTAATAATCACCTGAACACCAGATATTGCTTTTACAATTGTTGACTTTCCGTGAGCCACATGACCTATAGTACCTGCGAGAGAGGTAAATAATTGCAAAATTAGACATGCACAAACTAACCGACAAGAAATTTTAGAGCAAAATATATAATTGATGGTTATTAAATCAAAATAAATGATAATAATACCAATATTGATAGTCGCCTGGCGAGATATAACTTGAGGCGAGAGTGGATGTAACTTTGTTACATCCAGTTTACTCAGGTCTTGCTCCATCAAATCCTTCCTCGACGACATTGTGAGATTTTCCGGCCTAATTAAGTAATCAGCTAACAATTGGGTGGGTGGTATGGTAATGGACTCAAAATCTTGACAGACTGCCACACCAATTTATCAGAGGACTGAAACTGCAAATCTCTCAATTCGATTAATAATATGAAAAAATCAAACAAATACAACTTCATCATTAGAGTGGTTAAATAGTAAACTCAAAATCCTAATAAATCTAGAAAACTAGGCTAACAAGAAAATAGTAAAAACCTAGTTCAAATTAATCATATTAGGAAAGTAATCCTAATACACTAGTACAAATCTTCCCAACATTCCTTTTTCTTTCAGGAAAATTGAACAAAGAATAATAGGAAGGGTTAATAAGTTTATTAAAAAAAAAGAAAAGAAATGGAAACCTGTGTTATGTGGCCCGTTTTGATTTAAACCTTTTGTTATGTGGCCCGTTTTTATTTTAGTTTTCGTATTACAAGATAATATTTTATGTTTGGTTGAAACTAGAATTTCAATTTTTTATTATAAATATTTATAAAAATACTCAATCCTAAACATGTATTTATAAGCCTTTTTTCTCTTGAAACAAAAATATAAATAAATTTTTTATAAATCAAACAAAGCCACATTACAAGCAAATATAACACAAAGAAGTACAAAATATAAATAAATATAAAATCAAACACATTGTTCAACTACTTCAGATGTGATTTGAATAAATTCCTCATGAATTAAAGTATCAACATCAGATGCATAAGGTGTATCCTTACTATCATTACCCCTTTTTTTTTTTTTTTTAAGAATAGTTTTCCTTCTCTTTCTTGGTCTATTATCATCATGTAACAAGATATCCTAACAAGAAATACTAGACACCAAAAATCATATATACTAATTGATAATTCAAGTTGCAAAAATAAAACATATATAACAATGCCCAAAAGTTTTCGCCCAAACCCTAGATCATAAAAACTTAACAACAACAATTAAAATTGAAAATTTAATAAATAAAAAAAGATAAAAACTTGCCAAGATTGAAGAACCTACTGAAGATAGGTTGGTACAATTTTTTAGAGGGGGAGAGCTATTTCTTCTAGGCTCTGAAGGTTCAAATATGATGTTTTGGGTGGCTAGAAGAAAAATTATAATGTTTGCTTCTAATAAAATTTATATAGGTTATGGATTGCATGTTTACTATTTCCTATATGCTTCAAGAGTGGGCTTATTTCTACATGGAGAGCTGAGCTTATTTTAAATAGAGTGTTAGACTATTATTTACTTTATCTATATTTGGCTTAAACCACTAAAACTACAACAACAACAACAACAACAACAACAACAACAAATCAGCACTAGGCTGGAGCCCACTCTAGCCCAAGTGTACATCCGCCTCTGCTTTCAAGTTCCTTTCTGTGTTTGTGAGGTTAGGATATCTCTCTTTCTCTCTAGAGTCACAAGACCTGCTCTAATATTACTTTCAAGTTCCTTTCTGTGTTTGTTAGGATATCTCTCTTTCTCTCTAAAGTCGCGAGACCTGCTCTAATGCATGTACGTATGTCTTACAAGATCATATAATAATGTAGTACGTACTTACATATGATGAATATGGATCAACATTAGGCCCACGGCCTATGGGCTGAAGTGGGTAGCCCGAGGCTTTATGGGCCAAAGCCCGACCCGACCTCTTATTTAGGCCCGTTCTTGAATTAGGTAAGGCATGTTCTTAGGATTTAAAACCCTCGGCCCGATCTGCCTAGGCCCATCTACTGTCGGCCCATCTAGCCACCTTTTAAAAAAAACTTAATTGATGCTTACATCATTTTGAAATAATGTAATATGTATGATGAATTAATAAACTTCATATTTTATTTTACTCATGTTATGAATTAAGTTAATTTTTTCAAGGTTCCCTAACAATTTGAAACAAAAAATTATAGAAGACATTGAACTACAATCCCACATCCAAGTGCACTCCCTAACCTCATTTTCGACTTAATTGAAATAATGTAATACATAGGATGAATTAATAAACTTCTTATTTTGTTATACACATTTATTAATTAAGTAAATTTTTTGAATTTTGTCTTAAAATGTATAACAAATAGTTAGAAGACATTACACAACAACTCGACATCCATGGCTAACCATTTGGAAATAAAAAAATACAAAATACAAAAAATAAAAAATTCAAAAAGACATGCCCGGCCCGTCTAGGCCCATGTTCTACCATGCTCTTCCCTTCTGCCAAGCCCATCTAGGCTCGGCTTGGTGGGCACATGTGTACTTAGACATTTGAAAACTTGGGTCGGTTTAGCCCAGTCTGAAAAATAAAAAAAAGACCTAAAAGTCCTAGCCATAGCTGGCCCTAAACCCAAAAATTTTGGACCAAGCTTATTCAAAAAGTCAACACGTGCAATAACTTTTTGAAGTGCAATGTTGCAAACCATGGGTGCAACCGTGGACACGAATTAGAGTCCTCTTTTTACAGAATACAAAATGTAGGGCTCAATAACGAAGAAAATTACCACTACATATGTCCACCGAAACACATGATGTTGTCAACGAGAAAAACATGCTCTCGAAATCAATAGCTTTAAAGTCATGACACTAAGGAGTGAGGATGAGTTGCCCAAGGGTCTGTGCGAGCAGCCAATCCTGGCTAGAGTCAATACCAAAGGTCGCGCTTTCCACAAAATTAAAACAAAGGCGGAAAATTTCTTGAGGATTGTGGGACAAACATGAGCAAATATGTTCAGTTGTTGTGATAGGGATCAATGAAGCTAGTAACGATGAGTACTAAGTTTCTTCTTTTTTAGTTTCCTATGTTTTCCGATATAGAATACGACACAAAAATGGTTTCTGTACGTATGTCTTGCAAAGATCATATAATAATGTAGCATGAACTTATAAATAATGGATATGGCTCAACATTAGGCCCGCGACTTGTGGGCTGGAGTGGGTAGTTGGAAAGCTAATAGACCAAAGCTCTGCTCGACTCATTGTTTAGGCCCGCTTGGCCTGTCTAAAAATTTGTAACAAAAAATTATAAGACATTGCACTACAACTCCACATCCAATCCAACATCTTCAAAAATAAAAATTAAAAAAGTGGCCCAGCCCATTTGCCTTGGCCCGCCAAGCCAGCATATGCGTGGCTGAATGGGTGGGGCTCGACATAGACATTTGAAACCTTGGCTTAGACCGTCACAACCCGAAAAAGTAAAAAGCTCAATAGGCCCGACCAAGGCCATTCACAAGTCCACCGTAAACCCAAAAATTTTGTTCTGCGCTTATTCATAAAGTTAATTTGTGCAACAACTTTTGGACTATAATGTTGCGAACCATGGGTGCAACACTTGGACACGAATTAAATGCCCATATGTACATAATTAATTACCATTGCTAATTAATCCGTTTAAAGATACGCTATCGTATGTCTCTCCTTTGTCCCATCCAAGCACAAATTTCTCTATAGTCACTTAATCTTTTTCTTTTTTCGTGAGATCAAGAAATTAGCAACAAGTTCTAATAAGAAAAACATTGTCATATGTTCTCTGTTAATACTGTTCCTAGTAAACTATGAGTCAAAGGCAATGTCTGAAGATGCTACATCCCCATCCCCATCCACTGTTGCAACATCAATATCGTCTGAGGAAACTCATGCAAATGTTGCTCAAGCATTTGAGCAGCGAATGAAAGAGTATAAGCCGGTTTACTCAAGTGATGAAGAGAAAGAAAAGCGTTTCGCCAACTTCAAGAAGTCATTCAACTTTGTTGAGAACTTCATTAAGGGGCCAAAGCAATCGTTTACGGTCGGGTTGAACCTATTTTCTGATATGGACGAGGATGAAAAGAGAGCTTTCCACTGCACAGTACCCACCCTACATAATCCGCCTCCTATTCCTTCTAACAAGAGGATTAAAAAGAGAGTTACCTCCCTTGATGACTTTAGCAGAATATGTGGTGGGGGCATTAACTGGTCAGAATTTTTTGCTAGTATCAAATGCATAAGGAGTCAAGGACCTGCTTTTGGTATTGTACTGCAACCATTACATATGGATTCATTTTTCATTTTTCTTACTTTGTGCTAATTATTTTATACATATATTGTGTGTCTAACTCTAATTGTAATATTATATTATATGTACAGGTTCTTGTTGGGCGTTTGCAACCACTGCAGCCGTGGGAGCTCTTCATGCTTTAACTTTCCAAGTACAAAATCCTCCAATGCTATCCGTGCAACAGCTCATCGACTGCAATGCTGCCAACCATGGGTGTTGAGGTGGAAATGTATTGGATGCGTTTGCTTACATTATCTCAAATGAAGGTCTAAACACCGAACAAAATTACCCATTCCAGGGTATCCAAAGAACCTGTGACACTGTCAAGGAATAAGGAGATATTCTAGAGATCGATGCATATGCAATCGTGAACCCAAGGAATAAGGACCAGCTCGCCTATGCTCTCTGCGAACAGCCAGTAGTGGTCGGGATCAATGCCCACGGCTCTAACTTTTCACAATACAGAGGAGGGAAATATCGCTCGGAATGTGAAATAAACATTAGCCATTCGATTTACTTGTTAGGATGCGGATTGACAAAGCTACCAATGACCAGGTCCAGGATACTCAAGAACTCGTGGGGTGAAAGCTGGGGTGAATGAGGGTTCATGAAATTGTTGAAAAATGACGGCACTCCCGGTGGTCACTGTGGCACTCCACGGACATCTATATAAATACAATTGTGAAAAAATATTTACGAAACTTTGTAAGTCGTGCATAGCGTGCATGATTCAAAAAAAAGCCTCTCGCACACGCGGAAGCGTGTGCAGAAAGGCTAGTCTAATGAACTTTAGGAGCTAGGGGGATTCTTATTCAAGTAATTACCCACACGTTAATATTATCCAAAGCAAATCCAACATTAATAGGAAAATCTCAAATAATTTAAGTAAAATAATATTTTCATTCTACACAACATCATAGTTTTAGATTAAGGACATAAATATTTACATAATATGCACATAGGAGGAAGATATGCAACGATCAAGACCACTTGCGCCACCCGTTCCTCTCTAAATGATCTTTCACTTTTTCATTGTCAATCTATACATAAATAACATGAGATGAGACAAGTTTAATCATGTACTTATAAATTTGTAATTGACAAATTTTAGCATACACGTATACTCACCTTCAATTTTGATAGTTTATCCTTTGCTGCATGCCTACTCCAATTATCGGAAGAAAACTGTACCAAAAATACTGTTATTTTCAAAAGACAAGAGACAAAAGGAAAATAATTTCGTTTCTATATAAGAAGCCTTGTTTAACAATAAAACAATTAATAAGAAATTGATTAAGGATTAAAGGAACAGTGTCATGATTTTACATTCATAAGGGGAATTTTATGTTGCCTTGATGCTTTTGTTAGGCCGACTACTCTACTATAGGCTACTTTTAGCTTCTATAGCGGCCCATCCTTTTTTTGTGTACCTTAATTTTGTGCTCTAATTTCTCCATATAGCAATGAATACGATGTTTGTAAAACTGTTAAAAAAATGAGTATAAAAATAAATTAAAGTGTAAACTCATTCACTTGAGATGCTAAAGTGATATAAAGTATCTGGCGTAAAAAGTCTTTATGTCTTTGATTAAGTTTTCTACTATACCAAAAGAAAAATGTTGTTACAAAATTAGAGTATCATCATCAAGGTTATGATTTTTTTTTCTAATTTGAAATAAAAACAATACCTAATCCGACAAACTGTTTTGTAGGTCCAAATGATATGAGGAACATTTGCATGTTTGAGCTGCTAAAGTGCACGATTTTTACGCCACCTATATTTGTCACTTGTCATCATTAACTTCTAGGTAGGTAAAGTAAATATTTCTCCAATAAAACAATACTTATTGCTCTATTTTCTATTTTTTCCATTCTTTCAAAATTAGAAGACTAAGATCACTGTTGTTCATTGTAATTGAATAACTCCAACCCGAAGAGACAATCGAAACATGCTATTACACTCTGCATCCTGGTTTGAGATTTTGTCAAATACACTATTTTCATGTACAACCATAAGCAATAGGAAGCTTACATACTCTTAAATAAGGATTTAAATAAATTACAAAAACATAACTTTTAATGTTGTACTTGCTGAAAAGTAAAAAAAGTTTACCTTGTTATCATCATTTGTTGTATTAACGTGTTGAACCAAACACTTTTTAAGTAGTTTGCTATAATAGCTTTCCAGCCATTTTAACTATAATTACTTTAGAGACTCTCATGAGCATTTTTTACCATGTTGCTTATATAACCTAAGAACCAAACAACAAACTCAATGGCTTGTAAAGCCCCTTATAGTTTGTAAGTGATGTCCACAATGACTTTAGAAACTTGCATTTTTCATTGTAGGATGATACTTATGAGGATGATGAACAAGGGGAAGGCTCTACAGAGGAAGGGGTAGGCTCTACAGTGGAAGGCTCAACAAGAGATGAGACATTGACAAATTCTACCAAGGGCTCAACAGAGGTTGTAGTGGAAGGCTCAACAGAGGTGGTGGTGGAAGGCTCAACAGAGATTGTAGTGGAATGCTCAACAGAGGTAGTGGTGGAAGGTAACTCAACAGAGGTGGTGGTGGAAGGCTCAACAGAGGTAGTGGAGGGCTCAATAGAGGAGTTGGGTGCTTCTGTTGACTCTCCTGATGATGATGGTACTGGCCCAACTGTTTGGTTAACTGATGATGAGGATGCTAAGGAGACCCCTACTCCTAGGAAGGTAAATTTCATTTTGTGGTTTTCAAGGTTTGGCCGGTCTTCTAATTGATTGTTATCTTGATTTTTTTTTTTTAAGAGAATTCAGTTGTTTCATGAGCAGGCTATGGGTTACCAACCCAAGCCAAAAACAGCACAGGATGGTGGCAAGCAACCCTGCGAGCTATGCAAGAGAGTACGTTACGCCAAAACATTTAGTTTTTCTATGTTTCTTAATAGTGATTGTATTCTGTTGCTGGTTTTTATGTGTATTATCTTGCTGTTTGCAGTACATTTTAATCTAATGCTGCACTTCAGTCGCACATTAAGGACAAGCACAGTTCCAAGTGGGAGGACGTGCAGAAGCATTTTCATGCTTATGATATACAGTAATGTTTTGTCATAAGAGTACATAGGGTGATATGTTAAGGTTGAGGGCCTATATTGTTTTTTTGATGAAATAGGCCTATATTGTTTGTTTGATGAAATAGGGTGCTATGTGAAGGTTGAGGGCCTATACTGTTTGTTTGATGAAATATGGTGATATGTTGTTAAGTTTAAGGGCCTATACTATCTTTTGTCATAGAGTACAACTGAACCTATACACTTTCACAATTAACTGAACATGTAATTTGCCTCTGTTCAGTTGTTTTGATATGGATTAACAAAGCTAGTAACGATGAGTACTAAGTTTCTTCTTTTTTAGTTTCCTATGTTTTCCTATACAGAATACGACACAAAAGTGGTTTTTGTATGTATGTCTTACAAAGATCATATAATAATGTAGTACGAACTTAAAATAATGGATATGGATCAACATTAGGCCCGCGACCTGTGGGTTGGAGTGGGTAGTTGGAGAGCTAATAGGCCAAAGCTCGGCTCGAACTCATTGTTTAGGCCCACTTGGCCCGTCTAAAAATTTGTAACAAAAAATTATAAGACATTGCACTACAACTCCACATCCAATCCAACCTCTTCAAAAATAAAAATTAAAAAAGTGGCCTAGCCCATCTGCCTTGGCCCGCCAAGCCAGCATATGTGTGGCCGAGTGGGTGGGGCTCGACTTAGACATTTGAAACCTTGGCTTAGACTGGCACAGCCCGAAAAAGTAAAAAGCTCAATAGGCCCAACCAAGGCCATTCACGAGCCCACCGTAAACCCAAAATTTTTGGCCTACACTTATTCAAAAAGTTAATTCGTGCAACAACTTTTGAACTATAATGTTGCGAACCACGGGTGCAACACTGGACACGAATTAAAGGCCCATATTTACATAATTAATTACCATTGCTAATTAATCCGTCTATAAATACGCTATGGTATGTCTCTCCTTTGTCCCATCCAAGCACGAATTTCTCTATAGTCACTTAATCTTTTTCTTTTTTCGTGAGATCAAGAAATTAGCAACAGGTTTTGATAAGAAAAACGTTGTCATATGTTCTCTGTTAATATTGTTCCTAGTAAACTATGAGTCAAAGGCAATGTCTGAAGATGCTACATCCCCATCCCCATCCACTACTGCAACATCGATATCATCTGAGGAAACTCATGCAAATGTTGCTCAAGCATTTGAGTAGTGGATGAAAGAGTACAAGCTAGTTTACTCGAGCGATGAAGAGAACGAAAAGCGTTTCGCCAACTTCAAGAAGTCGTTCGACTTTGTGGATAAATTCATGAAGGGGCCAAAGACATTGTACACCGTAGGGCTGAGCCTATTCGCTAATATGGATGATAAATAAGTGGAAGCTTTCCATTGCATAGTACCCACCATGGACAATCTACCTCTTGCAAAAACAATGAGTTTTTTCTTCTGTTTGAGTTAATTTGTTATGTTAGTCTTTTAATAAGGAAGTAGTAGAAACTAGTGATGATGAGTACTAATTTCTTGTTTTTAAGTTTCCTATGTTTCCCATATAGAATATGTCACAAAAGTGGTTTATGTATGTATGTCTTACAAGATCATATAATAATGTAGTACACACTTATAGATGATGGATATAGATCAAGATTAGGCCCACGGCCCGTGGGCTAAAGTGGGTAGTCCGATGGTTGATATAGGTCCAAACCCTTCACCAAAAAAAAAAAAAAAAAAAAGGGCTCAGCCCATTCGACCTGCCCCACCAAGCCCGTATATGCCCGGTCAAGTGGGTGGGGCTGAACTTAGATATTTGAGACCTTGGCTTAGTCCAACCCAGCCTAAAAAAACAAAAAAGCTTGATAGGGCCGACCGATAGTCCATACGAGACCCCACCCTAAACCCAAAAATTTCGGTCTACTCTTATTCAAAAAGTTAATTCGTGCAACAACTTTTGGACTATAATGTCACAAAACGGAGGGCTCAATAACGAAGAAAATTACCCGTTATACACCAGAACAAGTGATGGTTTCAAGGAGAGACCATATGACCATCAAGCAGGCTGCATGTACCAAATTACCACTTCTAATTAACCCGTCTATAAATACGCCATTCTATGTCTCACCTTTGTCCTATCCAAGTACGAATTTCTATGTAGTCACTTAGTCTTTTTCTTTTGTCGAGAGATGAAGAAATTAGCAATAGATTTTGATAAGAAAAACTTTGTCGTATGTTCTCTGTTAATACTGCACCTAGCAAACTTGAAGTCAAAGGCAATGTCTGAAGAATCCACATCCCCATCCCCATCCCCTGTTGCAACATCGATATCGTTCGAGGAAAATCCTACAAATGTTGCTCAAGCATTTGAGCCGTGGATGAAAGAGTATAAGCAGGCTTACTCAAGTGATGAAGAGAAAGAGAGGTGTTTCACCAATTTCAAGAAGTCGTTTTACTTTGTGAAGAACTTCATGAAGGGGCCAAATAAATTGTATACCGCAGGGTTAAACCTATTCGCTAATATGGACGAGGTTGAAATGGAAGCTTTCCATTGCAGAGTGCCCATCATGGACAATCCGCCTCTTGTTATCTCCTCTAGTGAGGGCGTCCATAGGATATGTGGCGGGCATTGACTGGTCAGAATCGTTTGCAAGTATCAAACGCGTAAGGTATCAAGGAACTTGTGGTAAGAGAAATGAAGTATAGTACTGTACTAGCAACCATTATGCATGCAATTTTCTTTTTTCTTACTTTTTGCTAATTATTTTATGCATGTGTTGTGTGTGTAACTCAAACTTATATGTTATATTATATGCACCAGTTCGTGTTGGGTTCGACCACTTCAGTGGTGGAAGCCCTTAACGCTATAACTTTCAATTTACAATAGCCTTCGAGGATGTTCGTTCAACAATCGATCGACTGCAATGCTTCCAACTACGGGTGCTCGGGTGGAAACAAATTGAAGGCCTACGATTACATAATCCAAAACGGAGGTCTAAACACCAAACAAAATTACCCATATCGGGGTGTCGAAGGAACATGTGACGCTATTAAGGAAAAAGGAGATGGTCTCAATATTGATACCTATGCAATAATGACATCGAGGATTGAAGACAAGCTAGCCTATGCTCTCTACGAACAGCCAATGGTGGTCGGTGTTGATGCCCACAGCTCCAAATTTGAAAAAATACAAAGGTCGGTATTTGACAAGGAATGTGTGACGAAACTACCGATGACCAATACTTGATAATCAAGAACTTGGGGGTGACATGTAGGGTGAAGGGGGATTTATGAAATTGTTGAAAAATGAAGGCACTCCTGGCGATCATTGTGGCATTGTGGTAGATGCTAGCTATCCTACGCTCTACGAGGATTATGATGATTAATAAAGAAGGGAAAATTATAAGTAACTTTGTTTTGTTTGGATTGGTTTGGTGTTATTTTAATTACTTGAAAAAAAAATTGAATCCACTCCAGGATGTTTATTTGATTTGAGTTGAGTTGTTTGGTGTTATTCTAAATTTTTGGGCTTTGACCGGGCCTTGTCAGGCTTTTTCTTTTTACAAGTGGGGCCGAGTCTTGTCTTTTCATACTTAATCAAATTTAGAGAGAAAACAGTTTTTCAAGTATAATATGTAGATTTTTGACTAATTATGAAAAATAGACTTTCGAAATACTAATGTTTTCAATGATATTTTTGGCAATTTATATTCCTTAATTGAATCCAACATGATTTTATGAGGTATCAATATTGGTATAAACTGTATCTTTAATTGAATCCAAATGCGGGGACTTCTTTATTTACATTGTAAATTTAAGTAAATTGAGTAATATAAAAATAAATTAAATTTAAAGACAAGACATTTACTTAAATGTTTGGAATGGAAATAAAGCAATATAAGGAAAAACCAAAAAACATAAATAAGGCAAATGGGTGAGCCTACTAGGGTCCGGCCAGGGGGGGGGCCTAATTGGGGGTGTGCCAGGTGGGGGGGCCTAATCCCTACTGGCCGGAGGTTTAAAATCTTAAGCCCAAGTCCTACTTAGCCTTAGAACTGGTTGGGCTAGACTTTGGCCCATCGAACCTTGGGCTATCCACTTCGGCCCGCACGCCAAATGATGTTCCCTATTTGGCTCTAGATGCGTTCGTGTCTTTGGTTTGCTTTGCTATGGACTTAGCTTGATCTGATATGAGTAGTTGGTGTTATTTTATGTATTTGCTTCTGTTTGGGCTTGATTTATTATATGTCGCAACTCACATTTTCTTAAAGTATACTATATAGCTATGTTCATTTTTAGGGCAAACATCTTCTCTGTTTTTGTGTCTGGTAGTGAATATCCATTTTCGATAAAAAAAAAAATTATTATTCATTAAGTAAAACAAGATAATTTATCTTAATTAATGTTTCGCCCAAACACATTGAAGGGCATTTCCGTTCTTAATAAAACCTCAATTAAACATTTAAGGGCATTTTCGTCCAAATTGCTTTTAAACACTCTTAACTCCAATATTTTCCATCCATAAAATTCTCTTAAAATTAACCTCTATTAGCTCCTCAAAATATTAGGGTCTCACAATCCACAATCCTTAAAGGAAATTTCGTCCTCGAAATTTGCCATACCAAAAATATTTCTTCTTGAGGCCAAACTCCAATTCTCAAACACAAAAGAATGTACATTGTCATACTTTCCAACTTTCATATTCGGTCTGATAATTTAGTAGAATCCAACTTTCCAACTTTCCAACTTTCATACTTTCATACTTTCCAAACTCCCATATATTGTTCCTGGCATTAATTATCATTTTGAATCTTAAATTTTCAACAAGTTAGTAGAATCGAACTTAGTTGTGAGGACTCATCTAAATTCGCACAATTCTATTTACAACTCAAAGTCCTTCAACCTATCCAACAAAATCCTTAATTTCCAATACTCAATGATCCTCATACATATTTCAAAGCCTACTTATTCCATGAATACCATCAAATTGTTCATCCAATTATCCAGTACAAAGTTTCCATAATCAATTTCAATATCAATTATCTCCATTCTATCAGTTCAATACCTATATATAAAGACCATACAAAATTGCCTAGGTGAATCATTACAACAAACAAAGTGGTTCTATCGCAAAGCTTATGAATAAAACTCTCCAATACACAATTAGTAGATCAACCGTATCATTCCATTAACCTAATCCATTTCGATGGATTCTTCTATCATCACACCACAAACTTTAATGGTCCTATACAACTCTTCTCGATAATCACACGATCATTATTCACATACTAAAACTTAAGGGAATCTCCAAATAAATTTCAACATCAAAACCATTACAAGAACTTTATCTCACATCTGCAAGAATCTCAAACGGTAACATCACTTCCCATTTCATTAATCTAACTCATACCTCACAAATGTTGCACCTCACAATTACTCAACCCACACAATTATAATTATTCACTTTTGAGGTCATAATAATTATCAATAATTCCACTTGTAACTACACGTAATAACATATCCACCAATAAATTGACCATCTTTCAAGGAATCTTGTAACAATAACCCAAATAAAATCATGATTGGCCTAGTCATCAACAGTACTCCAACTACAAAAAATTAAGGTGACATGTTCCCGCTTCTAATCTTTTTAGATCTAAATCTAAAAAGCTCAACCAAAAAAAAAAAAGGGGGGGGGGGGCCTCCAGCACCCTACCACATACTTCTGATTAACCTAATCGTACAAATTAACCCACCCCAAAAGTTGGATTGCAAAACCTTGAAGGTAGGTTATATAATTGTATCGTTAGTTGTGAAGTAGGGGTGCGGCGGTGGGTCGTTCCTAATGAATTTGGACAGTTCATAACTCTAACCACAACCATCCCTTCTGCACATGAAATAGGACTCTTTTTGGAGTTTAATTCAGTAGCAATCTTTATGCAAGCAACCTTGATAATTTTATAACCTTATTCACTTGTCAAATAATATAATATAAATTTGGCAGTAGAGTACGTATCCTTGTACAACAAGTAATAGCTCTTCTAGAAAAGGCTGAGCGTTTTGTTCTTTTTTCCTTTTTTTTTTTTTTTTTTCTTCAACTTGAAGTGCAGCAGTGTATGCAGGGTTCACTGGCTTTTCAATAAACAAGATTTTTTGAAAAAAAAATAAAAATCCAGAGTAACATTTTAAAATCAAGTTAATCAACAAACCCAACTAAGAAGTTGGCTTTAAAAAGCTTGGTTATGCCTACAACGAGATAGAGAGAGCGAGAGAGAAGAAGGGAACGAGGAGGTGAAGATTGTTGCAAGGAAGGAAGACAAGCCTTGAACGTGTATTCTTTTTTTCTTTTTCTGTGTTTTGAAAATTTAAGATTGTTATTTAAGTAAAACAATGAGTATGAATAAGGTTAAGACTAATAACTATATGTGTCGTTAGATTAAAAAGCTCCTCTGAGCTCCTTATTTTTAGGTTCTTAAGTGAGCAGAAATCTCTAATATTGGAGGTGGGAATATCTAAATTCACTTGTTGACTTAAGAGCACATTCTTTATATTTCTATGATCTCCACATTCCTTTTATAACAATAATGTTATTGTTCATCTCTCATAGAATTTTCTAAGGTACGTCTTGCAAAAGAATAATATTTTTTTTTTCTTAAAACATTTAGGGTATATTAAAAAAATTACTTCGTATTTTTTGTTCCTAGCAAACACAAGCTTAGCCAAGGTGACTGGAGCGGATGTGCTCCCCACTCTGCATCCGAGTTCGAATTCCCCTCCCTGTACTTTAGATTAGATTAAAACATAATATTGCTTATATATAATAAAATATATATATTCTTTGTTCCAAATTATGACTTGTATTAATTACCTGATTATATGAGGATCTTTTTAAGACAATTTATTAGGAATGCTTGGAGCACATTTCGTACTAATTATAATTTTTAAGCCACCAAAACAATAGAATTTGGTAGCAGAGTAATCTTGTTCCGCAAGTAAGGGATACTTCTACAAAAGGCTGAGCGTTTTTCTTTTTTTGGCTATAAGAGCCCTAAGTTAGATAACAACGCTGCAGACTGTTTTTTTTTTTTTTTTTTTTTTTGTTGGAACAACGCTGCAGACTTAGAGAGTATTCTAGGGTTAAATTTCTTCCCCCAAAAAAAAAAAAAATCAGTCGGTGTCGGTTTATATGTAAAAAAACCAAAAAGAATTTAATGAAACCGTACGTATAACCAAAGAAATCTTACCCATCGAGCTAGGGTCCACAATATATACTCATATATACAAATGAAAAATATACTCCATGCTTTCTTTGGGTTTTGATTCCGTTTGGGTTAGATCTTCGCAATCGCGTGATTTACCCTCTATATTAGGGTTTATAAGAAGAATATCCTCCTCACAGCCTCACAGGAGCGCATCTGTACAGCTTATTGCGCGTATAAAATTATTAAACAAATCAAAACTTATAGGACGTTTACTCTCGTTTCACCTCCATTCAGAATAACATCATTAATTGTTGGCGAGTTCTTGCTTAGTTAGGATTTTTGATTCCTTATTATGTTAGGATTTAGTTATTTGCTAATTATTATTTAGTCTTATTGTAATAGAGATTTATTTCCTATTCTAATATAGATATATTTTCAATGTTATTTAGAGTTAATACATCTTTGTACTTGTATAAATACCTCCATATTGGAATAATAATATGAGCATAGATGAACATTATTTGAATATTTGCCCTACTTTGTTTGACAAACTCTAACCACACAGCCTTTGTGTTTCCAGCAACAATGGACCTCCAAGAATCGGTACGCAACCAAACCGACGTCGGATTAAGAATCACGAAGCACCTGTTTTTGACTGAAGCCAAGGAGAAGAATACGGTGTGCTCCCCGCTGTCCATCCATGTCGTGCTGAGCGTGATAGCAGCCGCCACTAAGGGTTCAACCCAAGACGAATTGCTCTCTTTCCTAAAGTCCAAGTCCACCACAGAACTCAACTCCCTCTCCTCCAATCTCGCCCCTATCCTGTTTGCCCACTGTTCCCCAAGTGGCGGTCCCTGCCTGTCCTTCGCGAATGCCCTTTTGGTCGACATGTCTCTCCCTCTCAAGCCCTCTTTCAAGGAGATAGTGGATACTTTTTACAAGGTGGTACCAAAGCAAGCCGATTTTCAGAACAAGGCTGAAGAAATCAGAACTAAATTCAATTTATGGGCTGCAAAGAAGACTAAGGGCGTAATTGAAGAGGTTCTTCGTCCTGGGGAAGTTGACAGCTTAACAAGGATCATCTTTGCAAATGCATTATACTTCAAAGGAGCTTGGGATGATGATCCGTTTGATAACTCAAAAACAAAGGACTATGTCTTCCACCTTCTCAATGGTACATCAAATATAAAGGCACCCTTCATGACTAGCCACAACAGACAGTTTATAAAGGCCTTTGACGGCTTCAAAGTATTGAAACTCCCATACAAACGAGGAAAGGATGAGCAGCGGCGTTTTTGCATGTGCTTGTTTCTTCCAGATGAAAAGGATGGGCTACCTGCTCTGGTTGAGAGAGTTTTTTCTGAGCCTGGCTTCTTAGATCGCCATATTCCGCATTACGATGTTAAAGTGGGTGACTTTAGAATCCCAAAGTTTAAGATTACTTCTAGGTTTAAAGTTTGTGACATTCTCAAGCAGTTAGGTTTGGAGCTTCCTTCCTCAGTTGAAGAGATGGTGGAATCACCTCTGGGTGAGGGCCCTTTTGATTCCAAAATGAGCCAGGTAGCCGTTATCGAAGTTAATGAAGAAGGAACGGAAGCTGCCGCTGTTTCAGATTGGGAAAATATGGGTCTTTGTTTAGGTGAATATGAACCACCTGTAGACTTGGTGGCAGATCACCCATTCCTATTTTTTATCAGAGAGGAAATGACTGGAGCTGTGTTGTTCATTGGGCAGCTGCTCAATCCTCTTCTAGACTAGTATTAATAAATATGTCCTCTTTTTGTTTATTTCTCTTTGGATTAAAATTCTGATGAGTCAATTCAGTTAAGATTTTTGTTTAATTATTATCTATCTTCGATTTGATGTGGTTTCAAGGAGGACTTATGATTTAATTCTTTTACTTGTCAAAATTCTCTTTTGGCCTAGTTTGTTAGGTGTGTAAAACTTCATAAAGGAGGTCCGAAGTTAGTAGTCCATGTTAAAGTTAATTCTTGTACATTTGATGTCGTCTGTTTTTGGCTAAATGAGATCATTAGTAATTGTTCCGGTGGCTGTAGTGATTTAAGCTACTTAGAGTAAGATGTGTCCTTTGACATTTAAGCTACTTAGAGTAAGAAGGAAAATTTGTCCCTAGTAACCATGAGATGTGGTGTGGTGGTAGCTCACCTCATTCCTTAACCATGAGGTTGGGGGTTCGATCCCCGCCCATGGGAATTGAGCGCATTTCGTGGCCAGCCGTTTACCTCCATTGGGAGAGCTCCGCGGCGAAAGGGATTAGTCACTGATGTCGGCGGTGAATACCCTTGAGTCTCACCTAAAAACAAAAATTTGTCCCTAGTGTTTTCTCTAAAGAAATCCACGTGGGGATTAGACCCACCTTTTTGAACCACATTTCAGATACTTGTTCGCCTTTTTGATCCATTCCCACGTATGCCTTTCTCTGTAGCTGTCTCTTTATTTTGTCAATAGAGAATATAGGGTTTAGCAATGAGATTTTATCAAAGAAACTGTCATATTATTGTTCCTAGCGTTATTGCTATTGGTCGGGAACTCTGATGAGGCAATGTCTGAAGCCACTTCCCCTGCAACATCAATATCGTCAAGGAGGAAAATCTTGCAAGCGTTGCTCAAGCATTCGAGGATTGGATAATAGAGTACAAGCGCGTTCACTCAAGCAATGAAGAGAAAGAGAAACGTTTCACCAACTTCAAGAAGATGTTCGAGTTTGTGGAGAATTTCAAGAAAGGTCCAAAGAAGTAGTATATGGTAGGGGCTCAACTAGTTCGCTGATAAGGACGAGGATGAAATGTCTAAGCCATGCAGATTGCCCGCTTGAAGGAAGAAGAAAAGGAAGGAGTTGTTTAGGCAGTACTCTGTATCTTTCTCTATCATATTTGTATTACAGCTAATATAAGCTTGCATTGCACCAAATCAAATGAATAAGAAGTAAGATTATTTCCTTTCATTTATTAGAATCGAATCTCCAAATTAATAATCTTTCTTTTTGTAGCGCATTATTAAACCTCAAGTATTGAGATTAAGAAACAAATCGGTGGAATGATATTCTTATATTATTATATTCAATTCAATCAATTCAGCAGTTTTATTATCCAATTGAAACATAAAACTCTAACCACAACGTTCCCTTTTGCACATAAATAGGACTCTTTTTGAAGTTTAATTCAGTAACAATCCTTATGCAAGTAACCTTGATAATTTTATAACCTTATTCAGATAATATAATATAAATTTGGCAGTATGGTACGTATCCTTGTACGACAAGTATTAGAACTTCTAGAAAAGGCCGAGTGTTTTGTTCTTCTTTCCTATATTTTCTTTTCTTTGGCTATATAGGAGTTACACGCTGCAGACTTAAAATAGTGTTCTAGGGTTTAATCAGAGCTACATCTGTCATAGCAATGGCGTCTCTCATAGCGATTCGACACGCACGAAGCATGAAGCTGTCTTCCTTCTTCAAGACACGATGTCCTCTGCCCCCTCCTCGTTTCACCTCCATCCACAATAACAATTACAACAACATCAGAACTCTAAGCACCTCTGTGGTTCCGGGAACAATAGACCTTCGAGAATCAGTGCGCAACCAAACCGACGTCGGCCTAAGAATGACGAAGCACCTGTTTCAAACAAAAGCCAACGGGAAGAACATGGTGTACTCGCCGCTGTCCATTCATGCTTTGCTAAGCCTGACGGCAGCTGGTACAAAGGGTGCAACCCAAGACGAGCTGCTCTCTTTCCTAAAGTCTAAGTCCACCGCCGAACTCAACTCCCTCGCCTCCAATCTCGTCCCTCTCTGGTGTTTGCCAACGGCTCCCCCAGCGGCGGTCCGTGCTTGTCCTTTGCGAATGGCCTTTGGGTCGACAAGTCTCTCCCTTTCAAGCCTTCTTTCAAAGAGGTGGTGGATACTTTTTACAAGGGGGTTCCAAAGCAAGTCGATTTCCAGAACAAGGCCGAAGAAGCCAGAACTGAACTCAACTCAAGGGCTGCAAAAGAGACTAAGGGCCTTATTACAGAGGTTCTTCCTTCAGGGACAGTTAATAGCTCAACAAGGCTCATGACAGGACCAGCCCGATTTCCTCGAAAATCGGGACGGATCCCGCCTAAATATTCGGCATCCTAAAGATGCCGGGCCCACTTACTAATAACCGAGACTTTCTACCCAAATTTTGGCAGAGTCTCCCCTGGAAACAGGACATATCCCAAAAATCTCAACCTGTTAAAACACAGTTATTTTACATCCCAACAGCCAGCATGCATTACACAATACATAGCGTTTACAAACCATGGCCTCCGGCCTCAAAATACCAATTTCTAACTGGGCAATAACAGAGCATCTAACAGAATTCAAAGAAAATACAAGTAGGAAGGAAGTTTAACGATTTTACATAGCACAGAGGCCTTGAGAAGGCTCAAGTGCTGAAGCTCGTGAAAACAGGAGCACAAAACACGGCACTTCGGCTCGTTCCAGTCAACTCCTGGCTGTGGGCGCAAAACAGAAAATTGTGAGTGGACAAAACAAAGTTAGTTCAATTTAAACCAAAGTAATATAACCCCACCGTTAGAAAACCATGCACGAAACCAATGCATTAAATCCATCATAATCATATATATAGTTTGCTCAAACCCGAGCTAAATCCGAAATCCAGTGAAACTATCAAATCAACCCATCCAAATCTTTCCATATAAATCTCAAAATAAACTCTCGAAACACGTGTCTCTCGGCACGACGAGCGGGGAAGTATCCTCGCTCAAAAACAAGAATAAATGTATAGCTATATATAAATATATAAGTATATAATAGAGATATAGTATAGGTATACGACACACCTAATTGTACGGGGAAACAATCCAACTGGGGATTGTTTGACTAGCTCACACTTATCCGGCCCTCAAATGTCCATGTGGCTAGGGATGAGTCGTCCAGGCTGGGGGACTGATACTCTACCCAGCACGTACGGACGAAGAATCAAGACCCGTACGCCTGGAACCGTCCTACGCGCGCAGACTACCCAATCAAGGGTCTACGGTCAACATCCCGTCAAGGATGCCCGGCTCCTGACATTTCCAAATATCTCATATTTCCATAATTACATTCCAAATGCAGGGGAGGTACACAGGGTAGTGCATATAGCACTCCAAACTGACTTTCTATACTCACATCTTTCCACAGCTCATAAAACAACCCCGTACTTCCCACACATAACCCACAAAGATAGGTAGTAATTTCTCAAATATCAATTTTTATATACTCAAGATACTTAGAATGTCAAACCCAGAAGATATACCAATTACTTTATGAACATAATAGTTTCACTTTAAAGCACAAATTGACTTTCAATAAATCCTTAAATTTTTATGCATGCAAATTCCAAGATAAAACCATGCTATTTATTTGAAAACAAAGTCCACTCACAAGTAGTCCCAAGCTGCCGTGACCCTGAGAGGGTCCTGCCTCCTGTGATGGCGGAGTTGGATTACCTATTTCAGAATGGGAACACGATATTAAAATCCAACTCTTCAAAATAAGACTTTAAAATAAAATCCTAATTTTCCCGGGTTTCTAGTACGCACGAGGAACGAGACACTCTTAGGGTCCACTTAAGAGGTTCAAACGCTGGAAAAGTCTTGGAAGACACTCGGTGAACCGGACGGTCAAAACTCACGATTGAACGGTTATCGTAAAACATAAACTTTAAATCATTGAATCGGAACATCCGGGCTCCGATTCACGATCCGCGAATTCCTATGCGATCCTAGGAATACCAGGAACAACATACGTGAAATTGGGTTTGATCTAACGGTCCAAACACATCAAACCCGAAAATCACCGATTAGGTAAAATTGGTTCGAGGTCCATACGATATCCAAATTGAGATCCGTAAACTCCTACGCGCTCGTGACAACGTAAGGATCATTCTAGGATAAAATGTGACCTCTGCCGGACCGCCTAAGCGCCGCCCCACGCTCGGCGGCGCGTGGGTGGCTTGATCAAAATTCCGGCGGCCGGACAAACTTAGTATTGTGGCTCCAAACTCCTAACCTAGGTAATACACCTAATTTGGAACCACTTTTCTTCTTGGGTGAAGGCCAGAAAATGGCCGGAAGTGGCCCGAAACTTCAACTGAAAACCGGCTGTAGCTAAACTTCGAAATTTAACTTGTAAACTCTCAAAATTTCTGGAATCCTATCCCATAGGCAGCTAGAGCACGAAAAGTAGTCTAAAAACCATACCTTACTCGTCCAATTTGGTTGAGAAACGAAGGAGAACGAAGGTGTTGAAGTTTCTGAAAATTTCAGAAAATTTCCAGCAGCTTTCCTGCGTTTTCCGGCGGCTGGACGACGGCTGAGGGCGGAGGATGGCCTGGGTTGCGTCGGCGAGGTCTGGCCGGACGTTTTGGTACCGGTGCCGTGGGCTGGGGTGGTCTGTGGTGGTGGCTAGGTTAGTTGCAGAGGGAGAGAGTCGACGGGAGGGAGAGAGACGCACGGGAGAGAGAGAGAGAAATAGAAAAATAAAACTGAAAAAAAAATCTGATTTTATCCCAATTTAATTTCTGAAAAAATAACAATTAAATCCTCAACGCTTTTTCGATCGTATCTCCTTCGTTTTAAGTCCTAATCGACCCTACTCCGTGTCTACGGACTCGGCTGAGAATAACCTTCCTAAGAAAATACCACTTGCTGCCCCAAACTCTCTAGGATAAAAATTGACATTCCCCCCCCCCCCCCCAACTTCAAGGGCAAAATTTGAATTTCCATTTTCAATTTAACTAATTGGTGAATAGTCTTAATTTTTGGGTCGGGATGTTACAGCTCATCTTGGCAAATGCATTATACTTCAAAGGAGCTTGGGATGATGATCCATTTGATGGCACAAAAACGAAAGACTATGTCTTCCACCTTCTCAATGGTAGATCAAATATAAAGGCACCCTTCATGACTAGCCGCAACGAACAGTTTATAAAGGGCTTTGACGGCTTCGAAGTATTGAAACTCCCATACAAACGAGGAAAGGATGAGCAGCGGCGTTTTTGCATGTGCTTGGTTCTTCCAGATGAAAAGGATGGGCTACCTGCTCTGGTTGAGAGAGTTAGTTCTGAGCCTGGCTTCTTAGATCTCCATATTCCACGTTGCGCTGTTGAAGTGGGTGACTTCAGAATCCCAAAGTTTAAGATTACTTCTAGGTTTAAAGTTTGTGACATTCTCAAGCAGTTAGGTTTGGACCCTTTTGTTTTCAGTTATTCTCCAGGGAACGGTCATTGAAGTTAATGAAGAAGGTGTTGTGCGGAAGCGTCAACCAATTGTGAGTGAAAAATAAACAACAACTGGCAGGAGATAAATAGAACACAAAACAACACTAACAAGAACACCAAGATTTATCCTGGTTCGGCAATGCCTACATCCAGTTTGGAGACGACGGAGTAATTCACTATAATCAAAGAGAGTATACAAAGTGTTTATCACTCAAGAAAACCCAAAGCCCCAAATACACCCAAGTCTCACTCTCACAACAATTGAAGAGAAAACAATGATACAAAGCAAAGAACAATTAGAGAGATTTCTCTCTTTGGCTAGATGCCTTTCTTGCTATTTTTCTCTTCTACTCAATACTTGGTGGGATGCTTCAAATGGAACCATTTGCTTCCAATTTATAGCCAAAAATGCAAGAGTGTGAATGCAAGCTTTAACTATTCATTTGTTGGCTACCAAACAATCCACCCTTTTTGACCTCATAGTAAGCCAACATTTACTCACATGGGCAACTAACTTTGACTCACATGGCCAACTCCAAAATTCTTATACATTTGAGCCAATTTCCAACAATCTCCACCTTGGCTCAACATGTAACAAACTCTCATAGTAACACTCCCAATGGTCGTCTCCCAATCCCCCAAGGGGCAATTAACAAATTTTATTAATTCCAATCAAGTCTAAGCAATGCTTAAACTTGAACAACGAACTGGCTTCGTCAACATATCGCAGGATTGTCGATGGTCCCAATCTTCTCAAGAAGAATATCTCCTTCTTCAACAATCTCATGTACTTGATTCTTTGCTAAATAAATAGCACTCTGACTGTCACAATGAACATCCACATGGTCCTGTTGAACCCCCAAGTCATCAAACAACCCTTAAAGCCAGATGGCTTCCTTTATAGCTTCTGTTCCTGCCATGTATTCCGCCTCAGTAGTTGATAAAGCAATTGTAGATTGCAGAATCGACCTCCAACTCACTGGACCTCCAGCAATAGTGAATACAAAACCTGTAGTGGACCTACGCTTGTCCAAATTAGCTGCGTAATCAGAATCCACATATCCAACAACACATTGACCAGAATCTTTATTCTGCTGAAACAATAAACCAACATCCACAGTACCCAGAATATACCGTAGAATCCATTTCACAGCTTGCCAATGCCCTTTTCCTGGATTATGCATATATCTACTAACAATACTAACAGCTTGTGAGATATCAGGCCTAGTACACACCATAGCATACATCAAACTACCAACAGCACTTGCATATGGAATTTGAGTCATGTAATGACTCTCCTCATCAGTTTTAGGAGACATGGAAGCACTAAGTTTGAAATGAGGGGCAAGAGGTGTACTAACCGGTTTTGAATTTTCATTCATCCCGAATCGTTGTAGTACCTTCTTCAAGTACTGCTTCTAACACAGACTAATCTTGCCCTTCGCTCTATCTCTTTCAATTTCCATACCCAGTATCTTCCGAGCTTCTCCCAAGTCCTTCATCTCAAATTCATTACTCAGTTGAGTCTTCAACCTTTCAATCTCCACTTTGCTTTTACATGCTATCAACATATCATCAACATATAAAAGCAGATAAATGAAGGTTCCATCTTACAGCTTGCGAAAGTATACACAATGGTCATAATGACTTCTTGTGTACTCATGCCCGATCATAAACCTATCAAATCGCTTGTACCATTGTCTTGGAGACTGCTTCAAGCCATACAATGATTTCTGCAATTTGCAAACCCAATTTTCCTTGCCAGCAACCTTAAAACCTTCTGGCTAGACATATAGATTTCTTCCTCCAAATCACCATGTAAGAAAGCAGTCTTGACATCAAGTTGAGCCAGCTCAAGGTCAAACTGCGCAACCAAAGCCAACAAAATACGAATAGAAGAATGTTTTACTACAGGAGAAAATACCACATTGTAGTCAATGCCTTCTTTCTGAGCATAGCCTTTTGCTACCAATCTGGCTTTGAATCTTACATTATCTTTTCCCAAAGATTCCATCTTCTTGGCATACACCCATTTACAACCAATTGCTTTCTTCCCCTTTGGTAACTGAACCAGCTTCCAAGTCTCATTTTTATGAAGAGATTTCATCTCCTCATCCATAGATTTCTTCCACTCCACGCTTTCTGGACTTCTGACAGCTTCTTTGTAAGCGGATGGAATATCATCTTCAATAACGGGAAGTGCATATGCCACAATATCAGGTAAACCGAGCAGGCTTCCGAATTTCTCCTTCTCTTTGTTCTTCAATTTGGGGCAGTCTTTCTTCCAATGACCCTTTTGGCGACAAAAGGCACATTCATCTTTAGCAGGAAACTTCCCTCGTGACTTTGAACGAGATTTTCCCCGCTTCCCAGATTTCCTTTCCCCTGTTCGACCCCTTGCAACCAGTGCCTCGGTTTGTGGATTTTGAGTCTTCAATTCCTTCTTACGACACTCATGATTCACCAACGCCGCAGACACCTCCTCAAGTTTCACCTCGAATTTTCCATACAACAAAGTAGTTGTCAAATGATCATAATCATCAGGCAATGAATTTAACAAACATAGTGCCTTATCCTCATCAGGAATTTTCACATCAAGGTTTGCTAAATCAGCAAGTATTTTATTATAATCATTGAGGTGTTCGTGCATAGAAATACCTGAACGATATTGAAATTGGAAGAGTCGCTTCTTCAAGAAGAGCCGATTTCCTGCGCTCTTGGTCATATACTTCTCCTCCAATTTCGTCCAAAACTCCTTAGCAGAAGTTTCCTTCATATACGGGTATTTCAACTCCTTATCAAGGAACGATCGAATAGCAGCACAAGCATGAAGATTAATTCGCGTCCACTGCTTGTCATCAATATCTTCTGGTTTATCCTCCAGAACCATATCCAACTCTTGTTGATACAACACATCCATAACTTCACATTGCCACATACCAAAATTATTAGAGCCATTGAATTTATCAACCTCTAACCTTGTAGTAGCGATAGGATGTCTATTGGATGTAGGTGCCGACGAAGACGATGTCGACTCCTTCTCCTTCACAAGTTCGTCTTTATCTCCAGCCATCTACTCCAGCACTGTTCACAAATACAACACTGTTCACGACTATAGCAATTCACTGTTCACGGGAACTGTAGCACCATTCACGGAACTGTAGCTTCAACGAATTTTTCACTCCTACGAAACCCAAGTTGAAAACTGGAGCTCTGATACCACTTGTTGTGCGGAAGCGTCAACCAATTGTGAGTGAAAAATAAACAACAACTGGCAGGAGATAAATAGAACACAAAACAACACTAACAAGAACACCAAGATTTATCCTGGTTCGGCAATGCCTACATCCAGTTTGGAGACGACGGAGTAATTCACTATAATCAAAGAGAGTATACAAAGTGTTTATCACTCAAGAAAACCCAAAGCCCCAAATACACCCAAGTCTCACTCTCACAACAATTGAAGAGAAAACAATGATACAAAGCAAAGAACAATTAGAGAGATTTCTCTCTTTGGCTAGATGTCTTTCTTGCTATTTTTCTCTTCTACTCAATACTTGGTGGGATGCTTCAAATGGAACCATTTGCTTCCAATTTATAGCCAAAAATGCAAGAGTGTGAATGCAAGCTTCAACTATTCATTTGTTGGCTACCAAACTTACCAATAGATGGCTACCAAACAATCCACCCTTTTTGACCTCATAGTAAGCCAACATTTACTCACATGGGCAACTAACTTTGACTCACATGGGCAACTCCAAAATTCTTATACATTTGAGCCAATTTCCAACAGAAGGAACGGAAGCTGCAGCTGTTACAGCTTTTGGAATGAAGGCAGGGTCGATGCTATATAAGCCTAGGAAGAAGATAGACTTTGTGGCAGATCACCCATTCTTGTTTTTTATCAGAGAGGAAATGACTGGAGCGGTGTTGTTCATCGGGCAGCTGCTCAATCCTCTACAAGACTGATTATATATTACTAGACTACTATTATATAAATGCTCTCTGAGTATTTACATCATTCTTCATAAAAAAAATTTAATCTTTTAAGGGAGTCTTAAGTTTAGGTGGAAATTATGAATTACAAGCAAGCCAGAAACGTCTATGAAAGTTTAGACTTTTGTTTAACTTTCATCGTGGATATATGATTTAATTCTTTTACAAAATCCTATTTGCCTTAATTCGTTAGGTGTGTAAAACTTCATAAAGGAGGTCCATGAATTTTGTCACATTAAGTCTACTTGCATATGCTTTTCTTAGTTTCAAAATGTGTACAAGGGGTCTTGGACTATATATCGTACCAAATCGAGCTCTTCAGTATATAACTTGAAGGGTAATGATTTTAAATTCTCATTTTCTCCTTTGGCTTGATTTATTCAATCTTAAGACTAGAAAAAAGAGGGCACAGAAGAGGGGAGAGCGAGTGCAAAATGGTGCAATTGAGTTTTGGTTAGCATACAGGAGCCAATTTCTATCAACAATTCATGAAGAAAATGGCTCCTTGCTTCCTTATATTTCTTGGCAGTAGACCTTTAAATTTTTCTTCTTACATTCGAAACCTGTGGGTTTGAAATCCAACATGGAAAACAGAGAACGATGCAGGTGGCAATGAGTTTTATGGAATTTGAGCTAACTGAGTCTGTGTCTACAAATTTTGGGTGCCTTTGTGTTGATTCTATTCATCACAATTCAACCACCACTTTGCTGTTATGGAAAACTAGGAATTTGCTTCTGCTCTAATAAACTCTTAGACACTTTGCTGTGCAACTTCTGGTTTCTTTTCCCACTTTAATTGCTTCGGCTGGTAAAGACTCTTCTCTTGTTTTGCCATTGGATTTCCAGAAGGCTTTGTTGCCTGCCTTATAATTCTGCATCTTTATACAACTACACCCTATCAAATGAAAACACCCCCACCTTAAATCTCATTTTGTCTTTTTAAGGAGAAAAAAAAAGATATTGAAACAAGCCTATAATAAATTTTCATCTAAGATTTGTGAAATTGTTATGGAAGACAAGTTTGGATAGTAAAAACCAAGCTTTTTGTAACCCCAAAACTAAAAACCAAGCTTTAATAAATAAATAAAAACTATCCAAAATCACAGTTCTCATCTGGTCCTCAAATTTCTCAACCCTTTTTTCTTGTTTTATTTTGATGGGTAAATTCATTTTTGGACTTGGTGTCATTTTCGTGCCTTTCTCCCCAGTCTCAACATATTACTTGAAAATTTACCGAATGTGTATAGGATAATATTGGTACTAGCAGAAATTTGGAAAGCTTGGGTTCACTTGTCAACCGTGTTTAAGGATAAATTTTTAAATGTTCCAGGTGGTGTACCATCCAATAAACATAGAACATGTGGAATTATTATCCAACTTACTGCATTTCTTTTTATGACATGTGGCGGACTGCATTGGAAATATTCCATATGTCTTCCGTCTATTGGATAGTACACCAACCACGTGGTGTACCGGGAACACCCAAAAATTACTCTTGTGGAAGTTGCTTACATCTACACATGGTCAATTTATCTAAATTGAAAACAAAAGTCACGCGGGTTATTCCTAATAGATGGGATTTATCTAAGGAAGTTGCTTACATCTACACAATACCAAAATCTTACATGCAAAGATATGTTAGAAAATAATGTATTTAAAATTTAAACTTTTATTTTTTAAATCATTGTGAATGGAAATGATTTTAAAATTGAAAATATTCGGATTGTTGCTCTATTAAACGATGGCATCAGGCCATGTCTTATGCCCAAAAGGTATTTGACATGTTGTTTAAACTTTTCTGAAAAATTACAATTAAATATATTAAATATATTTGAAAAGATCCCTTACATACTAGAACACAAGTCCATTCTCTTTTGCCGTGTAAGTGAGTGAAATGCTTGTTGGGTACGTGCGTGTACCTTCGCTGTTGCAAAATAAGCTTCTCAAGTTGAAAATCTATGTATGATATATACATGCTTTGACTCAAACAAAAAGCAAAGGTCCCATTAGCATTCTTGATTCAATGCATTCCTCGATAATTAGTCTTCTATAGCATTTTATACATTACATTTAAAAGTAGTTTAAGAAAAAGTTCATGCACAAGTTTGAGTTTGCTTTTCCAGGAAATTGGAGTGTTACTTCGACAAAAAGTCGATGGTTGTATTCTTGGGGATGTTTGCTGAACAAATCCTAAAAGCACTTGTGGGGAGGCTATTTCATCTTAAAGAGATAAAACCAAGTTCTAGACTCAGTCATCCGTTTCTTTGTATTTTACTTTTGAATTTATAGTGTAATTTTATTTTTGAAAATTCTGTTAATATAACAATTATCATAAATTTTACCAACAATTTTAAGACAAAATCTTGTTTGATAATTGCTATTTTTATTTATTTTTTAATAATCTTAAATTTGTTTGTTTTCTTAAAGGTTGTTACAGAATGCGATAATATGGGTTTCTGTTTAGATGAACCTGAACCACCTGTAGACTTTGTGGCAGATCACCCATTCCTATTTTTTTTATCAGAGAGGAAATGACTGGTGCTGTGTTGTTCATTGGGCAGCTGCTCAATCCTCTTCAAGACTGATTATTTATTCATTACTAGACTAGTATTAATAAATGTCCTCTTTTTTGTTTATGTTTCATTGGATTAAAATTTTGATCAGTCAATTCAGTTAAGATTTTTATTTAATTATCTCTGTCTTCGATTTGAGGTGCTTTCAAGGGAGTCTTAAATTTAGGTGGAGATTATTAAACCTCAAAATTTGAAATTAAGAAACAAATTGGAATGGGATTTGGTGTTTACTTTGGGTCAAGTTCACATGCAATTTCATCTCTCGAAAGAAGGCAATGTGTATACTTTTACAAGTTTAAAACTTTCAAGACTCAATTTTCTGTACATTTTAGATGTTGTTGATGAGCCCCATAGCCATATATAGGAAGCAAGTTTAGCAGGCGCATTCATTAACCAACCTTCCTTAGAATGCAAGCTTCATCAACAACAAAAAGCCAATGTGCTGGGCTAACTAGCTTTTTCTTTCTCTATCATCATAATATTCAATGTATTATTAAAATGACATGGGTTTCAACTACTTTAACGTGGTTGTGTAATACAACCCACAAAAGAAGTAGTTTGAAGTTTCTCTAATAGACACCGACTATCAATACTGTGGGTAATGCGAAAACATTATCATAATTAACTAACAATCCAACATAAAGATAAAGAAATATAATCTTGATTTAAAAATAACTAATAACGAGAAATAAATTTAAAATATAATTGGAAAAAAAATCAAATAAGATCTAAACAAAATATCCAAACTAAGCTCAAAAACATGAAAAGAAAATAAGATATCAAATTAATTGGGGAGGACCGTACCACTAATCATGGAATCATGTGATTTTCCATTAGCATCAGCGAAGACGTCCGAAACATCAAGGTGGGTTATATCCACTAGGTGCAAGCCCATAAGATCAACTTCAAACGAGTGTGTCTCAGCCATTTTTTTCATTGCCCTTGATTGGGGCTTGGTAAAGATCTACAAAATGTTTTGACGTGCGGCAAATGAGTGCAATTGGAGTTGAGGAATTTCAAGCCCTCAATTATTTAGAATCAAATAATTTTAAATTCTGATTCAATCAAGGAACTGCAGGCCCTGATCTCTTGCATAATACAAACTCATCATAAGATATAATAATTAATTAAAATGATGCTTTGAAAAAAAAAAAACCATGATAAGGTTAGAATTGTATGAAAATATGAAATAGCAATAGAAGTCATGACTACTACTACATATAAAAATTGTAAAACTCGTAAACCATAAATTAATAAATAAATAAAACAGAAACAAAGGAAGACTGTAAGCCATCAAGGTATTAGTTAATGAATAATTATGATATAAACAATAATATAGAATATTTCTTATCAAATGCATCTATAGCAACAAATAAACATGCCGTGTTGGCATAAAAGACATGATGATATATCAAATGCTTGAGTCATTCATGCAGTATTTCCCCAAAATTATTTTGAGAACGATTTTTTGCTGTTTTTAAATTTAATTTTTAGGAATAAATATAAATAATTGTTTCCTAAAAATTAAATTTCAAAACAGCTAAAATGGTTCTTAAAATAATTTTGGTAGGCACAAAATTTGAATGGAATGAGAAAAGTATATAGGTCAAGCGGGTTAAGCCCAAAACGGTGGTAGCCTATCCAATGGGGCTTTTGTCAGGTGTATTTGTTTTGCCTTACATTATCTTTCCTGAGGAGCGTACTGCTCTTTTGGAATCGAATCTCCATATTAATAATTGTTCTTTTTCTAGCTCTAGCGCATTATTAAACCTCAAATTTTGAAATTAAGAGACAAATTGGAAACGGATTTGGGGAAAACCTTGAAAAATTATCTAATCTCCAAAGCCATACGGGGTAACTTGTAATTTTACAAAATAAATCGTAAAAATAATAAACAAATCCGAGAGAGAGAGAGAGAGAGAGAGAGAGAGAGAGAGAGAGAGAGAGAGAGAGAGAAATCCTAACCTAACACGGATTTCTAACAAAGCCTATAAATAATAGGCTACTCTCTCATTGTCCCTCCCACGCCTCTTTCTCTGTAGTCTTCTTTTGGTCTGAATCTTTCTCTATAGTCAGTTCTTTTATTTTATAGAGAGATCAAGAAATTATTGTTCGGCAATGACTTTTGATTTAAGAAACATTGTCATATTATTGTTCCTAGCAGCAGTAATTGTCGGGCTCGGGAACTTGGAGGCAATGTCCGAGGAAAATCCTCAAACTCCAGCAAACGCTAATCTTGCTCAAGCATTCGAGGATTGGATAATCAAGTACAAGCCCGTTTACTCAAGTAATGAAGAGAAAGAGAGACGTTTCGCCTACTTCAAGAAGGCGTTCGAGTTTGTGGAGAATTTCAATAAAGGTCCAAAGCAGTCATTTACAGTAGGGCTCACCCAATTTTCTGATCGTAGCGACGATGAAATGTCTAAGCCCTGTTTCTTGCCATATGTTGGAAAAGAAGAAATTAAGGAAGGAGATGTTTAGGCTAAACCTTAAACCCTCAAGCTGTTATTAATAGCTTAGCTTTCAAAAATTAAATAAGAGTACATTACTTCATTTGTAATTCAATTTCCAAATTTTTTTTCTGCTTAAGGGGTTATTACAAGTAACCATATCATTCTGGATATACTAGCAGTATATTGTATATACTGCTAGTATATACTGATTCTCTCGTCAACAATTGATTAAGGGGTTATTGATAGTATTTTCATTAATTGATTAATGTTTGTGTTTTGATTAATTGATTAGGGCTTTGTGTTTTGATTAGTTCATTAGGGATTTTTTTTAATTTCATTTGGATCCATCACTCCCCAAGATTGATTTGAATGCAACGGAAGATTATAGGTTAAGCTAATTAATCGAAAACCTTGATTAAGTCTCCAAATTAATTTTTTTTCTTTAGCGCATTACCTTAAATAATTCAGAAATTAAGGAAACAAATTGACCTCATGGAAAAAAAAAAAAAAAAAAGGGAAACAAATTGAAGTAGGATTTCGTGAAAACCTTGAAAAATTATACTCCAAAGCCATACAGAATAAACTTGATTTTTAGGCCCTATCTTATACAGCTAATATAAACTTGCATTGCACCAACTTTCATGTATTAGAATCGAATCTCCATATTAATAATCTTTCTTTTTCTAGCTCTAGCGTATTATTAACCCTCAAATTTTGAAGATATCTATTTAGAGGGGGCCATAACTTGTAATTTTACAAAATATATCGTATGAAGAATAAAGGGTCTATTACATAATGCAAGGGATAACCTTTCTACCTTTCTTTCATCTTGTTTATTTATCATATTATTATTATTCTAATATATATACTATTAATCATGCTAATCAACTACTATATGTGTAGGAGCTTGAGCTGGCTTGTGGAAAAACCATTGACTAGGGGCCAGCGTGATATCCGCCAAAAGGACTTTTATCTACTTTTATGATTATATATATATATATATATATATATATATATATTATTGGAAGATTTCAATTTTGTATACATAATATAGTATGTTATATATATAAGTAAAACTATTATTGCTAGAAGCAATCAATGTCCATTTACTATGTATTCATGGTTCAAATTATATGAAAATATGATAGTGGTTACACTTCATGTTTGTTACGAATGGAGCTGAAAGAAAAAAAGGAATTAAGACCTGAAGATCTTGATCCTCAATTATAAAGGGCTTGAAGACTCTAAATTTTATACAATTAAAGGAAAAGGCCTGAAGATCCTAAATTCCTATACATCTAAAAAGGGTATGAAGATCTCCATTCATCTTTGTATAAATATATGTGACCCTGAAGTTCACATCCTAATGAGTTAAACCTGGAGTTTAACATTGAGCAAATGTAATATTTAAAGAAACAGAAGTTTTAAATGATTTATTAGTGGAGCGCACTATCATATTTACAGTTTTGAGGGTTACAAGTTCCTCAATTCATTTTCAATTAATTAGGACTAGAAGATCCTAAATTCTCAACCCTTGTAGTATAATTGCATGTGGACATAAAGTTCCTCATTTCTCAAAAGCATAGAAGACCAGAAGTTCTTCAATCTCTCTTATTGAAACTAGAAGTTTCAACCATTTATTTTGTTACATCAACTTAATTATTGTATTTTATTTTTGTCCTTTCAAAATTTTATATACAGTCCTGATGTCCTAAAAAAGACATGAAGTTCAAACATCTTAATTATAATATTTAATTATGTGTAATCCAAGACCAGAAGTTTTTGGGACATATGTATTAAAGTATATCAATTAGAACTTTAAGGATGAATTTACATGTTTATTATATATATATATTTTGTATCTACTTACAAGATTTCAATTGTATTTTGTTATTTGTCAGAAATCTAAGATTTTCATTAAGGAGGAAAGTGAGAGACTCAAGAATTTTTATTCTTATACAACTAATGGAGGACTAGAAGTTCCTCAGTTCTTATTCAATCATATAAGGGTCAAAGGATCCTTATATTTCAATCCATATAATATAAATATTAATGGAGGACTAGAAGTTCCTCAATTCTTTTTCAATCATGGAAGGGCCAGAAGATCCTTAGATTTCAATCATTATAATATAAATATTTGTGGACTTGAAGTTCCCCAATTCTTAAAAGACAAATGAAGACCTGAAGCTCTTTGATTCATTTTTCATTGGAACCAGAAGTTTCAACAATTTTTTTTTTTTTTTTTTTTTGTATTTTACTTTTACTTGGTTCTTTTCTTTGGTTTCATTTTTATTTTATGCAAGGACCTGAAGTCCCTAAATTATTCTTATATAATTAAATAAAGACACGAAGTCTCTTAGTTCTCAATCCATATAATATCTATACAAGGAATTAGAGTTCTGCAAATCTCAGAAAGCAAATCAAGACTTGGAGTTCTTTGATTTTTTTATTTTTATTTTTCAACTGGAACAGAAGTTCCAACAATTTATTTTATTCCAGTATTTTAATATCTAGTTATTTATTTTTATTTCAATAATTTATATTTAAGGAATTGAAGTTCCTAATATGACCTGAAGTTCAATAATCTTAGAACCCGAATTTCTAATTATGTCTAATCCAAACTAAAAGTTTCAGCCGCATGTGCATTCATAAAAAGGAAAATTCTAGAACCTGATCTTCTAATTGTGTCAACCTCCAAATTGATATTTCAACAAGTGCATATGTATTATGATTTTGGGCTGAAAAATATACATCATGTTAAGAACTTGAAGTTTCGACATTATTTGGATTTCATGTTTTCTAATTTTTTTTTATCATTTTATTTTATTACCATGAAAAATATCATATTAATACAAATTTGGACTTGAAGTTCAAAACCAAATATTCTTTTAAATTTGATATATGTACTCGAACCTGAAGTTCCAGATATATGTTAATATATATCCAAAGTTCATCATTTTAATTCATACCTTGTCAAGAATCTGAGTTCTGGCATAACATATATAATATTTTAATTCAACTTGAAGTTCAGAATTAAACGTTTGTTTTTAATTATATCTTTATTATGTTTTCCACAGTGAAATCAAAATATTGTAACCAAATTCTAATTGAACTTTCAAGTTCCTTGGTTCTTAATTTTAATTATTCTTATACTTAATTTGAACCTGTAGTTAAAAGCACAAAATGAGAAGACAAGACCATTGCAGAAGAATGGCATGCAAGAAATCATTCCATAAGAACGACATGTTTTATGTACTAAAGAGTGTTCCAGAAGAATGACTTGCATTATGTACAAAATATTGTTCCAGAAGAATGACTTGGATTATTTACAAAAGACAATTCCAGAGAAAAGGCTTGAATCATCCTGATATGTATTCATTTCCAAATTATTAAATACAATGCAAATTCTAAAAGATTACAAGTTGAATACATTGATAATACACTGCATAGATTAAAGTCCCAGAAGGACAACCCATTAACATGTCAATATTAATATGATGCATGCCGAATGCATTAAGGTTCTTGGAGGACAATACTTATGACATTCTTGGTATCATTTTGTTGAGACTATTTTCACATCATTAGGGGGAGAATTGGTTGTTCTTGAAAGAACAAAATAACAACGTGAATGATTATGAAATACAATTATTATTGTCTTATCAACAAATTGGTATAGTAGATAGATGCAACCTAAAACATTGTAAGTCAAATACCAGCAGCATATCTACTAATGAGTAATCTGTTACATGCCTGAAGCATGACAAATTTATAGATTGCAAAACTTAACTTCCATAAAAGTTGTTAGATGCCTGAAGCATGACAGATCTATAGGTTCAAAAGACTTAACTCTACATAAGTGGAGGTTAATTGCAAAAATGCAAGCCCTAATCAAAATAACGCCCTAAAGAAGGTTGTGATCCACATTCGATAAATAGTTCATCTTATAAGAGATGATTGTCCATATGTGACAATTAAAGCTCCTGAAGAGATATTGGTATACCATAAAGAAATGAAAGCAATGAGATGCTTATAAAATATGCATGCGCATGCACATAAGAATGGTGGGATCATGAATTGATGATCTATTGGTTTATTGTACGTACTAAAATTATCAAGGGCTATACATAATGATATTGCACCACCTGTTATAGTTGTGGAAAAATGAAAACAAAGATTGGCCAATTGGAAGAGGCAATTGAGTAAAGTTGAAAATTTTCGGAAAAAGTGGAATGATTGAACCTATAGTTCAAACACCAAAATATATGAAGATGTACATGTTACAAATGGGTGTTTGTTTGTAAAGTGAAATAAAATACTTGATATGGCACAATATTTCCCTGTAAAGATATGGGATTATGATGGTAAACATATGCACATATGTTATGCATAATTCATGAAAATCCCTAAATGATTTAAAATGCACGAAGCAAATTATTTAAAATATGATGGCTTGTAATAATCCTTGTGTAGATTAAAGTATTTTAGAAGAATACGGTATAATTGTCCTATTGAATATCTCTTATAAAATGGATATATAAATAATCCAAAATCAGGAAATGGGTTTTACCATCATTACAGTATATATGAAGAATTTTTTTGGAACTCTTGAAGAGTTTAGCAAAACCTCCCTTTATTTAATAAAGGAATTTGAGATGGAAAATCTATAAAGATTATGAAGTGTTTGAAACATATTGCTAGAAACGATTTCTTAAGAAATACAAAGGAACAAATCCTAAGAGATATAATGTGTCATGCAATATATAAATTGCACAAAGAAATCTTGGATAAGTGAAAGAGCCTGAAGCTCAGTATAAGTACTCAATCATCTTAAAATGAATAAATTGCCTCAGTGAGGATTGAATTCAAAATTTAAAGATATTGCAACGTATTCAAATGTTTAAAGACTCCTGAATAGCCTATAAAGAATAATATATGCAATTGTTCTCAAAACATACAAGAATATGTATGAATGACTAATTATACCATATAAAGTTTCAATGCTTTTATCATTATAAATATGAGCTTATTGTTTTTATTTTTATTTTTTTTATATTGAAGAGCATATGAAATTATTTAAGCCATTGTATACAGTACAAGGCTTAAGAAAATAGCCTAGATATTTTTGTTGTACTCTAACCTCAACAGAGATTAGATGATGTTGCAACAACAAATTTTATACAAGCATTACCGAAGATCACTTCGTGAAGGATGGATGTGTGATCAATATCATTTATGTTGGATCATTAAAGAAGTATAAAGATATCAAGGGGAGTAATTCTTCAGGGGGAGCATCCAATAATATTACAAGATTGATTCACAGAAGCAGTGCCAGCTACAACAATAAAAAATATGGTCAACAATATGGCTTAAAGATATTTTGTCAGCATCAAGGGGAGCGTGCCATCAATAAAATATTTTCTTGGCAAGGTTTTAACGAGGCAGCGTCGCACGCGTGTCAGTGTTATATGCATAGAATTTTATGTTACACATAGTTATGCACTCTTTTTCCCTTCGACCAGTTTTTGTCCCACTGGGTTTTACTAGCAAGGTTTTTAACGAGGCATACTCCATACATGGTGGACATCCAAGGGGGAGTGTTGTAACCTCAATGGTTATGCTGTAATTCCTCCATTACACCCATCATTATACCTATAATTATAGGGTTGTAACCTATGCACTAAATACCATATTTATCATTGGTTATTATGTTTTGTAATCCACTACTTAAGGGTGGTAAATGGTGATGTATTTCCTATATCTATAAATAGTAGGCACTAAAGATGAATAAGTGACTTGAGTATTGAGCTATTGAGAACTACTCTTACCTTTCATATACTTTCTCTATTTACTTTTACAACATCTACATATTTTCTTCCAACCAAAACCCAATTTTGAAAATGGATGCCATGAAGGATAAAAGTTGCCCATTTCTTATTACTTATTTACAAAACCCTGCCATTTTTGTTATCCAACCATTTTTCCTAAACAATCCCTAATATCTAGCCTTTCCATTATTATGGTGTTGCTTGGACTCAATAAATCAAAACATTCTCATAATACATATAATATATGTTCGTTCATAAATAATATGTATATATAGCTATACATATAATAATTTACCTTTACATATTTCGTAGTAGGTATATTATTCAAATGGTGGGTATATTGGATGACATATAATACCTAAATCCTAATCGTAAGTACATTAAAGTTTATATAGGTATGTTGAATGTCGTATAATGTAGGTATATTGGAAAAGATAATTATTTACACTTTTTATAAATTAAAAACAGGTACACTTTTCATACTAGGTAAATTGTATTTTTCATAAAACAAGTAATAGGTACATTATTTTTTCAACATAATTAGTGTGACAGTATTATTCATAAAAAATTATAAAGTAGATTATTAGTCATGTATAATTCATAAAAAGAAAAATATTGGCATATGGTCTCTGTTAATGTTGTTGCTAGCAAAGGCAATGTTTGAAGAAGCAACATCTCCATCCCCATCCCCTAATGCAACATCAATATCGTCCGAGGGATACCCTGCAGATGTTGCTCAAGCATTTGACCAATGGATGAAAGAGTACGAGCGAGTGTACTCGGGCGATGAAGAGAAAGAGAGGCGTTTCGCCAACTTCAAGAAGTCATTCAACTTTGTTGAGAATTTCATGAAGGGGCCAAAGCAATCGTTTACAGTTGGGTTGAACCTGTTTTCTGATATGGACGAGGATGAAAAGAGAGCTTTCCACTGCACAGGACCCATCCTGCATAATCCACCTCCTATTCCTTCTAACAAGAGGATTAAAAAAAGAGTTACCTCCCTTGATGACTTTAGCAGAATATGTGGCGGGGGCATTGACTGGTCAGAATCTTTTGCCAGGATCAAACGCATAAGGAGTCAAGGACTTACTTTTGGTATTGTACTGCAACCATTACATATGGATTCATTTTTCATTTTTCATTTTTCTTACTTTGTGCTAATTATTTTATACATATATTGTGTCTCTAACTCTAATTGTAATATTATATTATATGTACATGTTCTTGTTGGGCATTTGCAACCATTGCAGCCGTGGAAGCTCTTCATGCTTTAACTTTTCAATTACAAAATCCTCCAATGCTATTCGTGCAACAGCTCATCGACTGCAATGTTGCCAACCATGGGTGTGGAGGTGGAAATGTATTAGATGCATTAACTTACATTATCTCAAATGAAGGTCTAAACACCGAACAAAATTACCCATACCATGGTATCCAAAGAACCTCTGACACTGTCAAGGAAAAAGGAGATGGTCTAGAGATCGATGCCTATACAATCGTGAACCCGAGGAATAAGGACCAGCTCGCCTATGCTCTTTGCGAATAGCCAGTAGTGGTCGGGATCAATGCCCACGGCTCTAACTTTTCACAGTACATTGGCGGGATATATCGCTCGGAATGTGGCACAGACATGAGCCATTCGGTTTCACTTGTTGGGATGCGGATTGACAAAGCTACCAATGACCAGGATCCTGGATACTCAAGAACTCGTGGGGTGAAAAGTAGGGTCCAAGAGGGTTCATGAAATTGTTGAAAAATGACGGCACTCCCGATGGTCACTGTGGCACTCCACGGACATCTATATAAATACAATTGCGAAAAAATATTTACGAAACTTTGTAAGTCGCGCGTAGCGCACATGATTAAAAAAAAAGAGGCTAGTCTAATGAACTTTAGGAGCTAGGGGGATTCTTATTCAAGTAATTACCCACACGTTAATATTATCCAAAGCAAATCCAACATTAATAGGAAAATCTCAAATAATTTAAGTAAAATAATATTTTCATTCTACACAACATCGTAGTTTTAGATTATGGACATAAATATTTACATAATATGCACATAGGAGGAAGACATGCAACGATCAAGCCCACTTGCGCCACCCGTTCCTCTCTAAATGATCTTTCACTTTTTCAATGTCAATCTATACATAAATAACATGAGATGAGACAAGTTTAATCATATACTTATAAATTTGTAATTGACAAATTTTAGCATAATTTGGGAACACGTATACTCACCTTCAATTTTGATAGTTTATCCTTTGCTACATGCCTATTCCAATTATCGGAAGAAAACTATACCAAAAATACTGTTATTTTCAAAAGACAAGAGACAAAAGGAAAATCCTTTCGTTTCTATATAAGACGCCTTGTTTAACAATAAAACAATTAATAAGAAATTGATTGAGGATTAAAGGAACAATTTCATGATTTTACATTTATAAGGGGAATTTTATGTTGCCTTGACGCTTTTGTTAGGCCGACTACTCTACTATAAACTACTTTTAGCTTCTATAGCGGCCCTTCCCTTTTTTGTGTATCTTAATTTTGTGCTCTAATTTCTCCACATAGCAATGGGTACGATATTTGTAAAACTGGTACAAAAATGAGTATAAAAATAAATAAAAGTGTAAACTCATTCACTTGAGATGCTCAAGTGATATAAAGTATCTAGCGTAAAAAGTCTTTATATCTTCGATTCAAAATTAGAGTATCATCATGTGAAGTTCTGTATTTTTAAATTATATATATATATATATATTAGGAAAACAAATGTTTTGCTATCTATATAGGTTTATAAGTTAAAATTTCGTTTTATTGATTATATATTTATATTGGTTGTAATTGTATATATGGATATCTTGCCACATACAAAGCCTTCTTACTTAAGGTGATATTTACATCAAAACTTACCCACATACACCACCCTAGTTTCTTCACAAGTGTCTACCTAGATGACTAAACCTTTGTTCAAAGTATGAGCTGTTGGCATTAGGGGAAAGTTGGATAATATTGGAGTCAAGCATATCACCAAACTTACATTCCACCAATCAAGAGCCATTAGTTTCCAACTTGATTCTAGTATAAATAGGGAGCTTGCATTTACAAGTTGTTTACTTCTACATCTAGAGATAATATGCATGCAACATGATAAGTTGTTAGAGTTAGAGGACTAAAGAGAGATGCAAGGAAATTTGATATTGGAGGAGATAGGTAGATGGGTTATCTTGCTAATTTATTTAAAGGGTTCTCATTAGCGAGGTGAGTGGTTTATGTAATGTGTTCTAAAAGTTCTTATTTTGTGATAAAATATGAAAACCATGAATTATTGTGGATTTATTCTATTTACAAATATCTCTCCATTTCAAGTCAAGCATGTCTAATTTGGTGCAATCTTTCACACTATGTATATATATTGATTGGAATATGAAGTATGTATTATTCATGGAACATGAGAACTTCAATGTTGGAGTATCCGAGGGATAGATGTACCACACGGGGACATAGGGCAATGAGGCCAATAGGGGTCACGTGGTTGGTTACATGCTATGAAGGATAACCGATATATGAAGGGATGATGTGATATGATCTGGATTGGTGTATCTTTTCATGATATTTTCTAGAGTGTGCAAAAAGGCATTGCTTGACTGGCATATTACATAATCTACTCACTTGAGCGGTGGTTGCTCATCCCTCACCATGTTTAATTTTTCAGATGAATTAGTGGGCAAGACAAGGACTAAATCAGTTGAAACTGAATTAAATGAGAGTGATAGAGCTTTATTCATTTATTGTAAAGTTGTAAGATTTTGGATCAAATATTATAAGAAAAGTTTATTTTATGTTTCGGCTTCTTTTTATTTTCTCACGCACCGGGCGCCGGATTTCCACCGACCCCCGGGTCCGGGGCGTAACACATCATCAAGGTTATGATTTTTGTTTTCCTAATTTGAAATAAAAACAATAGCTAATCCGACAAACTGTTTTGTAGGTCCAAATGATATGACGAACATTTGCATGTTTGAGCTGCTAAAGTGCACGATTTTTATGCCACCTATATTTGTCACTTGTCATAATTAACTTATAGGTAGGTAAAGTAAATATTTCTCCAATAAAACAATACTTATTGCTATGTTTTCTATTTTTTCAATTCTTTCAAAATTAGAAGACTAAGATCACTATTGTTCAAAAACTGAGACTTTCGCATGTTTCCAATGATGTATGGCTCATTATTTGGTTCTTCCTAAGCAATCTACAGACACAATTGTTAAGCTAACTTGACTTCAGAAGGCTGGTTGTTTTCACAATGTACATTGCTATGAAGAAAATACACTTATGTTTGTTGTCTGTTATTATTGGGCAGAATAAATTCTTGATTGACTTGGCTTGTAAAACCCATTATAGTTTGTAAGTGATGTCCACAGTGACTTTAGAAACTTGCATTTTTCATTGTAGGATGATACTTATGAGGATGATGAGAAAGGGGAAGGCTCTACAGAGGAAGGGGCAGACTCTACAGTGGAAGGCTCAACAAGAGATGAGGCATTGCATGTTATGATTTCCGACCCCCCGGGTCTGGGGCGTGACACATCATCAAGGTTATGATTTTTGTTTTCCTAATTTGAAATAAAAACAATAGCTAATCCGACAAACTGTTTTGTAGGTCCAAATGATATGACGAACATTTGCATGTTTGAGCTGTTAAAGTGCACGATTTTTATGCCACCTATATTTGTCACTTGTCATAATTAACTTATAGGTAGGTAAAGTAAATATTTCTCCAATAAAACAATACTTATTGCTATGTTTTCTATTTTTTCAATTCTTTCAAAATTAGAAGACTAAGATCACTATTGTTCATTATAATTGAATAAGTCCAACCCGAAAAGACAACCGAAACATGCCTATTACACTCTGCATCCTAGTTTGAGATTTTGTCAAACACACTATTTTCATGTACAACCATAAGCAATTGGAACGTTAGATACTCTTAAATAAGGATTTAAATAAATTACAAAAATATAACCTTTAATGTTGTACTTGCTGAAAAGTAAAAAAAGTTTACATTGTTATCATCATTTGTTGTATTAACGTGCTGAACCAAAATACTTTTTAAGTAGTTTGCTATAATAGCTTTATAGCCATTTTAACTGTAATTACTTTAGAAACTCTGATAATGATTTTTTTACCATGTTGCTTATATAACCTAAGAACCAAACAACAAACTCATGAAAGAAATAATATAATAACAAATAGATAACACTTGTATAACTTCCTCTAGAAGACTCGGAATCATGAACCGTAAAATGCTGCAAAAACTGAGACTTCCGCATGTTTCCAATGATGTATGGCTCATTATTTGGTTCTTCCTAAGCAATCTACAGACACAATTGTTAAGCTAACTTGACTTCAGAAGGTTGGTTGTTTTCACAATGTACATTGCTATGAAGAAAATACACTTATGTTTGTTGTCTGTTATTATTGGGTAGAATAAATTCTTGATTGACTTGGCTTGTAAAACCCATTATAGTTTGTAAGTGATGTCCACAGTGACTTTAGAAACTTGCATGTTTCATTGTAGGATGATACTTATGAGGATGATGAGAAAGGGGAAGGCTCTACAGAGGAAGGGGCAGACTCTACAGTGGAAGGCTCAACAAGAGATGAGGCATTGACAAATTCTACCAAGGGCATTTGCACTCCATTTTTTGGAAGGATACCGAGTTCGTTCAAGCACACTATTATTGTATGTGAGAAGTTAGCCCCGGGAGAGGTGGTCATCAAGGTAAGCCCTGATGACAACAAACAAGTCCAAGCCTTTCTTGATGAAGGGGATTCGGCGGACTCTATCTCTTGGAAGGCAAAAATGACGGAACTTTTGAAAGGAGCCACGGCTGTTGGCGTGGTCTCAGCGAATGGGGAGCTGCTTATCAACAATGTAGCTTTCATGAAATCGCTGGTGGACCATGGTTGTTTCAAAATCACGTTAGATACTCTTAAATAAGGATTTAAATAAATTACAAAAACATAACCTTTAATGTTGTACTTGCTGAAAAGTAAAAAAAGTTTACATTGTTATCATCATTTGTTGTATTAACGTGCTGAACCAAAATACTTTTAAAGTAGTTTGCTATAATAGCTTTATAGCCATTTTAACTGTAATTACTTTAGAGACTCTCATAATGATTTTTTTACCATGTTGCTTATATAACCTAAGAACCAAACAACAAACTCATGAAAGAAATAACATAATAACAAATAGATAACACTTGTATAACTTCCTCTAGAAGACTCGGAATCATGAACCGTAAAATGCTGCAAAAACTGAGACTTCCGCATGTTTCCAATGATGTATGGCTCATTATTTGGTTCTTCCTAAGCAATCTACAGACACAATTGTTAAGCTAACTTGACTTCAGAAGGCTGGTTGTTTTCACAATGTACATTGCTATGAAGAAAATACACTTATGTTTGTTGTCTGTTATTATTGGGCAGAATAAATTCTTGATTGACTTGGCTTGTAAAACCCATTATAGTTTGTAAGTGATGTCCACAGTGACTTTAGAAACTTGCATTTTTCATTGTAGAATGATACTTATGAGGATGATGAGAAAGGGGAAGGCTCTACAGAGGAAGGGGCAGACTCTACAGTGGAAGGGGCAGACTCTACAGTGGAAGGCTCAACAAGAGATGAGGCATTGACAAATTCTACCAAGGGCATTTGCACTCCATTTTTTGGAAGGATACCGAGTTCGTTCAAGCACACTATTATTGTGTGTGAGAAGTTAGCCCCGGGAGAGGTGGTCATCAAGGTAAGCCCTGATGACAACAAACAAGTCCAAGCCTTTCTTGATGAAGGGGATTCGGCGGACTCTATCTCTTGGAAGGCAAAAATGACGGAATTTTTGAAAGGAGCCATGGCCGTGGGTGTGGTCTCAGCGAATGGGGAGCTGCTTATCAACAATGGAGCTTTCATCAAATCGCTGGTGGACCATGGTTGTTTCAAAACCATGGAGACAGCCATGAACAAAATGAAGTTTGAAGATTGCTGCAACTTCAAACATGTACATGGTCAATAGTGAGCTTTGTTATCTGCATCAATTACTAGGTAATTTTTTAAAGAATTTTATTTACCAACTTTATCAAGTGAATTATAAAAAGGGTTGATGATTTTGATTTTATGTATAGTGGCTATTGTTGGCTGGCTTTTCCTAACAATAACGAACTTGCTTTCCATTCTGAAAATTAATGTGTAATTCTTGAGGATATGATGTGCCCTGTAGCTTGCTACATTTGCTCACTTGTGTTTCCGAATTGGTGTGGTCGTGATCTTCACATTTTATGTTCTCATAGTCTTTGGAATGAAGATGTAGTTTTGCCTCCAATTAGATTTATGTACTTCACCGAATCTGCATCGAACAATGATTCAGCTTCATACGAGGATTCGGAGGACTGGTTTCAATGGGTTTGGCCAATAGTGAGCTTTGTTATCTGCATCAATCACTAGGTAATTTTTTAAAGAATTTTTTTTCCCAATTTTATCAAGTAGATTATATGTACAATTGCTATTGTGGGATGGATTTTCCTAAAGATGACGAACTTGCTTTCCATTCTAAAAATGAATGTGTAATTCTTGAGGATGTGATGCGTCATACGACTTGCTACATTTGCTCACTTGTATTTCCGAATTGGTATGGTCGTGATCTTCACATTTTCTATTTTCATAGTCTTTAGAATGAAGAGGTAGTTTTGCCTCTATTGGGATTTATGTACTTCACTGAAATCTGCATCGAACGATGATCCAACTTCGTACGAGGACGCGGTTTCAATAGTTCGGTCAATAGTGAGCTTTGTTATCTGCATCAATCACTAGGTAATTTTTTAAAGAATTTTTCCCAACTTTATCAAATGGATTATATGTACTGTTGCTATTGTGGGATGGATTTCCTAACGATGACGAACTTGATTTCCATTCTGAAAATGAATGTGTAATTCTTGAGGATATGATGCGTCATGTGGCTTGCTACATTTGCTCACTTGTATTTCCGAATTGATGTGGTCGCAATCTTCACATTTAATGTTCTCATAGTCGATGGAATGAAGATGTAGTTTTGCCTCCATTGTAATTAATATACTTCACTGAATCTGCATCGAATGATGATTGAGCTTTGTACGAGAGCTCGAGGACTCAATTTCAATGGTTCGGTCAATAGTGAGCTTTGTTATCTGCATCAATCACTAAGTAATTTTTTCAAGAAATGTTGTCCTAACTTTATCAAGTGGATTATATGTACAGTTACTACTGTGGGATAGTTTTTCCTAACGAAGACAAACTTTCTTTCCATTCAAAACATAAATATGTCATTCTTAATGATATGATGCGTCCAGTGGCTTGCTACATTTGCTCACTTGTATTTTCGAATTGGTGCGGTCATGATCTTCACATTTCATGTTGTCATAGTCTTAGGAATGAAGAGTTACTTTTTCCTCCATTGGGATTTATGTACTTTATCGAATCTACATCGAACGATGATTCAACTTCTACGAGGACTCTTAAGACTCGTTTCAATGGTTCGGTCAATAGTGAGCTTTGTTAACTGCATCAATCACTAGGTAATTTTTTAAAGAATTTTTTTTCCCAACTTTATCAAGTGGATTACAAAAAGAGTTGATAATTTAGATTTTATATATAGTGACTATTGTTGGCTAGCTTTTCCTAACGATGACAAACTTGCTTTCCATTCTAAAAATGAATGTGTGAATTAAGGATATAATGCGTATTGTGGCTTACTATATTTGCTCACTTATATTTCCGAATTGGTGTGATCGTAATCTTCATCCGAATCTGCAACAAACGATGATTCAGCTTCGTACGAGGATTCGTAGAACTCGGTTTCAATGGGTTAGGTTAATAGTGAGCTTCGTTATCTGCATCAATCATTTGGTAATTTTTTGAAGAATTTTTTTTTCTCAACTCTATCAAGTGGATTATATGTACAATGGCTATTGTTGGCTAGCTTTTCCTAACGATGACGAACTTGCAACGGATACAGCACAATACGTGTCCGTTGAGGAGACACATTTGACACAGGGGAGACTTGGGAAGGATGCAGTGCGGACACAAGTGGCGGGAGGGAAAGAGCGCTTGAGGTTTTCAATGGTGTTGTTGACGGAGACTGAAACAGTACCTGATTCTTTGAATAGTGTACGGTGTAAGCTTGTATAGGACATCACAGTCATTGAATCAATCTTGAACTTATGTTTGCAGACATAGAGATTAATACAAACTTGTCCAGTAAACTCATACATATGTGAATAAAGAATCCTTATGAGTTTAGGAATCCTAATCCTATTAATATTGACATTAAGTATATAGATGCTAGGTGTACAAGTTATATTCTAATTGGGCTTCTAATAGGAGAATCCAATCAGATTTTCACCAGCTAACAATATTAATACAGAGTTCCTTGCCTTCGCAAGAACACACATCAAAATAGTACTCGAGCCCCATGGAGAGTTGGTGATCTAGAGCTTGCAGAAGGTAGAAGATCTTTGTGTACCAAGAGTTAGTTTTTTTTCCGCAAGTTAGTGCTTAATGAGTTAAAGCTTCAGTCATTATTTCAATCTACATACGGACCTGGATTTGTCTCTCGTTTTCTGCCATCTTCTTCCTTCTCAACTTTTCTCTCACTGCAATTTTGTTGCGTAAATACAGCTGCACCAAAATGGATTCAGTTGCATCCTCAACTTGTGATACACGCAAGTGCACGAGCCGTTTGGTAGTATAGCATATGTAAGTGCGAGGTTGATCCCACGAGGATTGGTGATTGAATGATCCAATTCATTTTTCCTACACAAAACAGAAATGAAAAAGAAAGGAAATAAATAAAACAAGGAAGAAAGAAATAACTAACTCAAGCAGATAAGTTCCCAAGTTCAATTAGATTAACGGATTGATTCTAGCTAAAGTATGATTAAGCCATGGTGTTTGGTCATAACTTTGTGTTCCTAATTCCCTAATTTGATCATTTGTTGTCTAACCTAAAATTAAGCATTAGGAACCCATTAAGCATAGAAGAACAATTTAAACAACCAAGCATGTATCTAAACAACCAAGCATGTATCTAATTCCTATTCATAGTTCAATTTGAATTAAAGCATGGTGTCTACTCTTAATTCAAACCAAGATAGCTAACATGCAAGCCTAAATGGTGATCAATCATTCAAACTAGCATATTAACTTATAAGCAGAATGAATAAGAACAAAAACCATAATTGAAACTTGGAAACTTATCAAACTTGAATACTTAAGATAGAATGTACATTACAAGAAAAATAAATTACAACTAAACAATTGAGAACATTAAGGAAAAGCTTAGAGAATTTGAGGAAGGAAGGAAAGTGTTTGAGAGATTTGGAGAATTTTGGAAGAGTAAGGAAAGTGGTGTTTGGGAACTTTGTAGATTTTGGAAGAGTGTTTGAGAACATGGGGAATTTGGAAAAAAAAAGTGTTTGAGGACTTTGAGAATTTTGGAAGAGAAAGTGTTTGGGAAATGTTTGAGAGCATGGAGAACTTAGAAAGAGAATAGAGAAGTGTTTGAGAATTTAGAAGAAAGAAAATTTAGTAGAATGATCTTATTACAACAATTGAGAACTACAAAGGGAAACTAAGAGAATTTGAGGGAGCTCTAGAGAAGTGTTTGAGAGCTCTCTCCCTTGGGATGTGTTTACAAGCTTGGGAAACCTCACTATTTATAGGCCTAAGGAAATTGAAAATCTGAATTAAGTATTGCAACACTCAATTCACCAACTTACAACACTTAATTCACCTAACACACTATTGCATTTTGAAAACAATTCCTCTTGTCTTTAAGCTTATTGTTGCAGCTCCCACTTCATCATCTTTTGGCTGCTGCAAAATTCCACTCAAAAATAGGTATTGAATATGCTTCACCAAACTTTCCCACAATCAACAATACTTCATCATGCATATGTCATGCATGACAATGCATTGCAGCCAGTTTGTGGGCTCGTTTTGGGCTTGTGGCTTCAATCTGGAAAATCTGGAAAAATATGAATCTTGAAGCTTTTTGAATTATCTTTCCATGAATATGCAGCTCAACTCAAGAAAAAATCGGGAAGCCCTTCAAATGTGATTTTTGGCCCAGTAACGCAGATGCTGCCGAATTTGACCTTAAGTTGCCAAAACATGTATAACTTTCTCTAGAAGACTCGGAATAATGAACCGTAAAATTCTACAGAAACTAGACTTCCGTATCTTTCCAATGATATATGGTTCATCATCTGATTCTTCTTGAGCAAGTACAGTCCAATCCGTGAAGTTGACTGATCTGCAGACACCGTTTTGAGCTAACTTGTCTCCAAAATGCAATTAGTGAGTCTCAAGCTTGAAACACTGAAACAAACACAAAACTTATTAAAAGCACAAGTTTAACTCAAAAACATAACCAAATCATAAGTTAGAAGGGTACAAAATGATATGTACATATGCACCGATCAAATTTCCAATCCAAACGAAGGGGAGGGATTGGTTTGGCGGGGGATTTGCAATCACCATTTTATATTTTAGGGAGATTCACTATTACACCCAATATAAGAACCCAAATTATTTTATATATTAAAAAAAAAAAACCAAAACACTTTGTCTACAATTTCCAATATGAAATGAACTTTAAAAACACATTCAAAGCCCATTTACAATATAACAAAAAGGCTTTTAACTTAGGCAAGGCAACTATCGTAAAAAGCAGTCTCGTTCTTTGGACATCAAGAGATTTGGGTTCCAAGCAACACATAGTCAAAGGTTGATGAAGTAGTGGGCGGATTTTGGACATCAAGAGCTTGCTCGGGACTCCGCCTCCATGTCCTTGGTCCGTGTCCATGCTTGGGAATGCACTCCTTGGTCCGTGGCCACGTTTGGGAATGCACAGTCCCTATCGTTCAACCTTATTCACAGTGCTGCTTCTTCTCTCGCCGGGTGCAACACATGTTTGGAGGTTGATGGAGTAGTGACCAGTTTTTTGGACATCAAGAGCCTGCTTGGGACTCCACCTTCACCTCCTGGGTTCATGGCCATGCTTGGGAATGCACTACCACCATCGTTCGACATTATTCACAGTGCTGCTGCTTCTTCTCCCACCAGGTGCAACACATGGTTAGAGGTTGATGAAGCAGTGAGCAGTTGTTTGGACATCAAGAGCCTACTTGGGACTCCCCCTCTACCTCCTGGGTCCATGGCCATGCTAGGGAATCCACTGCCCCCGCATCCTGGGTTTGACCTTATTCACGGTGTTGACCAAGAGGGTTGGCCAAATATTGATGATTGGTTGGATCAAGATGTGTTTTTGGTTCCAGGTAACAAAAGTACATGAACTGGATTTTTTTTTTTTTTCTTCTAGGTTATGGGTTATATTGGATTTTAGAATATGATACTAGGTAAAAGTAGTCCTAAGTTAATTGGATGTAGTTGCTTGCTTTTGCTTCTTTGTAAATCAACTACCACTTGGACAAAATTGGAAAATGACTGTTTTAAATTTTTTCTGGGTTATGGGTTATACTGGCTTTTAGAATATGATAGTAGGCCTGGGTTGGTGTAGTTGCTGACTTTTGCTTCTTTGTAAATCGAGTGCCACTTGGACAAAATTGGAAAATTACTTTTTTTGTTGTTGGTATAATTACTGTTTCTTTCAATTTGATATTCTTTGTATAATTACTGTATCTTGTCTGCCTCGACAAGAACACCCACCAGCTATTTGAGAAATTGCACGAGTGAAGCCAATTCTTGCCCATCATGTGGCCGGCCAAAAATCTTGGTTTCGATAATCCCAGAAGCCTTCAATTGCAACAGGGAACAAGCACCTAGCAATGAAATAGGCAACCTTGGCTCATTTCCACATGGACAGAGGAACCACAAACTATTTGAAAAAATAGTTTCATGGTCTCCCGTCCTATCAAAATTAAAGTTATTGCAGTTCCTACCAATAGATAGACAGTTAGGAAGAGAGCAAGTGAAACACCCAATCTTTCCCTTGCAAAATAAGTATAAATATATATACTGTTAAATTACTTATTCACATACCTTACTATCTAATCCAATCTAAAAATCTAAGCTAAAAATTATCAACATGAAGGCATCATCACTAAGTTGTTGTAAATTTGTTTAGTGCACATATTAATTTCCAAACTTAATCTTATGGCAATTGTATCTGTGTGACGATGACACTTACTGTAGATTATGAAATATTTGAGAAAATAAATAACCAGGGGTAAGGTTCTGAGAAGATGATCCAATATAAATCGTTAAATGTTGTTTTTTTCTAACTTTTAAAGGACTTGTGATTTATGTTATAGTTTTAAAATTGATATATTCGCATCCACTCAATAAATTTCACATCTGACAATAATTCCATTTGATAAACCACCATTGTCATCTTGTTGAAAAAAAAAAAAAACTAGCATTATATATCTCCTTTGCTTGCAATGAACTCCAATTCCAAACCTAATTCTACCAAAAAACACTACCACCAAAAATAGGCTAAAGGCCCAAAACAAATGAGAGGCGACCATAGGCAGCATGAATTAAACCGAGCGGAGATGAGCAAACCTAGGTCAAATTGTGGTGAGTGTAAATACACGTGGAACTATATAATTGGGTATGTGGACTTCATATATATGTCACATCAACAAAGCATTTTTCAAGGAAACTCACAACGCGGACTACTTAAGAGCACACATATTAACCTTGATGACTACGAATGACACAAAAATTAAGAAGACGAAATCCGTAATTTGATAAACCTCAAAGACATTTTTTTATTTTTTTTTTAAAAAGCCAAAATATTATAACAGAATCCTCATTTAGTCCTTAAATTTCACATAAATTAATGTGATCTTTAATTTTTTTTAATCCACACATTAATTTGATCCTTCTCGTCACATTCCTCTTAATATTCACTACAGTTGGTCACATCATCTGAGCCTTTCATTATCTATTAAAAATATAGATTATTGAATCCAAATGAAATAATTGCTCAAGTGGGCAGCTCTGTTTTATACAAATATATATAACATATTATGATTTGAGTTAAATTCGAGTGGAATTCGGGCTGGTGAGGCCTCAACCCAACTCAACGCAACCCAAATAACAAAGCAAGTTTAGGTCGGTTTGGATTCGAGGGAACTTTTACAGAATTTTAACCAAGCCCAATCAGGTTTTGTTCGAGCGGGTTGGATTGCCCAACCGAGTTGCACCCCTACTACTCCCTCAATCTCCCACAACCCGCACGTGACTAATGATAAGACTAATCACGTGACCCCCTTCTTCTGCTTCCATCACACACAAAGACACACACTCTCTCTCTCTCTGGCTGTCTCTTTTCACAGATTCAGTTCAGTACTCACTCGGTCACTAGTCACCTTTTCCTCAGCTGTTGCAGCAGCACTCCCCCCAGTCCCGTGTCGTTTCTTGTCCCTCCATTTTCAAAGCTTTTCAGAGCTTTTACATTTTCTTTCTATGAACACAAATTACTGTTAATCCACCCACAACACCCAAAATGGGGTGCTTACACTCCAAAACCACCCACCTCCACCTCCACCTCTCCCCTGACGACCCATCTTCTCTACCCGACACTCACAAACCCGACCCAGGTCTCTCTCTCTCTCTCTCTCTCTCTCTCTCTTGGGTCTGCATTTTTATTTTTTATGGCATTGATTTTTGATGGGTTTTCTTTGTTTTTGTTTTTTGTTTTTGGGTTTTGCTTTGAAGCTAATGGAGATCAAGCTGAGCTAGAGGCCCAAGCCCCTGTGTTCAAAGAGTACAGTCTAGACGAGCTACGAAAGGCCACCAATGGGTTCAGCTCCGAATGCATTGTTTCCGAGAGTGGTGAAAAAGCTCCCAATGTCGTTTACAGAGGAAAACTTGATAACAATCGCCTTGTCGCTGTTAAACGCTTCTCCAAGCAGTCTTGGCCCGACGCCCAACAGTTTGTGGTGAGTTTTGATTCCTGAGAAAATGATGGAAATGGAAAATAGCTATTGGGAAATAATAAATAATAAAAAATGCATATTCTGTGTATGTCTTGTTTGGTTGCTAAAGAAGATGATAGAAATGCAAGAAATCCTTTGGGTTTGGAGCATTGACAAACATAATAGATTTTTCTTTCAGCTTCATAGAAGTGAGCATTCTTATACTTTAAAAAAAAAAATTATTTAAAAAAAAAAAACTTTCTAACAGAGTATTTATAATGCTTGTTTTTCTTCTGGGGTTTTCATTTGGGGCTGCTGATTTATATGGTGATGCTGAGAAAAATGGAAGACAAAAGGAAATGTAAAATGTTGGGTCTTGGATTTTTCAACAATTAGCAGGACAGTTAATTTTTATATTTGTTTAATAATTTTTCCTTCAATGGAGGAGCGTTTGGCATTATTGAGGAATTGAGTTTGATGTTAATGAATATGATTGGGCAGGTTGAGGCGGTGGGAGTGGGGAAGTTGAGGCACAAGAGATTAGTGAATCTGGTTGGTTGCTGTGCTGAGGGAGATGAACGGCTCTTGGTGGCTGAGTATATGCCCAATGATACTCTTTCCAAGCATCTTTTTCATTGTACTGCCAGTCAATCCCTTCTTGTTTCTTTTATATTTCTTTTGGTGCATACTATTGACTTTGTAATTAACCATCCTTTTCCTGTTTGCTTTTTCCAACACTTTTTGTGCACTAGGATTAACTTTTTCTTTTCTCCAACACTTTTTGTGTACCTTTAAGAAAAACTCCTCTCCTACGTCCCTTTTTCTGATGAAATGTGTACAATTAAAAGGTTAGGAGGACTATTGACCAAAAAAAAAAAAAAAAAGCTTAGGAGGACAACCATCACTTTAAGTCCAAAAGAACAAAGCTAATTAGGACATATACCGTTTTGCAAGTCTAATCTGTTACGAAAAGCCCTTAATTTTAGTTGACTACTGTTTGCTTAGTGCAATTAAAATTGTTGATGCTTCCTGTGTATATTTATCACTTAATACTTGTCACTTTTTCATGATATACATGCTCCAAAAACTACGTTGCACAGGCAGGGTTATTTTTTCTTCGCTTAACGACTACTTATGGTTTCTTGTAGGGGGCAAGAAGCCATTGCCATGGGAAATGCGTGTTAGAGTTGCATACTATATTGCACAGGCACTCGATCATTGTAATATTGAGAACCGGAAGATCTATCATGATTTAAATGCATACAGAGTTCTTTTTGATGAGGTATGCATATGATTGTGTGACAAAGAGTACAGTTTTTGTTCGGAGGTTTACAACTGTCATTCCTATGCCTTCAGATTATTCCAATTGCATGCAGTAGACTTTTGGGTTTGCATGTCGAAGTTCATCTTGGTTGTTGTCGTATGCATATGTTGCTACTTGCCAATCTGTCAAATCATTCATTTTTGCCATGATTTTCTGCTTTGGTGGCTATTCAGTTTATCACTCATCTTAGTAAACTTAACTGCACTGTTTGCTAACTTTGCCAAATATAGCTTTATCCATCAATGGTTGAGGTGTCCACATTCCCAGAACTCAAACCAATACACTAGATTTACCAATTTATCCACATTTTCTTGTGCAATTCATTTATGCCATATTGGAAATCATATTAAAGCATTGTGTTGAATTGTATACCATATAAGGTGGGGTGTTCCTGTATAGTCTTTCTAAACTGCATAAAGAAGTTTGAGAATGGTCCAAAAGTTAGCTTACTTCATTTCTGTATATGTAATAAATTTACCTGGAGTTGCCAAGCAAGAAAGAGGAAAAATAACCAGGCATTTTCCAACTATTTGAAATGTACTGCATTAGTTTCTTATTCCATTCCTTGTTGGCTCAATTTGCCCATTTCTATTAAGTTGTGCCAATGTTTCGCTAACATTGACCCAATGTAAAATTTCTTTTTGTTTTCGTAGTACGGAAATTCTCTATTCTTGCTCTTTATTATTGCTATCTTAAACATCTTATTATTGCATTCAGTAATAGACTGTCTCTGAAATGACCGACTGCTAGTCCTTTTCCTTTGTATATAAATACATTTGAGTATCACTTTAGTGGACGTGTTTTAGGTTTGGACATATTCTATAAATCATACTACAAGGTTCTATAAGATTTTTGTGATTAGATTATAACTGACTTATGAACTTGTGTCAGGATGGTGACCCTCGTTTGTCTACCTTTGGCCTTATGAAAAATAGTCGAGATGGAAAAAGCTACAGTACAAATTTAGCTTATACTCCACCTGAGTTTCTACGTACAGGTAAATTACTTAACAACAAGTCCTAACGCATGACAAAAAAAGCTTTTGTAGATTAACTTTTGCATCGTATCGAAATAGCAAAATATTGTAATGAAGGTAGAACAAAAAGGGTTTTCTTTTCTATTTTTGGTAAGTGAACTTTGGCCTATGTTGCATTTCGGCACCTGAATTCTAATTTGTCCCAATTTAGTACCTAAATTAATCTCTTTTCCAATAAGTAAGAAATCAAACTTCCATTAGAATGATTAACAGATCTCAGGGGAAAGTTTGTCACTTCACGGAGGCCCTACCCACACTTAACTCTCCACACACAATTTTGCTTCCATAAAGCAACAAAATTGCCCTTGAGATATGTTTGTCATTCTAACAGAAGTTTGTTTTGGTACTTATTAGATGCAAAACTAAGTTGGGTACTAAACAGGGACAAATTATAGTGTTGATATTGAATTGGGACACAAACAGAAGTTCACAAAACAAAAAACAAACCCTTCATATTATAAAGTGGTAACAAAAACACTCTAAATTGATTAGATCTTCTCATAGTCAGGCTGCTTGGATATCATGTGATAAATTATCATGCTTAGATTGCAAGATTTTTCACTCATATTACAGAGAATTATGCTGGACTAAGAAACATAATAATTTTTGTGCATCAATGCACACAAACTTTGAGTGTGTTATGTTCTTTTCGAAGTATGGATTAATGGAATAGTACATAACTCTTGGAAGCATTTTTCTTGCTTACAAGTCCTGATATATGTGCATCAAATTAGTGTCTTAGTATCATCCCATGGTGGTGTTATAGTTTAGCCAGATTTGGTTGATCACTTAATATCATTGGAGATATGAAACTGGTTTTCAGCGTATTTGATTAGTGTCAAACTTTGCAGGCAGGGTCATTCCAGAGAGTGTAATCTACAGTTATGGAACTGTCCTGTTGGACCTTTTGAGTGGCAAGCATATTCCTCCAAGCCATGTACGTGGACTTACATCCCATGAACCTTTACATTGTTCTCCTCGTGAGATTTTCAGGAAATTTTTTATTTCTTCTGTAAATCCGCTGACATTTCTACTGCATAGGCTGTAGATTCTGTACTGCCGTTCTGCAAATATTTTTTTGGTGATGATCTCAGGATTCCAAATGTTGCATCTTACATAATGTTTTACGATCCTTCTGCTTGTTTCATTAGCATTCTGTAAAACTTTAACGTTTTTTGAATGTTTTGTTTTCACTGTATTCAGTATGTATCTAGGTCGTGCACTTGGTTTATAATTTTGATATGTTTGGTATCATTGACGTATTAAATTCAACAAGAAAGTGAGAATTTGACTTTACAAACAGTTTATGTTCAGTAAGTCTACTTGAAACCACTACTTTTAGGTTCAGTATTTTGCCGTCGTTTGTGATTCTTCCTCAGCTCAATTTGCGTTAATTTCAAGGTCTTTTGGGAATGAAAAGTTGGGAAATGGTTCTGTTTAGCTTAATTAAATGATGCGAGATTACATTTAAAGATACAAAATTGTTTAAGTGATTGTTGTATCTCCAGGCACTGGACTTGATAAGGGAAAAGAATGTATTGTTGTTGATGGATTCATCATTGGAAGGGCAGTATGTGAATGATGATGCCACTAAATTGGTTGAACTTGCTTCCAAATGTCTTCAGTCTGAGGCTAGGGATAGAGGAGATATTAAGTTTCTTCTTACAGTCGTTGCACCACTTCAAAAGCAGAAAGAGGTGATATATCATGTTATCCTCAGATCATGAAATTGCTATTTCTTTGTTTATCCTCAGAAAGAGGTGATAACATATTCTTTTTTCCATCCTGATTTGTTCTGATTGCTCATATGGTTTGTTTATTAAGGCGGCATCTCATGTTCTAATGGGCCTTCCTAGAAATACTGTTGTGGTTCCAACCATGCTTTCTCCTCTTGGAAAGGCTTGTGCAAGGATGGATCTTACTGCTGTGCATGATATTTTGCTAAAAACAGGCTATAAAGATGAAGAAGGTGCAGAAAATGAGGTATGCTGAATTGCCTATTATACGTGCACTTATGACTTGACGGTTAGAAACAGAGTTCTTAAATAATCTATACACAACATTATTGAGATAAATAGACCTTAAATTGTAATGCATGGGTTTTCCCAATTTTGCGAATAGGTTTGTTGTTTAGTATATTAATTTAGTCCTTAGAATTTAAATTTCCTCTAGGTTTTAGTATTTTTCTCTTTTATGTGTCATTGATTTGAAACGAGTAGCTTGAATGCTCCCCAATCTGGAAAGCATGCTAATTGCAGACATGAGAATCCAACCTGCTTTGGCATACGTCAAATGCTGCAGATATGTTTGAAACTTGTCGTATTTTTTCCCATGTGTAAAGTACATAATAGAGGAAAAAAAACTTGTACAAAATGGTTGTATGTCATATAAGAGGAATGAGCTACACTGCTGTTCACTAGAGATTTGTTCTCCCTATTCTATTTTTTCTACTCTGGGAATTTACCCTGTTTGCTTGTTGATGCTGTGCGGGTGTCATGGTTGTCTCTTGTGACAAGTACATAATTATATCTGGATGTAATCTCTATTTGGTTGCATTGTACAATATGGCATATCATCTCTTTTTTTTAATTTTTTTTTTATGCATATACATATTTGGCAAACTGTGGTTGATGCTTCTTTTCCATGATTGACCTTATCTCATGTTCATGGGCTCATGAATTAGACTTTATTAAAGCTCTCTCACAATGTGATCTGTTTTTTCAGCTCTCATTCCAAGAATGGACACAACAAGTCCAAGATATGTTGAACACAAAGAAATTTGGGGATATTGCATTTAGGGACAAGGATTTCAAGAATGCAATTGAGTATTATTCCAAGGTACATGCACTCTCCCTCTCCTTCGACCGAATTTTATCTTAAGAATGGATGATATTATGTGACAAATTAGTTCAATATTCTTTTCGCTATGCAAGGGCTTTTAAAATCATAGTGCCACAATTTAAATGTGCACGTTGCACATTGCACAGGTACCAGGTTGGTTAATTCACACTAAGCAGATAAACATTGTGTTACTCAGCCTAATTATTTGGAACCGACCGTAGACTAAAAAGAGAAAAATTCTGAATCCCTAAACCACTATAAAAAGAAGAGTGTTTATTATTTATTTTGGATACGCAATTATTCAAGGATACCTTTTCTGTGCAATAAACAGTTAGTCGCTATGATGTCTGGCCCTTCAGCAACTGTCTTTGCGAGAAGAGCCTTCTCCTACTTGATGAATGGCCAAGCAGAACTTGCTTTAAGAGATGCGATGCAGGCACAGGTGTGTATACCAGAGTGGCCAACTGCATTCTACTTGCAAGCTCTGGCACTCTCAAAGCTTGGAATGGAGACTGATGCTCAGGACATGCTTAATGATGGAGCAGCCTTCGAAGCGAAACGGCACAGCACATGGCGTAGCTAAACTTGTACACTTGAAAATCTGTAGGTCTGTCTGATTTCATTTACTCGGCTGGGGGAAAACTGGATAGAATAGGTAGTGAAGTGCTAGGCGAATGTGAAATGTGGTTGATAGAGTTGTTTAGGTATCTTTGCAAATGCTATGTTAACTGTAGTTACAAGTGTTTGTTTTTAGCTTTATATAATGCATTTCCGATAGAAATGAGTTATTTATATATATATATATATATATATATATATATATATAACATTTAATTTAGTGCATATTGCCTCTTACTTGAGTGAAAACCCCAACATTCTTTTTCATTTGGGAATGTGCAGAACACATTAATTTTGACCAAAACTTTACTGGATTTGGCATTTCATACCAATGTTGCCATTATTGAGAAGTTTGGACCGGAAATGTGAGTTGAGACATTCTCGAATAAGTATTTAAGTTAAGGATTTGTTACATACTTATAATCTCGAACTGTTAGATTGCACAATATGTTTATGAATGTAATCCAACGGCCGATATTAGAAATATGTAATCAATCTTTAACATAAAATACTTATTTGAGAATCTCCCGCATGAGTTACATGTGCAAGTTTGGGTGCATATATATTAACACGCATTCTAATTTGTTTGAAAAATAAATTGAAACCATGAAACAAATCCATAGTAATATGATTGACCAAAAAGCACAAGGGTAATTGAGAAGTTTTTTACTTTATAAAGAAAAAGAAGGAAAAACAAACATGTAGTCAAAATCTTTAACTAACGACTCAATCAAGGAAGAAAATAAAGTTATCGATTTAATTAATTTCATCCTTGAAAACTTTGTTCGCTTGAAGCTTTGAACCTCTTCCAACATTGGGAAGAGAAGTACCGCTAGACTAACAGCTAGTTGGTAAAAACTATATTTTTAAACTAGTAAAAAAATATAATAATACAAACACTTAATTATTCATTTGCCTTATATACATTTTTTTCTTTTTTTTTCTTTATACAAGCAATGGTAGAGTCAGGATTTCGCATTAGAGGAAGTCTTCACAAAAGTTAAAAAATAAATAAAAATAGGAGTGCTCAATCGCTAACATGTTAAATAGGAGAAGAAATACAAATAGGGTCATGCTAGGAGGACTAACTCCTGAATACCAACTTGTATATCAACTCTCTAATAGAGGTGGAGCCCACCAATACAATGGGCCTCATGCAGGATTAGAGAAATGGTACACGTATCCTAAGTTGATTTCCGTAGCATTTTCAATATACGTAAGGTGCATAAATCTCAATATTAGAAGTGCCCAACTCAGATTAAAAAAAGGGAGGGAAACAAAAAGTAATCCCAAAGCTTTAGATAACTGTCACTCATTCTCAATAGGTAGTAGACACATTTTATGAATTTTTAGGCAGAGAACAAAATGAAGGAAACGACAAAAGAGAAAGAGAGATTAAAAATTTATAAGTTTTTACTGCAAATATAATAAACTGAGTTTTATTTAAAGGAACTAGAAGAGAAATTAAGAAGTTACATGGTTAATTTATAAACAAAAAGAACCTAATATATTATTTATTTTAGGGTAAATATCTTCAAAACTAATCTAATTGAGGGAAGGAAAATCGAATCTAAAATGCAAAATAACTGCTCTAAGTTACAATTTCCTAGCTATACTTTTTCCCACTTTACTTTATTTGTTTTAATTATGTGTCTCATCTTACTCTGTTTCGTCTGTTCTGTTCTGTACGAATATGTTCCGTGAATTCTGTCAATGAATCTGTTCCGTAGGTTACGTAGATTCTGTTAATGAATCTATTTCCAGAAAAAGTTTCGCTGTCATTTCGAGGACATTGAATGTTGTCCGTAAATTTCCTATCAATAATAGTGGCAAAATCGTATTTTTAGCCAATAAAAAAATATAAACTAATATAAATTTGCAGAGATAGAGATAGAGATAGGGGATATAGAAAGATAGAGTCAGATAGACGCACAGCAGCCGGAGGTAAGACTGCAATTATCCAATTAGTTTATTCTAATTTATTTTCTTATGAATTTTCTTATCTCTTAATTCATTTTTGTTCATCAGACCTTAGCTTTTGTTTGGTTCCCCAGAAAATGAAAATTCATCATTCCCACGTTCGAGCAACCTGATTGCTCTACCTTTTATTTGTTTATGGGGTCTGTAGATCTATGATTTGGGAATAAAACTAGAGAATTAGAGAAGATAATCTGTGTTAGGAAAAACCAACAGAAAATTGAGGTTTAAATCTTATCATAATTGGTTAAATTTGGTAATTCATTTGTTGTTTCATGAAATCTCTAGAACTGCATTTTCATATCTCATAGAAGATCTTGATGTGTTCAGTTTTTCCGCACGCATCCTTTATTAAATTTGTTAGTGGTAATTAGACCATTAAATATTTATCAAAGGAGTTATTCTTTTTCTTTAATGTTGGGTGGGGAAGAAATCAAGACAGTTGAGTTTTCGTGAACAGTGTTTTTGTAATGGCCATGGCGAAATCACTGTAAATGGATCCTCAAACTTGGGTTATGCTTTGGGGTCCATTTAGGAGTGCTTCTTAGTCACAAAATCGTCAGATGCTTTTTCAAGAATCACTTTTGAGTGCTTCTTTAGGAAACACTTGGATTTTTTTAATAAAAAATTTCACGTTATTCTCATAGAAGCACTTCTAGAAAAGCTCTAATGAGCAGAAACAATTTCTACAGAAGCAGTTAAAACAAAAAACGATTTCTACAGAAGCAGTTCCAAACGAGCCCTTATACATAAACTGAATAACGTTTGAATTGATTTTGGGTGATATTAGGCTCAAAAGAGTTGGCTATATAGAAATAAAAAAGAGTGACAACAATTATGGAGTTGACCAATATCAACTTTTGATAACATTTTGAAGAAATGTTGGGTTTGAAATGCAGGAAAGAGTCAACATTTTATGGATAGCAGAGGAGCATGCAAGGAGGTTTCTGATGAGCTGGCCAGGGAGTTGCTTATTGCAATTTCTTACCCTGTACCAGACAAGGTTGTTGATCTGAGCTTCGTGCCTCGGGACAGTGTTCTGGTGGCAAATGGGGATGGAGATGAGAAGTATGTCTCTGAACTTATGACCATTTCTAATGTGCAATCCCCTGATGTCAAAAACCTGAATCAAGCAAGCATTTGCAATTAGCAATGCTGCATTCTTCATGGAAAGTGGAAATACCCTTACCCTTATAAGATATTGTAATTATTTGTTATTGTTTTTCAACTACTACTATTATATGAATAAAAGCCACACAGAGTCTAATCGCTTCGAGAAGCTTCTGGTGATCAGTGTAATAAACCTTCATATTATAAAGATGAGAATGGCAATTGAACCTAATGGTTCTTGGTTTCTTCTTGCTTCTGTACTGAATATTCCGTAAGCATTTTCGTATGGTAATTGCTATTCTCATCGTATTGTTCGAAATTCGGATAGCAAGTGCTCCGGATTGATTTAGGTCTGGTTTTGTTGAGGTTATCTGATCTGGGTTTGTTCTTCCATGCCTTAAGCCTTCGTTACTTGTTTGAAACTTTCGAAGTGTAAACGATTCTTATCAATTTTATCTCATGATTAGCCTCTCCAAAATAGTATGTAGGCATCTTAATTTGCAATCATTTATCTTGCTCACATTCCAGATCAGTAGTCTTTTCTCAGGATTAGCTCATAAGTATTTGTATTTTGTCTTTGCCTTGACTAGCAAGCATGCTTCTACCTGTCTGATGAAAGTGATTTCTTTCTCCCATGACCAATTTCCTTTACATTGTGATCTGAAAGAGCCATAACTATTCAGTATTCACATACAAGGTTTTAGTTACCGAGTTGTGATTATTCTGGTATTACTTTGCTTTAACAAATGCTTCATATTTACTGTTAATAATAATTCGACTTATGTTTTTCCTATCTGACTTCCGCTCCCATAAACCTCATGTTTAATCCAAATAGAACTGTTCTTTTTCATACAGAAAATGGCACACAGTCGTCTTTTTTTCAAAAGAAATCAAAGAGAAACTTCATTTGATAAATAAATTCAAACCCCGAAATACATTTAGGCCATCTCCAAATCCATGCCAAAATTCGAGTTCTAAATTCTATAATTTAAACAATGCATCTAAAATGGGACGCGAAAGTGACGTTCTATTTTAGCACAATCTCAAAAAAAAATTCTGAAGTATGCTAACATAAAAGAGCATAGAACTTTGGTAGGAGTTGCTACTTCTTCGTCACACAAAACTGTTGAAAACCACACTATAATTGCTTGGAATTGGGGACCGAGCATCTCCATTGTAGTTTTAATGGCAAAAATCCTAATCAAACTCACGTAATCTAGGATTTCTTATAAAAATATTTTGAACGGATAACATTGTTGGGCCTTCCCAGTTTCCTGAATCTGTTCTTTTTTATTTGTGACATGGCAGAGCACTTGTTGGGCCTGCACCCCACGCAAAGGCCGAACAATACATAACAAGAGGATAAAACCCAACAAGGTTATCCTCAACCCAAATTTAGGAAGAACACTCAACCGTTGGGTAAAAATAGCCAAGAAAATTTCGTAAAATTGTTTGTGAAATTCGTAGGGTAATAAGAAAAATTAAATTTGTAGATAATGTTTAGGAATGATTGGAGTTTCAGCACTAAGTATTGCCAAAACATAGAGAATATTGAGAGTAGAGAGTGGAAAGTGTAGAGAGAATGAGAGTTGTAGAATATTTTGATTTTTCACTTATGTTTCATTACTTACAATCAACACATATATATACAAATTCCTAAGATATTAGTCAAGCCCCCCAAAGTTAGGCAACCAAACTAATTAGGCAACCAACCTAGTCAAGCCCCCCAAATATTGTAGGTGTCAAACATAGTAGGTGCCAAACATTAATTGACTACATAATTAACACATTTATTGACTACATAATTAACACATTAATTGACTACATAATTAACACTCCCTCTCAAGTTGGTGCATAGATATCATCAATGCCCAACTTGCCAAGAGAGTTGTGGAAAGCTATAACAAGAGATTTCCTTCATTAATATGTCTGCATCGAGCTTCTTCTTAATAAAATGTCGATCCACTTCAACATGCCCCCTCACGTGGGACCACTACATGGTGGGCCACACGTGGAGCAAAGGCCACATCGAAGTTAATCATTTCGGTCTGTCGGTGGCAACACCAAATCCAAGTGCAGCCGGTTGGTCGGTAGATCACATAAACCATGCGAACAAGGCAAAGGCAAAGCAAAGAACACAGAAACCCTGTGAACACGGTAAGAACACAGAAACTCGTGAACACGGCAAAGGTAAGGTAAAGGACACAGAAACCCTGTGAACACGGCAAGGATAAGGTAAAGGACACAGAAACCCTGTGAACACGGCAAAGACACAGAAACCCTGTGAACACGGCAAAGGTAAGGTAAAGTACACAGAAACCCTGTGAACACGGCAAGGACACAGAAACCCTGTGAACACGGCAAGGACACAACCAAACCCTAAAATAGGGAAAGGCACGTCAAGGTAAAACCAAACCCTAAAAAGAAAGGGTAAGGCAAGGTAAGGCAAATAAAGGCCAAGCAAAGGCAAGGTGGCACGACAAAGGCAAGGGCAACCAAACCCTAAATAATAGGATAAGGCAAGGTAAAGCAAAGGCAAGGTCAACGGGCATGACCACATCGGAAACACACCGGTAAAGGTAAGAACACGGTAGAAGCAACAACAACACTGTCCTCAACAAGAGACAACAACATCGAGAGGAGCAAGAGCAACACTGGTACCAGGCAAGAGGCAGTGATAAGCCACTGGCACCAGGCAAGACAAGGCAGGGCGGACAACTGGAGGAGCAACAGGAGAGGCAACTTCTCTTCACTCCCCATCTCCCCCTGAAGAGAAGTGGTCGATGGAGCCATATGATCAGTGGCACTGGCACCAAGTGAGAGAAATCTAAGACACTTGGCACCAGCAAGAGCAATATAGTAGGCAACAACAACAATACTAGCAGCGTCACAAATACTTCCATTATTGCAGACACAACTTCTCTTCACTCCTCCTCTCCCCCTGAAGAGAAGGGGTTGTCAGAACCATAAAAGCAGTGGCACTTGAGAAAAGAGAAGCTGACTGAAGCTCAGATGTAGAAGAATGAGTCATGGCAGATAGGTAACTGAATTGCAGCGGAATAGATGAGCAGCAGTGTCACTCCCCCTCAAATCCGACAACATATGAGAGTCGAGATTTGGAGAAAGCAACACCGGTAATGACAATAAAGTTGCAACACCCAAATAAAGTTGCATTTATCTCCCCCTCAAATCTAACACTGGTAGAGGGTCGAGATTTGGAAGAAGAGAAAATGAAATAATAGTAAAGAGACTCAAACATGTTAGTCTCGTGGCAGTAACAAATGCAAGGAAAGGTGGAATGGAGATGGGCAGCTGACAACTGGAGAAAAGGAATAAAAGATGGAGAGGAATCTGCAACAACCCAAAAAGAAAGAAGAAATAAAAATGATTGAAGGTGGATGACATGTGTATGCACACATAGAGAGAAAGGGACAAATATTGTATAGATAGGGTAGGTGATGTTGACAAGTGTAAGAGTTGTTGAAACGGAAGAGGCATATGGTGCAAAACAAGTCCAATAAAATAAAGGGAAAAGAAGCCAAGTTATTGGCGTGAAAGAGAAAAGGTAGCAAAGAAAAGATTTTCATATATATATATATATATATATATATAGGTAGAGAGAAAACTTTGACACCCACCAAAACATTAGGCACAAATGTGGTGTGCATGAGAACGAAGAGATGAGGAGAAAACACCCGTGGGTAACACAGAGAAAAGTGAAAGGCAACAAGGGAGAAGAAATATACCAGACAAAAATGGGATGGAAATAAAGTGGAAGAAATAATTTAAGGAAATAAAGGGGAATAAAGTAAGAAGTATGTGATAGGTGGTGAGAAAAGAAACCATAAATAAGAAAACACAAGATGTTGGTGTGAGAGAGAGAAATAGTCAAATTGGAAAGGAAAAAAAAGGTAGACAAGATAGAAATAAGACAAGAAAATAGAACACCCTTGGGCCAACAAGTTGGCAAAAGCAAATAAAATCAATAAAGAAAAGAAGAGCAAATTGGAAGAAGAGAGGATAAGAAAAAATAATTAAAGAGGGACAATCGTCACGTGGGCTAGGTAGTAAAAGAGAGAAAAACATGGGAAATGGAGCATGCAAGTTTTAGAAAAAAGGAGCAGAAGAAAAGAGGGCAAAGAGAGAAAATGCAAACACCAGAGTGGCTATGCAAAGGGAACAGGGGCAGTAGTGTAGCTCGGCATAACAGAGACAAGGCCGAGTAGGAAAAGGCTCAGCGAGCGGTGACGAGGCTCGCGGAGGAAAGGAAATGGCTCGGTGAGCGATGACGAGGCTCACGGAGGAAAGAGATCATGGTGATCAAGGAACGTACTGCCCATAGGAAACAAATTAGGCCATCGTGGCCAAGGGACTTATTGCCCATACAGGATAAAAGAGAGGAAATTTAATAGAAACAAGAGAATTTACAGCAACATGAAAAAATGCCAATGACTCTCAATTTGATAGAGGATCTTAAGGATTAGCCATTAGGCTCTGATACCATGCCAAAACATAGAGAATATTGAGAGTAGAGAGTGGAAAGTGTAGAGAGAATGAGAGTTGTAGAATATTTTCTGATTTTTCACTTATGTTTCATTACTTACAATCAACACATATATATACAAATTCCTAAGATATTAGTCAAGCCCCCCAAAGTTAGGCAACCAAACTAATTAGGCAACCAACCTAGTCAAGCCCCCCAAATATTGTAGGTGTCAAACATAGTAGGTGCCAAACATTAATTGACTACATAATTAACACATTTATTGACTACATAATTAACACATTAATTGACTACATAATTAACAAGTATTGGTGCATTTTTATATGTACTTTAAGTATCAATTATTGAACTAACGTGATCTAGTTCAATGGAAAAATATCTTGATTTGCAAATCAGAAGTCTCAAGTTCGAATCCTCACATAATTGTTGTGTGTGTGTGTGAGAAATTCATTTTGAATGTTTTACCATTCTATGCTTTTTGCTTTATATATTTAATTAAGAATTTCAATTTTAAATGTTTGCATTAACCAATGGTATTTTCTGGTATTTTGAATGTTTTACCATTCTTTATATTTTGCTTTATATATATATAGATTATATGACATAGCATCCAAATTTAAATAATAATAATAAATCTAAAAAAGTTGAAAATTCAATTTAAATTTAAAATAAAAAAGATTAACACCAACAAGTAAAAAACCCTAATTCCTAAATTAATAAAAACCACTCTAAATCAAATAGCTAAATTGACATCTCAATTCAAATCTAGGTACCTGATGATTGGTTATCTAGTAACATGCACTATATAACTTGTTGAAATTTATTTTTTATTTTTAAATAAGGAAATCTAGTTGTTAAAAATATTTATCTAATTTCTTGCTGTTAAGCTCATATTTTCATACATATACATGCCCAATTTACTTACTCATTTTGCTTAGTTTTTTAGATTTCTAAGTTATTTGCCTCTCTGTGTGTTTTGTAGGCCAAGAGAGCAAAAGAGCATAATTCATGCAATCCATGCATATTAAGGGCTGATTGGCATGAGAGGAATACACTTGAGGCATTTGAAGCAAGATGGTGCAAAAACGTGCAAAAATTGGAGCCTGAGGTAGAAGTTCATTTCGGACTTATCTTCTTCATCCGAGCTTGGATTGGGCCAATACTTGTGTGGTTGGATCAGAGACATTTTGAACTTCACAATGCACATCTTAAAGTTGTCATTTGATTTAGCCAAGCCCAATTCGTAAGCCCTTGAAGCTGCACATCATGCTGACATAAGGATGAGTTGATGGATGCTTAGTCATGGTGAGCTAGGCATGAGGTATTGGTTTCTGGATGGATGCTTGGTCATGCTGACATATTGATGAGCTATGGCTGCTGGTGGGATTTGTTGGTGAAGTGCAACAACCATTTCTGATTATCTAATGCAAATGTGTTAGGTGAAATTTGTGTGGTTGGTGAACTTAATTGTATAATCTGATTCACCTAACCCTTGTGCCTATAAATAGGGAGTCTCTAGAGAGCTTAAAAATTCAGAATTTCATTCCATAATTTACACTTCCATTGTACACAAAGAGAGGGAAAGTTGAGAGTCACAAAGGGAGAGAAGGGAGAAGGCAGCAGCTGGGAGGCTTTGGCCTCCTAGCAGCCATGGAGACGATTCTTTTCCATCTCTAGCATGCTGTCCTTATCTTCTTCTCCTCCCTTTGTCTTTTATTTTCTTCTTGTATTTCCTTTGTTTTACTTTCTTTTTCTGTTATTAGTTTTAATAAACATCTTGCTAGTCTTGTATCATGGTTTGAGTTTATAAAGTTTGATTTCATTCATGAATTCTTCTTCATTATTTTAATGGAGCTGTTTTGCATCCTTTGATTGATCACCTAAGGTTTTATGCGTTATGCTCTTGTTGGGAAGGTTTGGGGATCATCTTCATTCCATCCATTAGCAACTTATGTGATTTGGTTTCTAGGTCTCCTAATGTAAACACCATGCTTGGGGTCCTTGTGATGTTCAATGCAATTTGATCCAAACACCATGGACTTATTTGTGAGCATCTTCATGAGTGAATCAATTTGTTTACTTGCTGCCATAACATGATTAGAACAATTAGGGTGGATTCTAAAACCTCACCATCTTGTCTTAGTTCTTTTCTTTCTTCTTGTTTTGTTTCTCTTGTTTCCATTTCTATTTTGTGTAGGAAAACTGAGTTGGATCATTCAATCACCAATCCCTCTGGAATCGACCTCGCACTTACATATGCTAAACTACCAACGGCTCGTGCACTTGCGAGTATCACAAGTTGAGGATGCAGCTGAATCCATTTTGGTGCAGCTGAATCTACGCAACAAGTTTTTGAAAAACAAAGTAAAACAAAGAAAATACAAAAGAAAATAAAAGACAAAGGGAGGAGAAGAAGATAAGGACAGCATGCTAGAGATGGAAAAGGATCATCCCCATGGCTGCCAGGAGGCCAAAGCCTCCCAGCTGCTGCCTTCTCCCTTCTCTCCCTTTGTGACTCTCAACTTTCCTTCTCTTTGTGTACAATGGAAGTGTAAATTATGGAATGAAATTCTGAATTTTTAAGCTCTCTAGAGACTCCCTATTTATAGGCACAAGGGTTAGGTGAATCAGATTATACAATTAAGTTCACCAACCACACAAATTTCACCTAACACATTTGCACTAGATAATCAGAAATGGTTGTTGCACTTCACCAACAAATCCCACCAGCAGCCATAGCTCATCAATATGTCAGCATGACCAAGCATCCATCCAGAAACCAATACCTCATGCCTAGCTCACCATGACCAAGCATCCATCAACTCATCCTTATGTCAGCATGATGTGCAGCTTCAAGGGCTTACGAATTGGGCTTGGCTAAATCAAATGACAACTTTAAGATGTGCATTGTGAAGTTCAGAATGTCTCTGATCCAACCACACAAGTATTGGCCCAATCCAAGCTCGGATGAAGAAGATAAGTCCAAAATGAACTTCTACCTCAGGCTCCAATTTTTGCACGTTTTTGCACCATCTTGCTTCAAATGCCTCAAGTGTATTCCTCTCATGCCAATCAGCCCTTAATATGCATGGATTGCATGAATTATGCTCTTTTGCTCTCTTGGCCTACAAAACACACAGAGAGGCAAATAACTTAGAAATCTAAAAAACTAAGCAAAATGAGTAAGTAAATTGGGCATGTATATGTATGAAAATATGAGCTTAACACTTGCTGGGTTTTTCATTTTCTTTTTCTTTTTTTTTTTTTTTTTTTTCTTTTTGGTATGATCTGGGTTTTTCTTTTAGGTTATAGGATTTTGGAATTTTTCTTTGCAATCTAAACATGCCGCCATCTAGGAGATACGATTTTGGATATACAAAACAACAATAAAAAAACCATCGAGCAATTGACTCAATCTCGAGATTGGTTATTAGAGGTAGCAAGGGAGCTTATGGGAGCCTAAGGAGCTTATTTTTGTACCTAGCATACTCATATTTAACTTTGGAAATATTAAAACTTTTATGAATGTGATTTGTGATTACTATTGCATGCTAATTGATGATTAATTTTAGATATAAAAAACTTGTTTTATGACATTAAGCTATGGCGAATGATTTATTTTAGTACTTTCGTATTAGATTATGTGAGGGCCTCAATTTAAATTTTGCACAGGGCTCTCAAAATCTAGAACCAACTCTGCCTCTCTGCATCTCTTTGACTTTCAAACTCTTCACTCAATTACTTTCTTTGGTTAACCATATCTTTATTTTCATTACACGTTTATTCTGGGATAAAATTCATTTCTAATAACTTTTTGTTCTCACCCAGACAAACAACGTCCAATGTTGGAATGTATTTATGTCAGTTATTTAAATTCATGGAATTTCTCATACGCTATGTTTTGGTTTTAACTATATACTCAGTATCTTCGTAACAAATATTAAATTGAAGAAAATTTATTCTGCTATAAAAATATAATTTTAAGAAGGAAAAGCTTAGCTGGTTAGATACTGCACATTCTTAAAAAGAAAAAAATTGGTAATAATGGCTTATGGAAAATTGTAAGATGCAGAGGGGATGAATGGAGAGGAAAGAGACGTAGAAGGAACAAAGAGGGAAAAGGGAGAAAAAAAGTCAAATAGGAAAGAGAGAGAATTAAATAACTAATTTTTTTAGAGAAATAATAAAACAATTAATGAGATGGGAGAGATATTAAAATCTTAATTAAAATGTTATCAGGATTCAATGCATAAATATTTAGATAAAGTAAATTTATTTTGAGCAACAAAATTGCTTCTCAATCCTTGAAAGCTTACAGATATAATGGTCCAAAAATTGTGTCATAACTTGTAAAAAAATAAATTGTGTTACTTTTTTTTTTTTTTTTTTAAAGTAAGGGAGAGGAGTTTCTCACACACTCACAACTTAGATGTTGTGGGGGTTCGAATATAGGACTTCCGGTATGCAAATTAAGATCCTTTTTCACTGGGTTAGACCCGTTGGCTGTGTTACTTATTTAGAGGCATTTGTAATGGTTATTTACAAAAGCACAAATATTTCTTGTCATTTTAAGTAATAGGAAGGTAGGTTGGGTATAGTAAGCTAATATAGGGGATCACTTTTTCCTTTTATAATCTTAATCAACATTCTGTGCATGATCCTTTTAGGTTCATTCATCACATTTAATATTTTTTTGTGAATTAAATATTTTCTTTCTATGACATGTCACCAAAATATTCATCAAAACTGGTACTACATAAGCAAGCAAAAACCCAAACATCAGTCACTTGTTGTCTAAAGGCCTGTAAATCCAAGGAAACTGGAAAATGGAGTTGGGTTTTTGGAGTTTGGTTTTCACTGCTTCAATTGGTGGGTTTGGTGCTATACTTTTGATCCTAAAGAGAGCAAATGAGTGGTACTTTGTGAGCAGATTGGGAGAAAAGAAGAACACTCTACCTCCGGGTGACATGGGCTGGCCTTTCATTGGCAACACCTTGTCTTTCCTCAAGGCTTTAAAATCTAATGATCCTGATTCTTTCATCTCAAACTGTGTCAAAAGGTCGCTTCTCTCTCTCTCTCTCTGCTCCCATTGTAACTCAAAGTTGAAACAATTTGATGAGAAATCGAGTATATTCTTAACTTTCTGTTGGTACCAGGTATGGCAGCACAGGAATTTACAAGGCCTATTTGTTTGGAAAGCCAACCATAATTGCTACAGCACCTGAAACATGTAGGCAGGTCTTGATGGATAGTTTACAATTTAAGACTGGTTGGCCAAAAGCGACTGCTGAGTTAATGGGAAGGAAATCATTTGTGACCCTTCCTGAAGACGAACACAAGCGCCTTCGCAAGCTGACCGCAGCCCCAATCAGCGGTCACAAGGCGTTGTCTATGTATCATGAATACATTAAGCATGTCACAGTAAGTTCATTGGATGAATTGGCCAAAGCAGATAGGCCTATTGAGTTCTTGTCTGAGATTAGGAAGATAACTTTCAAAATAATCATGTTTATTTTCTTGAGCTGTGAAACTGGTCCAATGATGGAGACCATGGAGAGAGAATATGCTATTCTCAATCATGGACTAAGAGCCATGGCCATAAACCTTCCTGGCTTCGCTTTTCATAAAGCACTCAAGGTCAGATTATGCTAAATAGATTTCTTCGTTTGAGTTCATTTCTTTTTTTCCTTTCAAACTGGACTTGATAATGACATTCTTGCATGTATCAGGCTCGAAAAAAGATGGCTAAGATTATTCAAGATGTTGTAGATGGAAGAAGGGCAAGAAAAGCGAATAATCTATCACGGGAAAGAACAGATTTGATGGATTTGTTAATGGAAGCTGAAGATGAGAATGGTAAAACATTAGATAATGAGGAGATAATTGACATAATTCTCATGTACTTAAATGCAGGACATGAATCTTCAGCCCATGCCACTTTGTGGGCTATTCTCTTCTTACATGAACATCCAGAATACTACCAAAAAGCCAAGGTGGGTTGCATATCAATACTGGTTTGATGCATTTTGAACATTTTTACTAGTCTTCATTTTCCAAAACTGATAACTGTCTTCTTCTTTTTTGGGTTAAATTTGTTGTTCTGTTTTGTTAGTTCTTCTAAGTGTTGTACTCGTAAAGAAATTGTTAGCGTAAAACTCTACTGCATGTTTTCCTGCAGTTGCTATCTTCTCTTGGTTTCTTTTCAAACTTTTGGAAGCTAATTTCTAGATGTTGTTATGTTTCAGGCAGAGCAAATGGAGATTCTGAAAAGGGCATCATCACCAGAAGCGGGATTGGACTTTAAAGAAACTAAACAGATGGAATATCTATCCAAGGTATGTTTTCTGTGGTTATTGAATCCTAGAGAGGGTGATTTATTTTCCTCTGATACCCAAATCATGCCCTCAGATTTGAACTTCAACTAGCTCTACAGCTAATAGAAATGTAAGTAATAAGTAACATCTTTCGACAACATAGGTCATCGACGAAACACTGCGCGTTGTTAACATCTCATTATATAGCTACCGGGAGGCTACAACTGATGCGAACGTCGCTGGTAAATTTCTCTACTTTCCCCTTTTCTTGTTTCAACTGTTTCTTGTACAGAAAGAAACTTACTAGAAGATGATCTGCTTTCAAGGTTATACAATACCAAAGGGCTGGAAAGTAATGATGTGGTACAGAGGTGTTCATTTGAACCCAGAATATTATCCAGATCCAAAGGAGTTTAATCCCTCAAGATGGAATGTAAGCAAGAAAATGCCACATAATTTAATGTAATTTTTAATAGCAAATGTATGTGATACAAGATGTGGGATTTTTTACTGTTTATTTTGTTTTTGTAGGAAAATAAAGGCAAGGCAGGGACTTTCATTCCCTTTGGAATAGGAAGTAGGCTATGCCCTGGAAGTGATTTGACCAAGCTTGAAATTTATGTATTTCTTCACTATTTCCTCCTTCATTACGAGTGAGTTTCCATGCTTTCCATTTGTTCTTTCTTTCCACTTTTCTTTGAAACAACTAACTTCAAAGTCATGAATATAATCTGTAAGGTTCCACTTGGACATTTGGATTTATAAGATGTAGGATTTGTATCCCTCATTTTAAATTCATACGTAGTCAAAATGGAGTAAAATGTGTGGAAGGTGAGATTTCAAATCTAAGAGTTTTAGTTATATTGTATGTGACATGTCCAATAGAAATGGTAAATATGGAAGGTGAGATTTTAAATCAAAGAATTTTGTTGTATAGTAAATTTGGTTTAAGGAAATGTTAACAATTTTAATTGCAATGGTCCCTGAATATGTAACTAAGTTTCATTTGCGATGTCAATGTAGCCGTCAAAATAGGTAGGTTGTTTGAGTGGTGATTAATTTGTATATGAATTGACAGTTCTACACTTTAAATTGATGGCTGACACAATTGGACGATGTCAAGAGTTCAAATTTGAATTGAAAGTCTAAAATAAAACTCGAGTACAAGTTCAAGGACCATAACAGTTAAAAATTCATTAACAACATATATGCATTTGTATAGATTCAAAAGAACTTAAATTTCAACCGTACATTGTTTCTAATCATTTCAAATTATGCATGTCCCTTCTTTTTTAAGTCCTTTCCATTGCAATGTCCTTGTCATATACTATTATTTTATCTATGTTCATGTGTCACACAGTGACAGTGCTTTATATAAAAGTGCTTCCTTACAATGTTTCTGACCTTTGTACTTTCTGAGTGCAGGCTTGAACTAGTCAATCCGGGATGTGGAGTGAAATACTTACCTCATACAACTCCTAGAGACAATTGCCTTGCAAAAATTAAGAAGCTTCCATCGCCATCTACATAACCTGAAAATATAGGGCCAAACCTTGCTTCCTTTGGTATAATAATAAATATTTACTCGTGGAGCTAGTAGACTTTTTAATTTATGGGATGTAAACTTGCTTCATTTAAATTCATGGACGGTGTATTCTAGGATTGTGTTTGTTGATTGAGGTAAAGAAATGAGTTTGATCTTCTCTCTCTCTCTTTCTGTTGTTGAATGCATTCTTTCTTTTGATAAATGCAAATTACTTTAATTTTACTTTTCCAAGTTGATTTGAGCAGATTTGCTCTCTACTCTACACCCGATTTCATATCTCCCTCCTCATAGTTTGGATTAAATTAAAATAGAATATCGTATGTATTAAAATAAAAAAATAATTAATAAATAACTTGTGTCACATTTTTAGTGGCATTTGTTCTCCAATGGTTGTTTACAAAAGCAGAAATATTTCTTCTCATTTAATTAATAAGAAGGTAGAGTATAGTAAGCTAAAAAGGTAATCACTTTTTCGTTTTATAATTTAATTACATAGTATGGTCAAATTCTGTGTGCAGGATCCTTTTAGGTTCATTCATAATTTTTTGTTGTCATTCAAAGATGCTGTTGAGAGATGCTTTGGTATTTCAGAGAGCATAAGGTCAAATTCTACATGCAAAACCCAAACTTGAGTCCAAAATTTCTACTAAGATAAAAGGTTGGTGTTAGCTCCATCAGTCACTTGTCTAAAAGCCTGTAAATCCAAGAAAAGTGGAAAATGGAGTTGGGTTTCTGGAGTTTGGTTTTCACAGCTTCAATTGGTGGGTTTGGTGCTTTGCTTTTGATCCTAAGGAGAGCAAATGAGTGGTATTTTGTGAGCAGATTGGGAGAAAGGCAGAAGACTCTGCCTCCAGGTGACATGGGCTGGCCTTTCCTTGGCAACACCTTGTCTTTCCTCAAGGCTTTAAAATCTGATGATCCTGATTCTTTCATCTCCAACTATGTCAAAAGGTCTCTCTCTCTCTCTCTCTCTCTCTCTCTCTCTCTCTCTCAAAGTTGAAACTATCTGGTGAGAAATATATGCTAAACTTTTCTGTTGGTACCAGGTATGGAAGCACAGGAATTTACAAGGCCTATTTGTTTGGAAAGCCAACCATAATTGTTACAGCACCTGAAACATGTAGGCAGGTCTTGATGGATAGTTTACAATTTAAGACTGGTTGGCCAAAATCAACTTCCGATTTAATGGGAAGGAAATCATTTATGAGCCTTTCTGAAGAGGAACACAAACGCCTTCGCAGGCTGACCGCAGCCCCGATCAGCGGTCACAAGGCATTGTCTATGTATCATGAGTACATTAAGGATGCCATAGTAAGTTCATTGGATGAATTGGCCAAGGCAGAGAGGCCTATTGAGTTCTTGTCTGAGATTAGGAAGATAACTTTTAAAATAATCATGTTTATTTTCTTGAGCTGTGAGACTGGTCCAATGACGGAGACCATGGAGAAAGAATATGCTATTCTCAATCATGGACTAAGAGCCATGGCCATAAACCTTCCCGGTTTCGCTTTTCATAAAGCGCTTAAGGTCAGATTATACTAAATAGAATTCTTCATTTGAGTTCATTTCTTTGTTTCCTTTCAAACTGGACTTCATAATGACATTGTTGCATGTATCAGGCTAGAAAAAAGATGGCTATGATTATTCAAGATGTTGTAGATGGAAGAAGGGCAAGAAAAGAGAATAATCTATCACGGGAAAGAACAGATTTGATGGATTTGTTAATGGAAGTTGAAGATGAGAATGGTAAAACATTAGATGATGAGGAGATAATAGACATAATTCTCATGTACTTGAATGCTGGATATGAATCTACAGCCCATGCCACTTTGTGGGCTACTCTCTTCTTAAATGAACATCCAGAATACTACCAAAAAGCCAAGGTGGGTGCATATCAATACTGGTTTGATGCATTTGAACATTCTTACTAGTCTTCATGCTGCAGTACTGAAAATGGTCTTCCACTTTTTCGATTAAATTTTCCCGGTTTCATTTCAAATTTTTGGAAGCCAATTTCTAGATGTTATAATGTTTCAGGCAGAGCAGGTGGAGATTCTTAAAAGGGAATCATCACCAGAAGAGGGATTGAACTTTAAAGGAACTAAACAGATGGAATATCTATCTAAGGTATGTTTTCCGTGTCTAATTTTAACACCCTGAGGATATTTTATGTTATAGCAAATGCTTACTCTTTTTTTGGGGAGATTGCAAAATATTGATTTATCATCATAAGGACAAGAAGTGCTACTGAATCCTAGAAATAATTCTAGGTACAATGCAAACTCTTGCTCAAAGTGAGACCACTAATTTCAAATGCTGCACAAAGGGAGGGTGATTTATTTTCCTTTGATACCCAAATCTTGCCCTCAGATTTGAACTTCAACTATCTATACAGCTAATAGAAATTGGAGTAACATATTTTGACAACAGGTAATCGACGAAACACTGCGCGTGGTTAACGTCTCATTGTATGGCTATCGGGAGGCTGCAACTGATGTGAACGTCTCTGGTAAATTTCTCTACTTTCTCCCTTTCTTGTTTCATCTGTTTCTTGTACAGAAAGAAACTTACTAGAAGATGATCTGCTTTCAAGGTTATACAATACCAAAGGGCTGGAAAGTAATGATGTGGTACAGAGGTGTTCATTTGAACCCAGAATATTATCCGGATCCAAAGGAGTTTAATCCCTCAAGATGGAATGTAAGCAAGAAAATGCACATAATTTAATGTAATTTTTAATAGCAAATGCATGTGACACAAGATGTGGGATTTTTTACTGTTTATTTTGTTTTTGTAGGAAAATAAAGGCAAGGCAGGGACTTTCATTCCCTTTGGAATAGGAAGTAGGCTATGCCCAGGAAGTGATTTGACCAAGCTTGAAATTTCTATATTTCTTCACTATTTTCTCCTTCATTATGAGTGAGTTTCCGTGCTTTCCATTTCTTCTTTCTTTCCACTTTTCTTTGAAACAACTAACTTCAAAGTCATGAATATAATCTGTAAGGTTCCATTTGGACATTTGGATTTATAAGATGTAGTAGGATTTGAATCGCTCGTTTTAAATTCATATGTCCAAATGGAATGACTTGTATGAAAGGTGAGATTTCAAATCGAAACGGCATAAATGGCAGGTACGATATCAAATCAAAGAGTTTTATTGTATTTTAAATTTGGTTTAAGCAAATGTTAACAATAGGGTTCTTAATTGCAATGGTCCCTAAATTTGTAACTAATTGTCGCAAATGTTAACAATAGGGTTCTTAATTGCAATGGTCCCTAAATTTGTAACTAATTGTCAATGTGGCCGTCAAAATAGGTAGGTCGTTTTAGCAGTGATTTGTACATAAATTAAAAGTTCTATCCTTTAAATTGACAGTCATATCAATGAAATGACTAAATTGTCACGTAAGTACAAGTTCGGAGACCGTAACAGTTAAAAATCCATTAACAATATGTATGCTTTTGTATAGTTTCGAATTATGCACATCCCTTCTTTTTTAAGTCCTTCCATTGTAATGTCCTTGTCGTCATACTATTATTTTATCTATGTTAATGTGTCACAATGACAGTGCTTCATATAAAAATGACCTTACATAGGGATGGCACAAAACGAAATGCTTGTTAATCTGTAAATATAATAGATAGTCTTTGACCTTTGAAGTTTTCGACTGCAGGCTGGAACGACTCAATCCGGCATGTGGAGTGAGATACTTACCTCATACAAGTCCTAAAGACAATTGCCTTGCAAAAATTAAGAAGCTTCCATCGTCATCAGTATAACCTGAAAGTTAATGGATATTTTTCTCTATTTTTTGCTTTGTGCTTATTTGACTTTCATTAAATTTGAACTCGAAACCTACTTCAAAATAATGGATATTCAATGTCACTAAATCAAATAGTTATTGGCTATATAGTGTGAGAAATGAGAAGACTAATAGCCATCGATGTGAAATGAACCTTAATTCTTTTTTGTCTCTTTTTTTTTGTCCAAAAACATTCGCATGAACCTTAATTCACATGAAGTGCAGACAAAAGGTGGAAAGATGATACATAGTACAACAGAAAGGGACATAATTAAGCAAAGCAAATGGAACCTAGAGCCCGGAGTACTTTCATAATATATGACAACTTCTTATCAAACATCAAACCTTAAACAGCTGAAAACCAGTTAGTTCAAGATCATTGGGACCTGCATGTTCAAATTCTAGTGGGCGGCATCTTCTTCCTCGCAAAACTTCGTGTATTCTTTAGCACCCAACAAGGATTCTACTTCTGATGGATTGCTGGGCTTAATCTTGATCATCCATCCATCTTCATATGGGCTTGAATTGATCTTCAATATAGAACACACCCAAAGCAAGTTAAATAAACAAAAAACTGTATACTTGTGTATGGTGTAAATAATGGCATCGGTTTAAATTAACAGTTTAACAATATAATATGTCAAACCATATCACGGTATGTAAAAAGGGGAAAGGTGGAAAGGAAGATTAATTACCAAACCAGGTGATTCAGTAAGCTTTGAGTTAACCTCAAGAACATCACCAGAAATTGGGGAATTTATATCACTGGTTGCTTTGACACTCTCCACAGCTCCAAAGCTGGCACCTGCAGAGACTGAGCGACCAGCTTCTGGCAGCTCAACAAACACAACTTCTCCAAGATGGTCCTGAAACAAAACTTACCTACATCACTCACTCTCTGGGCTATTTCAAACTTCAGGTCCAATAGGGAATTTTTTGGACCAAATTAACTACTTTTTCTTTTCTTTTTTTCACTGACAAGTGGAAATGGAGATGTGTATATTATTTAATATTAACCTGAGCATGATCAGTGATACCAATTGTTGCAACTGAGCCTTCATGCTTCACCCACTCATGTGAAGATGCATACTTCAACCCTTCCAGAACTGCAAATCCAACATCACTCCCAAAATTACAATTCTTTTCAACTTAGCAGCAATAATAAATAAATAATAAAAAATAAATCCAAATCATTTGCATAACTTTAAAAACTTGAATGTTACACAAACCACTAAAGAAGAACATCGGAACCAAAATACAGCATTAAAAATGAAAAATATGCATGCATTGGTGAAAAGCTAGGCCATTCTATACTCTGTAAGCCTACAAACTGCTGAATTTGTCACCAGTTCATACAAATGTAAAGAAACTAAGAACCCATTAACTTGAAATAGAGTATTAAGTTGAAGAGAGGAGTGTTTATTACCAGAAGAAAAGCATCTGGAAAAAGAAAATGCAGGAGAGAGGTGGGCTTTGGAGGCACTAGAGATTCTGAGTGCATTGGCTGTAGAAGAAGCCCACATTCTCAATGCCATGTTTCTCTGCCTGCGTTATCTCTATGTGTATGTCTGGTTATCTTTCAAACTCCAAGGCTAATATCAAAATAAGAAGGGCACAGTTTGGAGATGTCGTTTTATCTTGGATGGATGGTTGGCAGCAAAAGCCTCATCCTAATAAGAGTGAGAATACACAGACCCAGCATTTTTTTTATTTTTTATTTATATAATTTCTATTAATATTTTGTTTTGTGAATATATCAACCTGTTTTAAAAGTGAGACTGTCATCATTCATCACTGTATATCTAAATTGAAATTTGAGAAACTCATTTCTTATCTATTTAAAGAAATTTAGAAAAAAGTTTTATCTCATGTACTATTTCCCAGTGTACTGTTCACAGGCTTAAGTGGGCTGTAGCCCAGTGCAAAATCTGTAGAAAACTAAAGAGGGTCCAAATTTTGTAAGCTATTTCTACTCCCCAAAAATTTTAGTCTACCCCACTTGCCTTTCTTTAATATTTGTTTTTTGTCAAACATTGTAACTTGCCTTTGTTTAATATTAGTCCAACCTTTTTGGGTTGACTTTAATATAATAAGTTAATTAAAAAAAATACATATTTTTATTTAATAATATATCTTCACCTCACTTGCATTCTCTTACTTGCATTCTCTTTGCCTACTTACCTTTTTTTTATTGTCGAATTTTACCAATTAATCTTAAACCCTATTCTTTGGCTTTTGTTTGGCCTAACAAAATAGCCCTATGTTTTCTTTTCTCTCATACACGAAAAAGTATCTCATATCTCTTTGTACTTTGATCAAGAGGCAATAAAGAATCTTAGGTGTTTTTACTTTATTATCTCTCAAGGTAAACTTGATTGTATGTAATAATCCAATTCTAAATTAATACTTAATTATTCAAGTATTCAAGTAAAAGACAATTTTACTCAGAGAATATTTTAAAGTTTTAAAAGTTGACTTTTTGTCCGGGAAAGAATTTGGGAATTTCAGTTGTACCGTTGTGTAGAGCATGCCAAAATGAGTCCATAAACACTTAATGGGCTCAAATCGAAGTCGTAACGAAAAAGTTATGATAAAAAATAGTTCATTGACAAAATCATAAATTTTTTGAAAAGGGATTTTTTAATTAAAAAGACCTTATTTCTCTCTCTCTCTCTCTCTCGTCGCGAGCCCCCCCCCTCGTTTTTTTTTTCTTCTCCAGGCAATGGCTCTAAGAGCCACCACAACCGCCACTTGGGGTGGCACCGGTCCCAAAAGGACCGCCGTGAGTTCCTCTTCTAGCCCCACCCCATTGCCACCTCCACCGCTCAACCAGGCCTCCCGAAATTCAAGAATTTGGCCGGTTTTTGACAGATTTTATGTCATTTTTCGGAAGCTCGTTCGGGTGATTCCAACGGCCAAATCTTGCAATCCAGCTATGCTTTCTCATCATCTCGAATTGTTTTAGCTGTTGGTTGTGATATTTAGGAGAAATTTTTGAGTATTGGTGGGTAATTAAGCGATAATAGTTTGGCTAGTTTTCGACCTCCGATTCCAGTCACTTCCGTCGACTTTTTGGGGTAGGTCCAAGAACAAAAGTTGATCCACTCTATGTGGTGATCACGTAGGTATAAGTCTTGACCGGCGATTTGGACATTTTCCAATCGCCATAACCGTTTTGGACACCCACTCGTGTGGCGGCGCTTGGGCCACTTTTTGGCTAGTCCTTGAGTCCTAAAATCATCTTCATGTCGTCCCAAGCACGACCGTATGCTCGGATAGGAAATTGGTTATCGTTTAATCGTCGATCGGATATCTCATATTAGGCGTTATCTAGGTTCAATATGTTTGAACCGTTGGATTGAACTCCAATTTAATATATGTTGATCTAGGCATTCCTAGGATGGTGTAGGATTTCGCGGATCGTGAATCGGAGCCTCCAGATGTTCCGATTTAATAACTTAAAGTTTGTGTTAAACGATAACCGTCCTCGATTGTGCGATCGCGAGTGATTGAACCGTTTGATTCAGACCAATCTTGCAGTACATGTATCCTAAATGTTGTTGATCTATAGGAACTTTCGGATCGGGAATCGGAGGTCGTGGGCCCCGCGGCCCGGGTAACCAAGTTTGGACAATTTGACCCCTCTTTGACCGTGAGTCTTCTGAGGTAGTTTTACCCTTCAAGAAGTACTAGAATGACCATGTAAATGAGTCTTAACCGGTAGTTGAGTTATTCTGATTATGTTGGGATTAAGAGATTGTTATAGTATCTTATGGAAATCCTTGGATATTATATTGATAATTGAAGTTATGAATTGGGCAAGCTTGGAATATCATATTGGTGGGTTGTGAAAGTGAGCCTTGAGCTCGGCTATGATTATTAGTAAATCAATGGACATTTGTTTTTAAGAGTACGTAGTTATTTTAGTATGGAATTTCTTGCATACCGAGTTTAGATAGAAAATTGATTCGATATGGGATTTCTTTAAAGGTTATTACTTTTCATTGATTAAATTACCATGCAATCTATTATGGGTGTATATGATTATGGAATGAATATATATATCGCTAATTGTGAATATCTCTATTATTTTGATTCTAGGAATGCGGCTCAAGTTGACTAGGTGTCCCCTGAGTCTTGCGAGAATTGCAGCTCGGGATGACTTTGTGTCTCCGAGGCCTGCGAGGATGTAACAGTTAGGGTACTTGGAATTGACGGTATACTAAAGGAATTGACGGAATATGAATAGGGGTACGCCTAGGTGGGAAATATTTGGGTTTTAAGAGGTTTAAACTAAAATTGAGGATTTTATCTTGGTATTTTTGGGTAAAAGTTTTATTACCTTTTTTTTTTTTATGAAGCAAGGAATGAATGATTTTTAAAAGTGCTTTATGAGTTGTTTGTTTTTGCATATGATTTATGCAAGTAAAATATAAATTGATTCATGGGTTTGAGGAAATTCTTTGAGTAGCCTACTTATGTGCAAATATAATAAGTGGAAGAACTACATCCCTCTCTAAGGGTACGTAGGCAATCTAGAGTTACTAGGTGCAGCCATAAAATCAAGTGCCGAAAATTTGTTCAGTTGGGTTTTATTGGAAATTGATTAAGTATTCCAAGTATTCTAAGAGTTGAGTTCAGTTTTAGAGGGTGAAATGTTTTACTTTATTCATTGAGGCCTGAGGCCATTCAAAATTATTTGTGTATTGCCTGCAAAAGATTGTGAATATTATAATTAAGTTTGTACAAATAAACAATTTTGGGGAACAATCATTTTACATGGGAGACTTTGCCGAATTTTCAGCATAAGTCAAACTTGAAAAAGAATTTTGAAACTTATAAGGGCATTTTGGTGAAGTGTGCTCGGCATCTGCCAGGTGTCGGATAAGCAAGGGGTTCGCGCAGATTCCAAAGTAGAATTTAGGTTCGGTCCTGTCATTGTAGTTTTCAATCTATGTGTTTATGATGTGTATTTATTAAAGAATGCTATTCTAAGTATTTAGCTTTATATTATATGTATTTCTACTCTACAGGTATTGACAAATTAAGGTGATTTGAAACTCCACCAACGCTGCAATATGCCGGGTCAACAACAACTTCCTCAATTCGTACTAGGGGTGGACATCGAAACCGAAGAACCGATGAACGGAACCAAACTAGGCAGGAAAAAACTAAAAAAAAATGGTGTTGACCAAAAAGTCAAACTCAATTCAAAAAACTAAACCAAATCGATTCTAACCAGTTCTCGTTCTAGTTCTATGCCCAAACAAATTCGAACGGGCCGAAGCTGGACTAGCCAAATTAAAAAATATATCATTTTAATATTTAATGTCAAGTGCTATATTTTTAATCTTATAACTTATATTTACCCAAGCTCAATTCCAAAATATCTCTCTTTTCTAGCCCCAATATTTCTTTTTGTATGAAATTGGATAATTTGTTAATTTTCAAGCCAAAGAAATAAAATTTCAGTTGAAATTTGTAAAATAAATAATTTGAAATAATAATAATAATAATAATAATAATCTAGTTCAAAATTGAACTAGACTAGAACTAGACTAGAACCATATAGTTTTATATATAAAAAAATTTAAATCGAACCAAACCGAATTGAGTAAATAGTACCAATTTCGGTTTCAATTGAGACGAAAATCAGCCTGGATTGGACCGTGCCCACCCATAATTCTCACCTCCGTAAAGTTTTCCTCATTGAATATGTTGATTCTTCCCAATTGAATATGTTGATTCTTCCCATGCTGGGACCTCCTCTCCCGTGCCTTCCTCTGCCTTTTCCACCTCTTCTTTTAAACGTGTTTGGCTTGCCTGAGCCACTCATCGCCCTTTCTGAATGCTCCACCCCTTTTAATTTTGGAACTTTCCCACGTTTTGGGGTTTCATGGACAGTAAGGAGGTCCATGTCTACTTGTCTCTTTGATTTCCTCACCAAATCCTCCTGATTTAAAACCTCGGTCACATTCTGCTTTGTAGGAGTCACATATTCTTGGATCCTTAGGTTCTTAACTAGAGGAGGGTTGCTCAATTTTATCGTTCCATAAAGCCTAGCCCGCTGTTGTAGAGCATACATATCATTCATTGTTGTAAATGGATTTCCAATAGGACATTTTTAACAATCTATAATTAGATTCATGCATGCATATTAATCTTGGTTGTAAATGTTCCAATAAGGAGATTTTATCTTTTTTTAAATTAGATTCATGCATGCTAATCATTCTTTTCTGTAAATGGTTTTTAAATATTTGTCATCCAATGAAGAATACAACTATATATTTGTTGTATAAATTTTATTTTTATTTACATTGTGTTATTCCAGTTACCAGAGATAATCAGGATATAATTCTTCTCTAAATACTACTAGCTTGGCTATTTTGTGGAAGCACTCAAGAAACTCCTGAGGTACCATTTCTACCTAAACTACATCGCGTGCCAATTTTGTTGTTTTTTCATTGGTCGTTGTCACACAAATTCATATCTTAGGGTTTGAAGTTTGCGAAGCCATTTTGAGGACTAGTTATCGTTTGTTTCTAATTAGATGTGTGACAACTGAAGAAAAAGGATACAACTGACAGTTTCAAGATCTATAGCAACAATCTTCTTCAAAGATACTTTGTGTAATTGTTTTCTTTCAAATTACATTTGGCATATAAACTCTGCAACTATTTTGGTCTTAATTTACTTTTATTCAACTTAGTCTTGAACTTAGATCTTATATTTCCACAACTAAGTCATAGGTCACATAAATTGTCACTTGTGGAAGTGAAACATTTTATTTATTTATAATAATGTAATCATTTCAAATATGATTTCAAAGATTATTTTGGTGACAAGAATATTTTCCAATTTTTTTTATTTTCAAAATTATATAATATTTTTCATGTTATTTTTCTTGACATGAAATATTGGATAAACAATTTAAATTGTATAGTTTGACAAGTTTAATTTGTTCCTCCAACTAAATCCAATGTTTAATATTATAGACGGAGAGTTGGGTTGTGCACATGGGAGGGGACTACAAAAGAAACAGTGATGAACATTTACAACATGGATGAAAAAAAGTTCAAACATAAGTTGTTGGTTCAAGAGGCTTCCTTGAGATGTTATCAAATCTATGATTTACCAGAAAATGTATGTATTATTAAGAGTAGTGCACAACATATGTTATTTCCTTGTACCTAATCTCTTATATTCTTATCTATATTCCCTACTATTTATTATTCTTATGTCTCATAAGCAATAGTTAAAGTCTCTTTATGCAATGATTTTAACAAATATTAGACCACACGAGCTTATTCTTTGTCATTTTCTATAAGCATATATCTCATAATTTTGTAAACCACCATAAATTTATATACCTTTTGCAGAAGGTGAAGGTCATCAGGACTTGGAGAAGAGTAGTGAAGATGATAATTACCCCCATCCACTCTCATTCTCCAATTTGAAGAGTAGTAGTGTGGGAAACTCTTGAGAAGAACAAGAACCATAGATTCCAAGGATATTGCTTTCCCTAAAAGAGATCGAAGGCTTGGGGCATCAATCTCAATACCATGAACCTCGGCATCGCAATTTCCCACCTTCAATGCCCTAACCTATTTTGCTTCTAAGCATGGATCCTCAATATCGAAACCCGTGACATCATCCCATATCAAGGGTTTCGAAGGAGGGCGCAATGGTCAAATATACTTTCGATGATTTTCAGAGTGATGTCTATTCTTCAGAGAATAAGAGTCATGAAGAAAGACAAAACTTTCGAGGTTGGGTTGGAGTTGGAAGGCGAAGTAAGAGGGTTTTAAGACTTTTAGAGTCTCCTGTTATGATGGACATACGTCGATATCGGGCTCGTGGATGCCTTTCCTGACACATTACGCCACCAATTCGGCCAAGTGAAGTTTGAAAGCCTTGGAATCGAAGTACATTATCCAAGAAACTAAAGATTGTGACCTCATCCCCATACAAATGATCATTGTAATAGTAGTTTTTGCACAATTTATCTCTATATCTGTAGTGAGTATAAATAGACATAGGGTTATCTACTGTAGACGTCCCCTGAATTTGGCCCCTAGTTGTAATTGGGTCTGTGAACTTTTTTTCGTGCCAATTACATCCTTTAACTGGACAAATAGTTGCAATTAGGTCCTACCATCCAACTCTGTCTATTTGTCCATCAAAATGAGGGGTAAAAGCGTCATTTCGAGTCTGAAACACCTTTCTCCTCTCTCTTCGACGGCCACGAACCCCAATCATCCTCCACCCTTTGTCCCAGTCTCATGGTTCGGGGAACGTAGAGCCCCTCAGTCTCAACAGAGAAAGAGGAAATGGAGGGTTGCTGTAGAAATTTCAATCCCTCTACACCTAATCCTTCTTCTTTCTTTCTTGGATTGTTTGCTTGAGAGAGGAATCTTGCTGCAATTAAAGAAGAGAAAGAATCTTTATATCTTTCTTTATGGATATTAGAAACAAGGGAGGGTTAGGGTGGTGAGGGATGACGATGGGGTTGAGAGTGGCGGTGGGATTGATGAGGGGTTGGTTTCTGGTTTTTCTTTATAGATTAGTTTATTTTGATCATATTGTACATGCATTAGCCATTCATATTAGTGGTGAAATACGTTGACCGAAAAAATCTTAACTGAAATTCATATATACATCTTTTATTTTTATACAAGCAATGCTGAGGAAGAGGGATTTTGAACCTAAGACCCCTCATAGGGCTTGTTTGGGAGTGCGCCTGGAATGGCTAAAAGTGCTTTTTGACAATCGAAAGCGCTTTTGACAGAGTTTGGTAGAAAAGTTTAGAAGTGCTTATGGGCCATAGAATTGCTTTTTTAGGAAGCCCTTCAATTTTTTATGAAATTTTCAACAACTTTATAATAAAAACGCTTTTGTTATAAGCGCTTATGAGCAGAAGTGCTTCCTAAATAAGCAGTGCCAAATGAGCCCAGTGAGTAGTTAAACCGAGAAAAAAACAAGGGCCAATTTGTTAAAATTGAAGCGCAATTGGGGCACGAGAACTCGTTCGATTCTGGACCCAAACCAAGCTTGACCATTGCATATTAGGGAGAAGGGCTAGGCTCTAGCGAGAACTTCTTTTTGCGAACAATTGGTGCGAAATTCTATCTACACCGTTGGATAAGCTTTGACGGTTAAGATTATAAGTTGGGTCCAATTAGGTTTCACGTAGAAACGGGTATTAAAAAAACCCATGAATCCGGATCATATTCCTCTCTTCTTCTTTTTTGGTCAGGATTTCATCTTCCTCTCTTTCTTCCACACCTCTCTTCTCCATATTTCTCTCAATCTCTCTTACCCAGACTCCACCCAACACGCCACCCTCCCCGATCACCACCTTCTCACCATCATGCCCAGCCACATCTCAAGGCATCCAAACATCACACCCACCGCCACTCTCTCTCTCTCTTCCCTAATCCCTACCCACTTACGCCAAGCCCAGCCCCGACACCCAAGCTGCCACCACCTAAGCCTCCTTCCCAGCACAGTCATCCCGCCACATTACCCATCCCTCTTCCTTCTCTCTCCCACTTTCTTCTTCTTTACTCCCCTTATCTCTTCGACATCCCAAGTTCCAGTTATGAACACCAGTAAACTAAAAATTCAGCCAACACCATAGCTCCCAACCTCATCCCCATCGCCATCCCAAGTTCCAAACCTTCCCTCCCCATCCCATTCCCTTTTTATTCAATATTATTGTCTTTCAGAATTTTTCGTTTGGTTGAATGTTATGAAGATTGATTCTCTTGATTTTTTGATTTGCCCTTAGATTTTGTAGACTTTATTTTTTGTATGGAGTTGTGTCTTTTTTCATCTTGCGGGTTCACTCCTTTTTTGGGTGTTCCTTTGACTATCGTAGGAGTAAGAAAAAAGAAGATTTTCTGGGTTATTTTGTTGTTGCAGAAAATTACCTCTTTTTTTTTATTCTTTGCTTGGAAGGAGTTTCGTGTGCACAGAGTCAGTGGGACTCCTGAATTCCATTGAAATTCTCCTGGATAATCATCTTCTCTGATAGTTTCGTTTTGTATGATGTAGGTCCATAGACAGTCAAGCTATGGAATTAGAGAAGAGAAGATGATTAGAGGGAGAGAGAGAGCGCGAGAGAGAGAGCGTAGAAAAAAAAGATGGAGAGATGAATCCGGAAGAGAGAGGAGCAAATATGAATAAATAGATGATAATATCACGTGGCAGCACTTGTTTGTTTTTTGGGAAAAAAAGCTATGTTTCTGTTTTGATGAATTTGTTATGATTTTTTAAAGTTAAAACATTTTAAAAATAGTAATAAATAGATGATAATATCACGTGGCAGCACTTGTACGGTGCATCGTTAGTGCTTCATACAAGTGTCATTATTGCGTAACAACGTGTCCTAGAGTATCATTTTGTCTATATTATCTTTAAAAATTCACAAAATTGAAAAAATACACCAAAAATTTATACAAACTCCTTATGATATTATATTCGATTATGAAGTCTGAAAGTCCAAATTTGAGTTTAGGATTTTTAAACTCATAATTGGAGGAAGAGTTGTAGTGTGGAAGAGTAATGATCTCAATCTTAGTATCTAAGGAAACTTGACTTTGATAAATTATTTGAAAATGTTGAAAATGTCATAAGGAGTGGTGCATCATCAATAGCTTAGCTACGTGTCATTAGAGTATCATTTTGATACAAATCCCATGCGATTTTGGGAAATTTGAAATAAGAATTGGAGGAAGAGCAATGAGCTCAATCTTAGAATATAAGGAAACTTGACTTTGATAAATTATTTGAATTTTTTAAAGTGAAAATTAAATTTTAAATCCCAAAACATATAGAAAATGTCGTATGATTTTTTGGCATATTTGTTTGTTTTTTGATGAATTTGTTATGATTTTTTAAAGTTAAAACATTAAATAAATAGTAATAAATTGAAGAGAATTAAGTGTGACAACACTTAAACGGTGCATCATCAATACTTCATACAAGTGTCATTATCATATAACCATGTGTCGTCAGAGTATCATTTTGTATGTTATTATCTTTAAAAATTAACCAAAATTTCATAAAAATAAAAAAGATACCCTAAAATTTTTACAAACTACTTGCTATATTATCTTCTAATATGAAGTCCGAAAGTCTAAATATGAGTGTGGGAAATTTGATCATCAATTAGAGGACATGAATCATTTATATCCGTTCTACGAGTATCACGCCACCAAAACAAGTTTCATAAAAGTGTCACAACAAATGCACTAGAGCGTCCCTGGTGCATCATTCTGGGTAATAGAATAAATATTACTACATTGCATATTTTTGTAATACATATACAAATTACAAGAATTCTCAAAAATTTGTTGGAATCCTTTACGATGTTTTCTTTGTACATAAAGCTCCAAAAATGTCATTTTTCTTGTCAAAATATGCTTATTAAAAACATCACGAAGATGTCATTAGGGCTTCAATACTTATTAAAATTTGATAAATTTAATAAGACAATGTGTACAAAAGAATGCAGGCTATGCAAAATAAAGATAGAATACTAAAATATTTTGGTGACATACAAAGCGTTTATATTTTAGCAACTACAAGCAGCACTAAACCTTTCATTTCGAAGCGTTTACAAAATATATTTTGGTGACAAATACAATAAATTTCAATATCCACATCTGAATAGCCAGCAAGTAGAATATTAAAATATAAAAACAAGATAATTAAATGTTGGTTCAAATTCAGATTGGTGATGATTTCCTGCATTTGACAAATTGGTCATAAAGAAATAGTGGACATTCTAGGCAATTGGCATCATGCATACCACATTTGTCAATGAGAACAAATGATGATATATCCTCCAGGCCAACTTCAAATGGAATTTCCAACTTTTACTACCTTGTCATATACTTCTTTACAAGCAAAAAGATTTAGTTTGAAAGCAAGCTCTATGATTCTGCAAAAGGGAAGGAAATTGCATTGGAAAGGAAAAACTTCCAACTTTTAAAGCAATGAAATATGCTAAAAGAGTTGTGAGCATTGAAACATATGATGTAACATAATCATTCAACTTGGTAAAAACCAAAAGGTAAAGTAAAAACCTATGTACCTGACCATTCTACCAACCAAGTCTTCATCTATAAACAAAAAGAGCAGAAAATTAATTACATGTATACAATAACCGTTACTTTGTTCTAGCAAATTAACAATTACCTTTTGTTGTATATGACTTGTATCTTAGAAAATTAATGAAGTCTAAGATAAGGAACCAAGATGAGAGGCAACACATTTACTTCAGTGTATCCAAGAAAGCAAATATGACCAGAGTTTTGTTAGCAAGTCTTATGAAAGCATTTATAGTGCTTGACTTTGGATCAGCTTGGTTAGCAAGCCTTTCTCCTCTTGTTAAATTATGTGGTAAGTAATACAAAGGACATATAATTGAAACGAGAAACCTTTCTTCTTGATACTCTGTTTAGCAAGTTAAAGAAATTAAAAAAACAAAAATGAGAACCTTTCCTCCAATGTCCCAGCATTAACAACAAAAACCATTTAAAAACAAACATCTTAATGGAAATCATCTTCTCCACAAAAAAAAAAAAAAAAAACTGCATTCATGCTGCTAATATACAAATTACCATTTCTTGAAGAAGCAATGATTGATCTTGTTTCCACAGGTATGACCAATCTTTTCACTTCATTTTAAAAAAATAAACATATCATCAATTTCAAATAAAGGAGATTCACAAACTTTCAAGGACTATCAAGATCTGCTACTTTTTCTACCATAAATCTGTACAATTACCCTGCTTAGGATGGTTGAAAATTTATCAAAACCGTGAACTAGATAGAATGAACCAAGAAGAAAATACCCCTTTTTTAAGAACCATTACAGAAATTTTTTTAATGAAACATATTTAAAGAAAAAACAAATTGGCGTTTAGGAATTGATACAAGCCAAGAGCGAGAGGGTTCCTGGAACGAAGAGGGAGAGAGGAGACAAACCAACCTAGATTCTGCAAAAATAAAAATAAAACTTGAAAGCCAAAACGAAATAAGAGATTGAATTCTTGAAATGGATACTTACAAACCAATCATACCTCTTGGAGACCATGTAGCCACAGAGAGAGAGAGAGAGTGAGAGAGTGATAGATGAGGAGAGGGAAAGGGAGAGCAGAGAGTGGGTGTGGGTCTGGAAAAGAGATAAGGAGAGAGGAGGGGAAAGTGGTTTCGAATTTTGGGGCTGGAAAAGAGAAAAGAAGCGTGAGTTTTTTTAGGATGAGGGAAGAAGAGGGTTAGTGCGAAATTAGAATTTCACCCAAAAAAAAGAGCGCCAGCGAAAACAAAATAAGGAGGAGAAGTCAATGTCTATGACGCACATGCCATCTCATAGAAATCAATGTCCAAGATTCTGCCACGTGTCAATCTATTATATTTCATATTATTTCTCTATAATTTATTTTTTAAATTCATAATAAATAAATTAAAAATCATAAAAATACACAAAATTCCTATGAATATCTTGTGATATTCTCTTCTACTTAAAGCTCCAAAATGCTAATTCTAAATTATAAAAATTCAAATCAATAATAAAAAACTTAACTTTCTTCATATATATAAATCAAACCATTCTATCACATACATTCTTGCTTCTTTGATCAAATGATTCTCATTAATTTAAATATATGAAATCATGATTTTAGATCTTCGTAATGGAATGCTATGTCGTAAATGACTTTTTTTTTTGGTAGTGAGAAATAGAACCAGAGAAAGGCAGAGTGAGAGTGGGTGTGGGAGTTTTAGGGTTTGGCTCTTGAAGAGAAAAATTGAGTGTTGTTTTGATTTGGGGCTGAGAGAGAAGCGTGAACTTTTTGTTATTTCACGCAAGAGGTTGTATTAGAGTAATGTTCTATGTGAAACTGATATTCATATACAAAAACAAACTATACTATATGAAATTGATATCAATATATAAAGTAATGTTCTATTTCCATGTTGTGACCTTATTTTTGGAATGTCCACGTTCACAATTTCTCAACATATAGGCTAAAATTCTTATCAAGTACATACTATATTTCTAAGTTGTATGATGCATTCTTAATAATTTATCAAAGCCAAGTGACTATGCATTCTTATCAAGTTCACAATTACTCTTCCACACTACAACTCTTCCCAAGTCAAATGCCTAAAGGAAGATGCCTTACAATTCTTATCCGTTCCTTAGCTGCCTTACAATCTGCCCAAGTCAAATGCCTAAAGGAAGATGCCTTCTCTATGCTATCATCTCTCTCCTCCTTTCATCATGGTACTTTTGACTTTGTTTCCTCCTTCTCTCCTTGCCATGATGAGTTTTTGTCTTCACAAAGATGCTCTTTGTCTCATAAAATTACACTCAATCAAAGAAATTTCTTGTTACCAAATGGTATGGTAACAAGAAGAATCAACATAACATTATGGAGGTAAAAACAGGCCCAAGATAAATTTCTAGAGCTGTTGTAACATGTAGAATCGGTTGGATGGGCTATACTTGTTCAATGGAGCTCAAATTCGGTTATGTTGTAGTTAACATCCATTGGAACAAGTTTCATGAAGATCTTCAACTCATCCGAGTACAAGAGCATGTTGATCCAAGGCCAAGAAGTTGACCTACGAAAATGAACAAAAACAGAATTTATAACCAATAATGCATTTTTAGCTCATTTTCATTCTAACTAAAATAAAAACTATGAAAACACAAAAAGAAAGTAAAAGGCTATAAAATGTCAAGAACTAACTCAAAATATTGGGTGAATAATATGATAAATCATGTGTAAAAATGAACCCAACAATAGAATGGTTTGATTTTATATCTATGAACAAAGTTAAGTTTTTATTATTGATTTGTATTTTTATAATTTAGAATTAGCATTTTGAAGCTTTAAGGAGAAGAGAATATCACAAGATATTCATAGGAATTTTCTGTGTATTTTTATATTTTTTAATTTATTTATTATGAATTTTAATAATTAAATTATAGAGAAATAATATGAAATATAATAGATTGACACGTGGGCAGAGTCTTGGACATTGATTTCTATGACATGGCATGTGCGTCATAGACATTGATTTCTCCTCCCTAACAAAATTGGTTGGTGCTCTTTTTTTGGTGAAATTCTAATTTCGCGCTAGCCCTCTTGTTCCCTTATCCTAAAAAAATTCACACTTCTTTTCTCTTTTCAGCCCCAAATCGAAACCACTTCTCCCCTCCTCTCTCCTTATCTCTTTTCCATACCAAAACCCTAAAATTCCCACACCCACTCTCTGCTCTCCCTCTCCTTCTCCTCTCCTCATCTATCACACACACTCTCTCTCTCTCTCTCTGGCTACATGGTCTCCAAGAAGAAGTATGATTGGTTTGTAAGTATCCATTTCAAGAATTCAATATCTTATTTCGTTATGGCTTTCAAGTTTTATTTTTATTTTTGCATAATCTAGGTTGGTTTGTCTCCTCTCTCCCTCTTCCTTCCTGTAACCCTCTCGCTCTTGGTTTGTATAAATTCCTAATTGCCAATTTATTTTTTCTTTAAATATGTTTCCTGATTAATTATTCTGTATTGGTTATGAAAAAAATGGGTATTTTCTTGTTGGTTCATTCTATCTAGTTCACGGTTTTGATAAATTTTTAACCATCATAAGCAGGGTAATTGTAGATTGATGGTAGAAAAAGTAGCAGATCTTGGTAGTCCTTGAAAGTTTGTGAATCTCCTTTATTTGATTGTGTTGTGAATTTTTTTTCTTCTTCTGGATAGGATGTGCTGTGATTCTTTGGTGGTAGTATTATATGAGGAGAGAGACTTGCAAATTTGGCACTTCTTGTAAGTTTCACCATCCTAAGTAGGGAAGAAGCTCTTGGTTGCCCTACAAATTTGGTAACTATTATAAAGCATGTTTTTATTTTCCAATGGCTTCTGTGTATTATGTAGGCATGAGAATCTTGGCTATAGGATGACTCTTGTTAATGAAATTGATGATATGTTTATTTTTTTAAAATGAAGTGAAAAGATTGACCATAGTTGTGGAAACAAGATCAGTCATTGCTTCTTCAAGAAATGGTAATTTGTTTATTGGCAGCATGAATGCAGTTTGTTTTTGGAGAAGAGAATTTCCATTAAGAGGTTTTTTTTTTTTGAATGGTTTTTGTTGTTGATGCTGGGACATTTGAGGAAAGGTTTCTCGTTTTTGTATTTTTAATTTCTTTTAACTTGCTAAACAGAGTATCAGACGAAATGTTTCTCGTTTCAATTATATGTCCTTTGTATTACTTACCACGTAATTTAACGAGAGGAGAAAGGCTTGCTAACCAAGCTGATACAAAGTCAAGCACTATAAATGGTTTTATAAGACTTGCCAACAAAACACTCTCATCACATTTGTTGAGAGTTAAACCTAGCTAAAGAGGAATCCAAAGCTACTTTATTCATTTTGTAAAAGCATGCTCATACTGTCGGTGGTATACTCTGTTTATTGGTTCAATGAGATTATTTTTGTATTTCCCTATGAAGCATGCTGTTGGTTGTCGTCAAAAAGCATTTTTCTCTTTTTGCTGGAAAGTCTTCTCTCAAAGAGACGTTGTCTCTATTTTGTAATGATAGAGTTTTAGTAAAATTTTGATTAAGTGAATGTGAACTTCTCAGACGTGCTTCAGCCTTTCTTCTCCATTCTCTCTAGTTTCTTGCGTTAGTCTTCTTCCTTTCTTTTCTTCTTCTGTGTCTGTGAGGTTTTACTTGCTTGCTGTGTTGTTTGGTTTGTTTGTCTCTTGAGCTAGCTGGTGTTGGTTTTTTAGTTTTTCAACAACATTTGCTTTCTTGGATACTCTGAAGTAAATGTGTTGCCTCTCATCTTGGTTCCTAATCTTAGACTTCATCAATTTTCTAAGATACAAGTCATATACGACAAAAGGTAATTGTTAATTATCTAGAACAATGTAATGGTTATCATATACATGTAATTAATTTTATGCTCTTCTTCTTTCTGTTTATAGATGAAGACTCTGGTTGGTACAATGGTCAGGTACATAGGTTTTTAGTTTACCTTCTGGTTTTTACCAAGTTGAATGATTATGTTACATCATCTGTTTCAATGCTCACAACTCTTTTGCTTGTAAAGAAGTATAAGACAAGGTAGTAAAAGTTGGAAATTCCATTTGAAGTTGGCCCGGAGGATATATCATCATATGTTCTCATTGACAAATGTGGTATGGCATGATGCCAATTGCCTAGAATGTCCACTATTCTTTATGACCAGTTTCTCAAATGCAGGAAATCATCACGAATCTGAATTTGAACCAACATTTATTATCTTGTTTTTATATTTTAGTATTCTACTTGCTACCTATTCCGATGTAAATCTTGAAATTTATTGTATTTGTCACCGAAATATGTTTTGTAAATGCTTCAAAATGAAATGTTTAGTACTGCTTAGAGTTGTTATGGGTTCATTTTGATATTCTCATATCAGGTGTTTGATTGAATTCTTATATTCATATTGTTGAAGCCTGCCATCCAACAAGTGGGTTTCATTTGAAATTCTTAGTTTGAGTGTTTAATTCTTGTTTTTATTCAAATATAAGTTTTGGGTTCAACAAGAATTTCAATTATTATAATATTTTGGTTATGCACTTCACTTTTGCATAGCCTGCATTCTTTTGTACACGTTTTCTTATTAAATTTCCCAAATTTTAATAAGTATTGAAGCCTTAATGACATCTTCGTGATGCTTTTAAAATTTGTTATGATACTTTTATGAAACTTGTATTGGTGGCGTGATACTTGTAGAACGGATATAAATGATTCATGTCCTCTAATTATTGCTTCAAATTTCCCAAACTCAAATTTAGACTTTCGTACTTCATATTGGAAGATAATATAGCAAGGAGTTTGTAGAAATTTCAGGGTATGTTTTTTATTTTTATGAGATTTTGGTGAATATTTAAAGATAATAACAGATAAAATGATACCTGATGATGCATTGCTACACGATAATGATACTTGTTTGAAGCATTGATGATGCACCATTTAAGTGTTGCCACGTGTAATTCTCTTCCATTTATTACTATTTATTTAATATTTTAACTTTCAAAAATCATAACAAATTCATCAAAAAAACAAACAAATACGCCAAAAAAATCCTATGAACTCCTTATGACTTTTTCTACATGTTTTGGGTTTTAAAATATAATTTGCACTTTAAAAAATTTAAATAATTTATCAAAATCAAGTTTTCTTATATACTAAGATTGAGTTCATTACTCTTCCTCCAATTGTTATTCCAAATTTCCCAGACTCAAATTTAGATTTTCAAACTTCATAGTCGAATATAATATTGCGCGGAGTTTGTATGATACTCGAGAACACGTGGTTACGAGATAATGACACTTGTATGAAGCACTAACGATACACCAATGATACACCATTCAGGTGCTGCCACTTGATATTATCTTCCATTTATTACAAATTCATCAAAACATAAACAGCTTTTTTCCCCATAAAAAACACAACATTAATTATTCATATTTGCTCCTCTCTCTTCCGGATTCATCTCTCCATCTTTTTTCTACGCTCTCTCTCTCGCGTTCTCTCTCTCTCCCTCTAATCATCTTCTCTTCTCTAATTCCATAGCTTGACTGTCTATGGACCTACATCATACAAAATGAAACTATCAGAGGAGATGATTATCCAGCAGAATTTCAATGGAATTCAGGAGACTTCATGGGTAAGGAAAATATTCTGGTTAGATGGGCCCATAGGTGGATGTCCCACTGACTCTGTGCACACGAAACTCCTTCCAGCAACAGAATAAAAAAAAAAGAGATGATTTTCTGCAACAAAATAACCCAGAAAATCTTCTTTTTTCTTACTCCCACGATAGTCAAAGGAACACCCAAAAAAGGAGTGAACCCACAAGATGAAAAAACTCCATACAAAAAATAAAGTCTACAAAATCTAAGGGCAAATCAAAAAATCAAGAGAATCAATCTTCATAACATTCAACCAAACGAAAAATTCTGAAAGACAATAATATTGAATAAAAAGGGAATGAGATGGGGAGGGAAGGTTTGGAACTTGGGATGGCGATGTGGATGAGGTTGGGAGCTATGGTGTTGGCTGAATTTTTAGTTTATTGGTGTTCATAACTGGAACTTGGGATGTCGAAGAGATAAGGGGAGTAACAGAGAAAAGAAAGTGGGAGAGAGAAGGAAGAGGGATGGGTAATGTGGCGGGATGACTGTGCTGGGAAGGAGGCTTAGGTGGTGGCAGCTTGGGTGTCGGGGCTGGGCTTGGCGTAAGTGGGTAGGGATTAGGGAAGAGAGAGAGAGAGTGGCGGTGGGTGTGATGTTTGGATGCCTTGAGATGTGGCTGGGCATGATGGTGAGAAGGTGGTGATCGGGGAGGGTGGCGTGTTGGGTGGAGTCTGGGTAAGAGAGATTGAGAGAAATATGGAGAAGAGAGGTGTGGAAGAAAGAGAGGAAGATGAAATCCAGACCAAAAAAGAAGAAGAGAGGAATATGATCTGGATTCATGGGTTTTTTTAATACCCGTTTCTACGTGAAACCTAATTGGACCCAACTTATAATCTTAACCGTCAAAGCTTATCCAATGGTGTAGATAGAAGTTCGCACCAATGGTTCGCAAAAAGAAGTTCTCGCTAGAGCCTAGCCTTTAGGGAGAAACTGATCCTATTCCGTCTGGGTCTGGATGTGTGAAACCCGAACCATTGTACGAACCAATTACCCTTCAAACCCGGTCCATTGCTTCTCTTCTGACTGCTGCGAGCTTGACAGAAACGCCCAAAACCAAAGCCCGCGAACGGACTCCGCTGCAACTGTACGGACGCCGGTGTCTGTGAATTTGGTGACGGTCGACGGAGACCCAGAAAAAGAATTGTGGTGGTGGCGCTGGTGGTTGATATGTTATGGATGAGATTGTGGAGGAGCAGGAGTTGATGCCCATTTCTAGGAAGAACATCGACAATGGTGAAGAGGAGTTTCAGAAGAAGGTGGAGATCGTTGTGAGAACCATAGGCCCTGCTCCCCCTTCTCGTCTCCATGTCCCTTCTCCCATCAGAGTACGTATTTCTTGCCCGTCTCTCTTTTAACATCTGTGTATGTTTGTATATGGAAGAATGATGAAACCCCGGAGACTCGGATTGCATGTGTAAAAGTAGTTATGTTTGTTCATTTTCTGTTCATTGTAATGGTTTGTATGCATAATTGATTAAGACCCAGATTAGCAATTCTTGATTGTTTGAGGCTGTTTGTGACTCCATGAATTTAACACCCATTGCTAAGAGGAAAATTGAAAAATTGAAACATGGCCAAGTCAAGCAATTAACCAGTTGTTAGACACGACCAATTGTTTGTGGAATCTTCTTTTCACTGTTGTTGGTCTCCTAGTCTTATGGACTCATATTGGGTTTTCTAGACCAATGTGTCAGGGAGCTAATTGAACCTAGAGTCAGGGGTCTTTTTCTTCTGCTAGCATTGAGGGTGTGTATATGTTTCTCTTTGCCGGAGACTTCTACGTGGACCAGAAGCATTTTGGCTAATAAATTAGGAATGCATGCGATAGATTTGGTGAGATCGAATTGCCTCTAAGAAATAGACGCTTCAATTATGTTGCTTTATTACAATCCACAACCTTTTCCGCCTTTTGTGATGACAAAACTCTGGGACTTAAGGATGTGCGTTGTTCCGTACAGTGAGGCTAAATTCCTTTGCTTTAGACAAATGTTCTTATTTTACCATTTAACGGAGCCTCTTACCTGTGGAGTTCAACTATAGAACCTGCCCCGTAAAGCAGTTTCATTTGCCATCTTGTTGAGTGATTCCAATATTTTTCAACATGGAAGTGTCAATTGGGATAGTATTGGTATGTCATTCTCTTTCGTTAATTAAACCCTGCATTAGGTGCCAATATTTGTTTAACTCTTGGTTACTGAGAGGGTGATGCCTTAAAATAAGAAAATGATACCCTACATCTAATGATAGTTACTTCAGTGATTTTTTGTAATTCACTTGTATTTTAGCTCTTGTAAAACAATAAATTTTGGTTAAACAACCAGGAGCATATGATAGCATGATAACTGCTCTCTCTCTCTCTCACACACACACACAGACATAGGGTCTGCATTTGTTGGGACAACCAATCCTCTAAGCTCTATATGCTTCCGTTTCAATTAATTAAAGCAATCTCTCAGAAAATCTGATATTTGCTATTAATTTTTGGGAATGCACTTTGGTCCACAAGGAGTGCGTTTCCGGAGTGTGGCCATCTACACCAGCCCAATTTCACACACATATGCAGGGTTAATTTCTTGATCTTCGTACTGATACTTTGATGAGGAGTTACCGCAGGCTGAGTGTTGCTCTTGGAGTGATGTGGAAATGTTTTATGATTACTAAAAACTGGCAAGTTGTTGTATTGTAAAGTCTGGAAGTGCAGGGTTTGAAGTCAACATGCTAAATCTCAAGGGTGATTGTGTAATAACCCTATATATGTGTGTGTGCGGATTACTTTAGAGTGTGTAGATACTTATCACAAATTCATTGCTTTACCTTTACGTTGTGATTTTGTCAAACACTACAATTAGTTGTAGCTAATCTGAGATTTCTGACATACTAATCCCATGCGTTCTGTAAAATATCTAGCAGAACCAAATATATAACTGGTGATTCTTAATGTTTTAAAAGATTTATTATTTCATAGAATTTTATGGTTTGTTGTTATACGGAAAAATATGACTGTAATAGCACTGTTTAAAGTTGAACGTCATCACATGTGAATGAGCTTACACTTTCTGTCATAAATAGGTACATGATTTGCGAAATTGATAGCTGAGAATGGCCATTTACCAATCGAGAAGTTGAGGATTATATTGGGAGGCAATGTATTGCATGATAGCAAAAGTGGGCAAGATGTGTACCTACAACTCAGTGACGGTGGTATTGGTCTTGTCATAATATTTATCACTTGATTTATATTTTTATCTCCTTATATATATAGTTAAGTTAATGTAAGCTTCACATGAGTTTCTTGCTCACATTCATCTAGAAATTGTTTGGAGTTTTCACTGTATTTTTGTTCAAACTTTTAGGAATTGTGATTTGGTTGTCAGGAGTGGTTTAATTGGTAGAATTTACTTTTACAAAACTGCTGACTACTTTGACTTAATCAGCTACCTGAATTACAGATTTTGATGGATCAAGGTTAAATGGTTCTTGATTTAATAAGCAACACATCATTTAAATTTTTCATTGACCTTGCCTTTTTTTTTTTCCCTTCCTTTTGAGCGAGGTTTGTTACCTTGGAATGATAGAGAAAACAATTTCTTAGTTAAGATTCCTTGGTTTTTGGCTCATTTGGTGACAAGCTATGGATTTCTTATCATATCTTTGTTTATTGTCAATATTCCCTTATTGTTGCTGTCAAACCAAAGCCACCAGTTAAGCATATTAAGGATGGATTTGATGATGACGATGATGATGAAGATCTGGTATGATTGGATCAGTTCTCCTATTGAAAAGAGTTAATGCAATTTTATTTTACTGTGATTCAACTGATGGTATTCCCGTAATTTTTGTATTTCCAGAAGTTTCAGCTTCCACAATCATCAAGCCAGTGGAAGAGGACATTGTACAGCTTTCTTCATGATAAGTTGAAGCTTCCTGGTAGGCATCAATCTGAGTTCTTGTTATCTGCCAAAAAGACACAATGTACTGACAGAAAGCTCTTTTGTGTTTCATTGATAGATATCCTTTTGATGGCAATTTTCTCTCTAAGTGTGAAGATGTGGATTATTATCATTATGTGGTTTATTTTGGCACCTGTTGCCCATAGATGGGACATTGGCCCTTTATATGTAAGTTTCCCCGTTTCTCTTAGTTTCTGTTGTTTATGAACGCACACTTTGTATCTTCTATAAAGTACCTCTTTGTTCTGCCATTCTTTAAGTTCTATTCAAAGCACGGATCACTAAACTGAATTTTTATGTCATTTATGTTTGTTATTGCTTTATATTCAGATACTGGGCACAGGTTTTGGTATCATCCTCCTGAATCTTGGAAAGCGGCAGCCTGGCGAAGTCAGGTATGCAGTCTATTGTGGATATATTTGCTCTTGATCATGTAAATTATGGTTGTAGTGAAAGCTAAATTATTAGCAAAAACTGCATCATCACTATTAAAAGAAGGAAGTTAAACAGGGATCTGTTTGGAAGGGGTTATAAAAAAACCAGAAAAGATTTACAACAATTAAATGACCATAGGTTATCTTTCCTTCCATGGGGAACTACCTGAGTACTTCCGAACTTATGGCATGCTGAGACATGGGAAATTCTTGCAGTGCTTAATGGTATTTGTTGAACATTGCTCAGATATTTGTTGAAGATTCCCTTATCATCCTCTTGTAATTTATTGGTCAGCCAAAAATGTCTCAAATATTTCTGGTAGTTCCTAATTATCGCTCCTTCCCTTCCTTCCCCACTGTGCCCTCACGCATCTGTGTCATGCTAGCTTGTGTGTCCTTCCATACACACAATAGGTCTTTTTTGCATTTTATTACCTCTTAATAAATTTCTCAGTGAACAATGTCAATATCTCAGTTAATCTTTCAGGATCTTATTTTGTGGTTTCAAAATTGCAGTGCATATTCTATTTTCAATGAAAACTTTAGAGAGCTTCCTGGGACTCTTAATGCCGAACGTCTTGACGGGGACATACGAACAGGTCAGTTGTGAGCCTGGTACTGACCAGTTATGATCATCCATTATATGATGGTCATGTTTTGTGTATCAACAGAATAGCGTTTAAGATTTCATATTAATCCAACAAATGTGCACAGTTTTTCTTTCTGGTCGTTTGTTGGGTTGATGAGTATATTGTAAGATTACAAGTTTCTTCTGATAAACTAAAGCAGCGATAGCATATTCTTATGTGTATATAGTATTGTCCAGAAACACTTACAAAGTGATAGATGTTTTATGAATGACTGGAGTAATTTAACCCAAATTTTGTATTTCATTAGCTTGTATAGACCTCTCAGCATTATTATTTTTTTACTTTCGGTCTGAATAATACTTAAAAAGAAAAAGCCGAAAGGCAAGAAAGGGGGCTGAAAGTCCAAGACCCCATAGAAACTGAAACAGAAAAGAGCACACCCCACTCGGGGAAAGGCTAACTGAGAAAGGACGCTCTGATCGCTTCACAAAAGGATCATTATTTCTTCTCTATTTTGCAAGCATATTTGTAAATTATTCTGTGCACAAATTTGAGCTTCTTCTTTTTTGTTTGAACCACGAGGTGGTCCTAGATGGCCCCAACTCGGTGGCACCTTTAAGCCTTAACCACAACCCAGACTAACTCCCGTCACACCTGTCGGCCCGTAAGGGGTAAAAGAGATGGCCAAAATGGTGACTTCATACGAGAGTAGGAGTCGAATCTCTGACATCTCTAAGGAATGAAAGTGACAAACCACTCACACCAACCACCTTGGTTCACAAATTTGAGCTTTGGATGTAACACAAAGCCAACAAACTAGCAAGTGACTAGCGATAAAATGTCTTACGTTATTATACTCGAATGGATTCTAGTGGTATTGGCGGAAATATGGGTCTGGAAACACCAAAACATGAAGAAAATGTGGATATTGGAATAGAAAATTTGAGAGAATCCATAAAAAGCAATGGAAGTATTAATGAAACTCCATAAGATGTTTATTTATTCAGGTACCTACGATATTGATTGAAAGAAAAAACTTAATCGGGTAATTGTTGCTTTACAAATCGTTGATATTGATGCATTAGGGGTTTGAACTGATATTGATCCATGCTGTAGTTTTAAATAGTAAAATGGAAATACACTAAGAATTAATTAAAAAATAACAAATGATTAGCTAAAGGTTTTTTTTTCTCCAACTGACCTCACTAGTGTTCTTATGTAAAATTAGTATTCAAGGGGTTTTTTCTAATTTACTAATTGAGGGATACAAAGAATTTGTAAAAGTTAAAAAGGATCGTTACTTCTTTATAGTTCTCGTGTGCATATTTCTATATGTACAATCATTTTGCAAATTATTATATACATAATTTGGGGTGTGAAAGGGTCAAAACAGAAGGAATTAATCGAAGAAAAATAATGACTTGTCTTTTTCCTTGGTCTAATTATCTCGTGCGAGTTTAAAAAATAAAACAAGAGTTATTTACACTAATTATTCCCAAGGTTTTCGGTGATTTCACAAAACTCCCCGAGGTTTTAAAATTACACAAACAATCGCTGAGGTTTCAAATTGTTTTCACAAAATCTCTTTTCGTTGATTACTTGGCTAAAAATTGATGATATGCAAATGACAAAATTAATCTTAATGCATGTACGTGCAATTTAATATCAAAGGCTAATTTTCTCATTTGGAGAAATTTTTTTACATAAAATTATCAATCTTTATATATATATAATTATTATTTTTTCCTTTATTAGTTTATTATTAATTCAATATAATTTTATATGCTTATATGAAAGAATTTTTTTGATGCCTAATTGAATAAAGAATATTTTTTGTGTCTTCTAAAAACCCTGGCACCCCCTGGCAGTCTGTGTGCGCTATCGGAGAGAGTAATCGAAGTCCGCCATGCCTACAGTCAGCGTGGGACGGGATCGTCTGTTTGCAGCATTAGGAAGAACTTACAGTGAGCTCTCAGTCTTCCCATTATTTCTCACTCTTCTCTGCATCGCATACTTAAGGAATTATTCACTTTCGTTCGTTTGTGTGTGTTTGAATTGAATTGAATAATGTGACAGCTCAGGAAGAGTTTGAAGAAGTATGCTTCAGTTTCGGCATCGAGCTGGACGACGTTGTAAGCAATTTTGCTGCTTTATCCTACATTGTTTTTGTATTTCTTTGATATATATCTTTCATTGAGATGTTTCTCAAAATTTGTAATGATTAATTAATAATGCTGTGTTTGTAGACAACTGAGAAAGCAATTATTAGAAAAGAAAAGCATTTGGACGATGATGCAGTTGACGAAGATGAAGAAGTTATTTACAAAATCGAAGTTCCCGCAAATAGGTAGGTAGCTTTTGTTATTCTTTTTCTTATTTGCCTGTTTTGATTGAAACTTGATGTTTTACCCTAATCCATTTCATGGGTTGGTTTGAGATTTTGATATCAACATATATAATCCTTGAGTTGAGGCCAAATATTTTAGATAACATACTGCTCTTATTTGCTTAAGTGGGTAGGCTCTATTTCAGACTATCAAGGAGTAATTGTAGGAATTAATGACAATAATTAATTGTTGTATGATGTTCACATCACATAATATATGAAGGGTTGAACAAGTTTGTTATTTGATTTATACGCAGATACGATTTACTTTGCCTTGAAGGGCTGGCTCAAGCGCTCCGTGTTTTCAGTAGGGAAGAGGAGGTTCCTACATACAAGTTGGCCAACATTAGTAAGGAGTCCATGATTAAAATGCATGTAAAACCAGAGGTAGTTATATGATCTATGAAAAGGGTTGGTGTTTTTTATTTTCTGGTTGGTGATACTGTTTAGTTCATAGAGGCCCCTTTTTCAACTTGCAGACATCTTCCATTCGCCCCTCATGTTGTCTGTGCTGTTTTAAGAGGCGTTACCTTCACTGAAGCAAGTTATAACAGCTTCATTGATCTCCAAGACAAGCTTCATCAAAATATCTGCCGGTAATGTTTTCTGACTCATAGGTCTGATTCTGAATTTAGCTTGGCATGCTCTCGATTGGTTGCTCCCATCTCCTCTGTATTCTGTTGCTCTAAAAATATTTCTTTGATAATTTATTTTTATCGCCGTTTTATGTTGTATTGGATTGGCTTAGTCATACTTCTCTGTGAAAAATTTGGAATCTACATGATCGTTTACACTAGATAAAAACGTAAGAATACAAAAGAAATCAGAATAGTTTGTTTAAGTGCTACAACGGTAAGAATAGCAAGACCAATCAGAATGAATGCATGAAGTTATGATAAGAGCTACTGCTTGTCTTTCTGCCCAAATATTTCCTGTGGTTTATCAGTTGAGGTGCTTACATATTCTAATCATTTTACAGGCGAAGAACACTAGTTGCCATTGGGACTCATGACTTGGATACATTGCAAGCCCCTTTCACATATGAGGTGGGCTTTTTAAATTTGTTCTCTTTGCTATGGTTTTATATTCTGCAATCTTTTTTTTTGTTTTGTTTGAGCTCTCACATGGTATTGAATTTTGTACTAATTTATTGTAATAGTTTAGATTCCATGCCGGAATTTTCAGTTCTAGGAATGAAAAGTAGAAACTTCTGTCTTAGCCGAAGATCCCCTGATATTAACTTGAGTTTCAATGATAGAACTTTTCATGTGTTTCATTGATTGCTAAATTCTACTTCATGTATCTATGACGACAATACTACAACTGTTGACTTACATTTTTCTTTCCATGTTCAGGCTTTGCCACCTTCAAGTATAAATTTTGTGCCTCTGAAACAGGTACTTTTATAAGTTTTTTACTATTCTCAATTTAGTAGTTTATATGACTATGATATTCTAATCTCTCTCTCTCTCTCTCTCTCTCTAATAGTTTGAAGATACTTGTTAATGGTTATTGTTAGCACTAATATCATGTTGTTTTGATTTCTATATTAGGCGAAGAACTTCAGAGCTGATGAGCTCATGGAATTTTACAGAGTGAGTTCTTAACTGGATGCTTTTTAATCCGTCTTTGTTTCCATTTGTTTCTTTCTTTTTCCCTTTCTGGAAGTGTTATAGTTAGTCTAGACCAAACTAGAATAGGCATTTTATAAACCATTGCAATAATAGCTATTTTGTGCACATCCTTGTTCAGAATCTCCTGTTTTATATGCCCTAGTAATCATGACTCATGAATGACATTAGGAAAGTAAAGTAAAGTATCTTGATCCATATTTTACCACTGTATTCTTGCAGTCGGATTTGAAACTGAAGAAGTTTTTGCACATAATAGAGAACTCACCAGTGTTTCCTGTTTTATATGATAACAACAGGTATGATAATTTCTCTCTCATTCATTCATTAATATGGTAATTTCTAATCACCTTTTATAAACCTCCGGTTTTCCTTGTATTGTTAAGAGGTTGAGTTCATAATACTGTTTCGAATGTGTAATATAGTCTTGTTGACTCTATATAGACATATGGCTTAGCATTCTTTTTAAATCTTGATGAGTGATGTTAAGTTCATTTTGGCAGAACTGTTTTGTCTTTACCCCCCATTATTAATGGTGCACATTCAGCAATCACTTTGAAGACGAAGAATGTTTTCATAGAATGTACAGCTACTGATCTGACAAAGGCCAAGATTGTTCTGAACACAATAGTAAGAAGCTGAAAGTTTATGATGCATTTATTTGCTAGTTTTTGGTTCTCGCTTATTAGTGAATGATGGCATCAATTTATTTTCTTTTAGGTGACAGCGTTTTCAGCATATTGTGAAAGAAAGTTTGAGATTGAACCTCTGAAGTGATATATTCTGATGGAAAGTCATATATCTATCCTGATTTATCAATCTACAACATGGATGTTTCTCTATCATATGTTAATGGTACAATTGGAGTCTCTTTGGAAGCAGAAGAGGTATGTCAATAACTGCATTTTATCTATTCCTGCTTTATTCTTTAATGTTGCTTACTGATGTCTGCAATAAGGTTATTATTTTCTTAGTGCTCGTCATGTGATTGACATTTTCTGTATGGTATTTGTTCCACTCAGTTTTTACACCGAGTTTTACTAAGACTTCTGATCTAAAATAGGAACTATTATGTATGTTACTGACTTGTATTACCATGTAGGTTACTGACTTGTTGAATCGAATGCAATTGCCTGCCGAGCAGTCTGTATCAGGCGATATCACTGTATTTGTACCTCCCACTAGAAGTGACATTCTTCATCCTTGTGATGTTATGGAGGTATGTTATGGAGGTTCAACTATAATCATTCATAACTATCTTATTGGATTATAAACCAAACCTTTTGCCATGTTTCTTTAATGAGGCATTTTTCTTTCTTGTTTAGGATGTTGCAATTGCTTATGGATATAATAATATCCCCAAAGAGAAAGCCTGCATCTTTGAAGCCACTAGCCTTGAATGAGCTCACTGACCGCATAAAATTGGAGGTGTGAAACAAAAACTTTTCAATTGATAAATAACATTTTTATGCGTACCTTTCCATAGTTTACTTAATGGAAGTGTGATTTATTCTTGTTTTATGTTTCCTCAAAATTGTGTTCAGATTGCAATGGATGGGTTCACAGAGGTCTTGACATTTATATTGGGCTCATGGAGAGAAAATTTTGCCATGTTAAATCGATAAAGATGATAAATCAAAGGCAGTGGTTGTTGGAAATTCTCGATCGTCTGATTTTGAACTTGTTCGAACGAGTTTGATGCCTGGTGTTTTAAAAACTGTTGGTCACAACAAAGATCATCCAAAGCCCATAAAGGTATATGTTATAGTGTTATGTTGCTTTTGCAAGATTAGTTCTCATGTGGGTTTGCCCCTTTTTTCCTATGATAAATTGTAAGCTTATTTCTAAATTTCGTCTCACTTTCACTTTGTTGAAGATTTTCGAAGTGGGTGATATAGCACTATTGGATGAGAAGAAAGATGTTGGTGCGACAAATCAACGCCAACTAGCAGCTCTTTTCTGTGGTGCTACCTCTGGATTTGAGGTACGATACTAAACACTTGGATTACACAGTTTGGTCTCACCTATTTCAAAAACTAGTCACTATTAATAAAAAGTTTTGCTCAAGTGGTATAAGGATATGTAATGTTGGATTATATACACACTTAACTGGGATGTTGGATAGCTCTATGTTAAACAAACAGTCTGAGCTCTTAAATTATTTTTTATTTTAAAAAAAAGTCATGTTATATCCCTAACCCGTTAAATTCTTTCGTTTTCTGCAACAAGATAAATGAGGTATAATTGCATATTACTTAACTTGGGTTTCCAATATGCAGTTGATTCATGGCTTGGTGGACAGAGTTATGGAATCGATTGGTGCTGCTTTTCGTTCCTATTGGTGACAGTGGATACTTCATAAAACCTTCCGATGTAGTTGTATATTCTTTCATTTGCATTTTTCTTTTGTATACCTTTGGAGGTTTTGTATGAATGAATCATTCACTTACTGTTTACATCTACTAAAAGGAACCCGAGTTTCTTCCGCGTAGACAGGCAAGCATCATTTATAAAGGGAAGAATATGGAACTTTCGGCATTGTGCACCCAGAGGTATGTATCATAACTTTAATCAAAGACTGGGATCATGCTCATACTTTGTTTCTATCATAATTAGCTTAATTTTCTATTATTTTTCATGTCTTTTAGGTGTTAAACAACTTCGACATTCCTGATCCGTGCTCCTTTGTAGAACTTAACATTGAGAGTTTGTTGTAGTGCCTACTCTCTTAACTATTTAATATTTTTGAATTGGGTTTTCCTAGTTGTTTCGAGTTTTTTGCTTTCAACCCAGATCTTCTCATTTCTCACATATGTACACATATTTATGAAATCAGTTCAAGTTAAACAAATTCCCAAAAAAGAATAGCATTCCTGTCAGGGTACATAACAATAGCTCTTATCTAGCTCTTATCGAGAACAATTTCATATCAGCCATCTCATATTATCCATCCATGTCATTTTCTAACTTGACTTATAAACCAAAATATTTTTTGGTATCTGCATCTACTAACTAGTACGTCAATATTGTTTGAAATTCCAGCACGTACTCTATGTTTGGTTCATCATTGCAAAAAGGAAAATGAAGCCCAAATAAAAAAAAATAAAAAAAAATAATGAGAAGATTCATTTACTTGAGCTCTAGCTAAATTAATAGGAAGAAAAAGGAGACATTTCTTTTGCCTTCTGTGTTGATGTGACCCCAATTTGTGTAATATTAAGGTGAAAGCCCTACGTAGTTAAACCAAAAGTTTAACAATTCTAGCCTCTTTTAAAAGGAGTTGAAGAGTATTTTATCCCTGAACTCTAGGTTCTAGTTAGAATCCCCCTCTTCCAAATACGATCGTATAAAAAAATAAAAAAATTAATAACAAATGTGAGAGTTGAAGAAATTTATTCATTTGTTTTATATGAGTATTTGGGGTCTGCACTTAATTCTTTACCTTGGCCTTGAATCGTTCGATGGGCTTTCTCAAATTTCTTCCTCCTTTTAATTAGTCTCTTATTTTTTGGAACTTTTAATTAGGCTTCTCTTTTGCCCTAAGAGTGTTATTTGGGCTTATTCGGTTTTAAAAAATTTGATAAGTATCAAAACCACATTGGTGGTAATGAAACATTTATAATTAACTATACGTGCAATCATATTTGCAAATTATCTAATCACAAATTTGAAGACCAAGACTATATTGGTAAAAAACTTCATAAAAATTAAAATTAAAAAAATCAGTTAAACTAGTTACTTGGTCTACTTGTCATGTAAAAAAGATTAAAAAAGGTATTTAGGGTACTTTCATTTACCATAAATCTATTATTAATGTGATGCTAGTTGAACTTTGAATGTAAGACGAAGCAAAGAGTTACAAAAGGGCCGAAATTATAAAAGGTCTTGTGATAACTCTTAAATTGTGAAACTCTTCATTTTTAAGAATCAACAATAAGGTTCGGACGTTGGACTAATCAAGTAGTTTATCCTTTCAATCGCAAAACAGAAGAGAATCTTGTTCCCAATAAAGCATTAAGAATAAAATCAACAACTTGTTACAATTCTCAAATAAACAGTCCATAAGAATAAATCAACAACAGTTACTATAATACGGGCATTGAATTCGAATTGCTTGTAGAATTTTCCTTAAAATAAGTAGGGAAGTGTCAATTTTGAATGGGACCAAGATTTGGTTGGTCCAAGCCTCTATAATTTAATTTTTGAGAGACCTATAGCAGAGGGCAATGGCAATTGCCAATAAAAGTCACATTAATGTGACTTGATTGAAGGAAGATTGTTGAGCCGTATATGCAGATGAATTAAGGTTACATCTCACCTTATACTCAGATTGACCTTATATGCAGACGGTGCCTAATTTTTGCATTGCCATGCTCAGATTGGATGTCATTTGGGTTTTTGGTAGATTATTTTCCTCATGCTATATTGACTTTTTAATGTTTTAAATTTAATTTTTCATGTGTTTTATTTCTTTTTCTTTTTTTGTCACAACTGTGCTTGGACGAATCGTGCCTTTATACTCGGAAAAGACAAAAGAAAATTTCGTCAACCCCAAAATCTTCTCGGCTCTCGCTCACTTCAAATTTAATACACAAAGAATTGGTACACACAAAAAAACATAAAGAATTGATTGCAAGTTGGACTTAAAGTTGGGTAAGGCATCTTTGGGGTTGAATTTATATTATATATAACGTTTAAACGCTAATTAGTTAGTAATTTAATACAACATTAATTATTTATTTAGGCTTATTCGACAATTTATATTGTGATACGGAATCGTTTATTAGTCAAAGTCTTTAATCCAACATCATTTCTACAATTTTAACTATAATCCAAATTATTCATTGTTTAAGACTTTATCCGAAGACTATCTCTACAAATTCACATAATCTGCACTTTTTTATTTTTTATTTTTTATTTTTTGAGAAAAAAGCGATAGTAATTATTGATGAAATATATCATAGTACAAAGCCACAAAAGAGCCAAAATAAGTACAACATCTCTAGTGACCAAATACAATAATATAACGATTTGATATGAAGAAATTACGCTTAAACCAACAAATCAGACCCCTCAAGCTAACAATACATCTCCACTGCGTAATGGCAAAAACGACAGAACTTTATTGCAGTAAAAAATTAGAATATAAAACACAACAAAAACTCCTAAAGAGGAGAATTAAAATAAAAAGTGCAACAAACTTCTAATAAGTAATAGACTTAAAACAAGAAACAGAAAATACACTCCACATCATCTTCGGACCGAAGAAAAATCCATAACGCCACACGGCTAAACCCTCATGGCGCACCAACTAAACTAACTTTTATTATTGTAACTCCAAACACTCGAACTGAGCCAAAACCTTGTATATGTGGGCCAAAAGTGGCAACTAAATCATGACGACAGTGGTGTTTCGCGATGTCTGCTTCCATATCACATACGATTAGCATAACAGACTGTTACTACCTCTCCTGATGTCGACATTATCTCCTTCACAGGGATAGATAGCACCACCGGTACTCTGATTATAGCCAAGTAAAAACACCCAAACCTAAAAACCTAAAACCAAACCTGCACCATAAACAATAAAAACAAAAAACAAAATCAAGATCCGCGGTAAAGGAAATGGAAGGAAAGAGGGAGAAGTTAAAAAGGGGGGATCCAGAGAAGAGAGGGTTGAGAAGAGGAAAGAGAGAGGAGGAAGATAGGGGCAAGATGGGGGATAGGGGAGAGGAGGCAGAGGCCACCTCCCCCCTTATAATAGCTAGGAATAAATAATGAAATATTCATGATAAGAATTAAGTGGCTGAACGATTTTTTATTTTAAGTGTACTTTTTGCAAAATAATTCTTAAATGAGAACTTGAAAATTGAAATATTCAGAATTATATAATCACATCGTAGAGTAAGTTCAAAGAAGTAGTTAGCAATTTATTAACTATTGGTTTAACTATTGTTAGTATGACAGATAAAGTTAGTAAAGTGCCTAAGTTCGAAATTAAGAGGTATTTTTACATAATATTATATTATCTATCAAGGGACTATTGGTTTAGTAGTATTTATTGAGAGTGGTTTCAAATTTGAAATCTCCATCTCCTATATAAAACAAAAAATTGATACCAAACTATGTAATTTTTTATGAAAATTAAAGAAAACACTACCATGAACACAATGATAACAAGCTGACCCCAAAAGTGCTTTTATATTTATTTATTTATTTTTCGTGGCACATATTGAACTTGTAAATGACTTTCTAGGTACGTAGTAGTATGAGCATGCGTATACCGTTACATGTAGTTCTTTCTCAGTGGATTTTAAATGGTATTTGCACTGCCCAACCTTGACGGCACGTAACATGCATCCAAGTCAACCATGGGGAAAATAACAATGTGCCTTTTTTATCCCTTAATTTTTCATTTTTTTGGTAACTAATTACTAATATGCACCTTAATTAAAATATTGTGCTTTTATTTGTCTAAAATATATTTTCTTATTAGTAAGTTGTCTTTCCCATGCTGTTTTCAAAATAGTATAATCTATTCAAACATCAATGATGGTGAATTTATCAATAATAATATTGTCCCAATCAAAGTTTGTTTGTAAACAAACCGTGATTTATGCCAGGTGGTTCAAGAAGATTAGTTCGTCATTCTTGCAGGTTAAGTTCGAGTTTCATCTTCATAAATAAAAGTAATTCAGACTATTGTTTGTATTAGAAAAACAAAGTTTGTAATGTTATTTTGAGATGTAAAAGGTTTTCTTGATTTCATTTGTATTATACACTGGTTAAAGTTGAAAATACTCTTACTCTTTCTACAGTTGACAAACAAGAAAGCCATAAATCTAAGTAGTGGATGCATATAAAAACTATACAAGGCACTCCCTCTCAAAAGTGAGCTCTGGATTTGTGCCAAACTATGAGAGTGGAGCTCTTCCACCCTAATTTTTCGCTCCCTCCCTATAGTCTTTAATTAAATCATTCACATAAATAAAATAAAATAAAATGGTTCATGTCATGTTAGAGCTAAACCTCCTCTAATGACCATTTACAATGAAAAGAACCCATTTTACCATCCAAACAAATTGATTTAGGCTTTTAAATCCAAATTTAATGCCCCATTTTTGTTGTCACCATACTTTTCCCCTTATTTTTGGGTTGTTGTCTCTAATGGAAAAGCTCACTGTACATGGATTCTGAATGCAGAGAGAGGCGGAGAGAAAGAGGATGACAGAAGTCAAGGAAATGGGGCTAAGAGAGTTAAGGTAAAAATATTAGAAAACAAAAATTAATTAATAACCTAAAATTCGCATATGATAAAAAAAAAATACAAACACGGCTATTTTAAAAATGACATAGCATTTACACATTAACTATCACATAAGGTGGCCAGCTGAATGTGATCAGTTTTTTTTTTTCCATGTTTCTTTACCAACTATCATTTGTCCAGTCGTTATCTCCACTTAGTTGGAGGAGGTCTCAGGTTTCACTTACATGGATGTCAGAGGATGATATATATTTTGATGAATTTTGATACCTAGTAAGTGGTTTTTAGGCTCATTGTAGTGGTGCAGCTTTGGTAGGAGCAGCTTTGAGATTTTAGGGACCATGTACAAAAATTTGTCTAAAGAGCCTCCTAAAAAAAAGCTTCAACAAAAATATATAAACAAAATTGGACCGTGTATATTGATAACAAATTTAAAACTACTCATCAATATTTATTTTTTAAATATTATAAGGATTATCAAACAACTAATTCAACAAGGAACATAAAATAAAAACTCATGGTTCATCAAATTACTAATTATAATTAACAAAAACAAACCTATGCCCGGCAGATTTAGTATAGATCAAGAGCTCCTATTATATGTAATTTTAATGTAATATATTATGTGAGAACAACTTAAAAGAGAACAGTGGATTATATATAATTTTTTTTTAAAGGTGGATATATCATATATTAAGTTCAATAAATATATGATACATAATATATATTGTGAAACAAGAGAGAAAAGAAGGGAGATTTACTAGATACCCAATATAGAGTCCAAATTATAAAAAAAATCTCATATAAAAAACACACCTAAAGTCCAATTTACAACATAACAAAAAGACATTTAATTTCTTTTAAAAAACCTCATAAAAAAAACTCAAAATACTCAATAGGCTCAAAGTAATTTAATAATCAAAATTAAATTTGGATAGGGTTAATCATTTTTGGTTCTTTTTAGTTTTGTTATAGAAATTAGGTGGTGTATGATTTTATCTATAATTTTAATCTTAATAATGGATATTCGACTAAATATCCCAAAAAAGAATTTTGAGGGACTATACAAGGGCCCCCCTTGCACATCCAAAGCCGCCTATGAGCTTTGGTATTGTTGGTGTGTATTGGACCGTTGTATAATATCTTCAAAATATCCTATTATTTGTCTCAAAGAAAATCTTCACTTTGTCATTCATCAGATTTGAATTCAGAAATCTCCTTTCAAATGTCGTTAAACTGAAAATAGTGACGGGCGCTCAAAATTCTTTTCTTTGAAAAAAAAGGTATTGGATTCCAATTTGCAAATTGATGTTGGCATATTAATGTATTTAGTTTAGGTCTGCTGTTATTTGGACTAAAATGTTATAAAGTCAAAAGCTTGTAGAAGATTCTGATTAAAATAAAAATAATAAAAAGCCTGTAGAAGATGTCAAATACCCGCTAGACATATGTGATGCACCGAATCATGTGTTCCCGATCAACGCATCTGATAGTGGAGATTACGTTCTGCAAAGAAATTGTACTGCAGAACACTATTCGTAAATAATACCATCTGTTAAAAGAAAATATATTATTTTTAGAGTTCTCGAGACAAGTAAATTTGTAATTAGCGTTTGAGAAGCATGGAATTATTTTCACTTTTTACCGAGGGATGGAGAGTACCTGTAAGAAAACACTTGGAATGGTAATTGGTGGTGAATATTTTTGTGAATTTAATTTGTAATCAACCATAATAAATTATTTTCTTAGAAAATAATAAAAAATAAAAGAGGAACAGTATGAACTAATTAAAACTACCATTTTTCGCACGCATTTTCGTTTGTGAGAAGTTTTTTTAAAAGAATTTAAATTTATTTTAGAGTTCAAAAGATAATTGGTAGTTGTTCCATTTTTTTTTAATATGAAAAAAATATAACTTTACCATATTATCTTTATTTAATTCATAGTTTTTAATTTTTAATATTTGTATTAATTATGAGTATTTTTGGATATTTTGATTGTTTGGTGTTTTGCTTTATATATATATATATATATATATATATATATAGATAACAAATACAATCATGAGATCAATTACAGGTCCAAGTCACAAGGGGTGGGCCCTATTATCAGGACTCTGTCATGGGTCGTTGACCAACTGATCCACAGAGGACCCCACGTGTCCTTTTCTTCCTTTTTTTTTAAAATTTATATTATTGTTGGCGGGGGATGAATATTTTTTGGTGGCCAGCGAATTTAGTAAAAGCTGGTAGCTGAGTTGAATCTTTTACTTTCTAATTAAAATACAAAATAAAATAAAATAAAAAAATAAAAAGAAAGAGTTAAAAAGAGAAACCACAACTGGGTTAGTGGGAGTATTGACATTGTCCTGCAGATTCTTCTAAACAAATTTAAAATATTGAATTAAGTCTTCTAATCTTTTTTTTGTGTGTTAGTTAATAATTATATATCATTTTCACATCACCTTCATGGATGCATATTTATTCTGAGTAACTTGAGTTTGTGTTCTATTATATAAAGACATGGGTCATTCTCAATCTTTTTCCCTCCATTTCTATTGACTTGTTCATCAACTAAAAACAAAAAAATATATCCAAGTATTTATTTTCTATGGAATAGTTTGATACATGCAGGTTCATATTTTTGTGCCATTTTTGGGAGTTTGAATATGGACAATAACAATAATTTAAAAATGTTGTTTGACCAACAGTTACGATATTAATGAAGCCACCATAAAGAGATTAGCCATACAACTAGATATGTAGTTTATAATAATTATATTTTATCTCATCATCTATGTCAGTCTAAATAGACTTCCCCTAATGACGTGAGCCAAAAGTTAAAATGATGAGAATAATTTATTGGGAGATAATTTTCTATAACTACAACCATAATTTCCCATAATCCAATCCAAATGACATTAAGTACAAAGACTGGCCTGAACATGCATGACTCTCCTAGAGAACTAAAACACACACATCAAACTCAACTACTTTTATGGAATCATAAGAGTAAAAAAAATACAAAAGACTCATTCCTAGAACTATTGAACAAACTAAACCAAGAATAAAACTCAAACAATGTTCAGCAAAGGTAACTACAATTACCTCTAATTCTTTCTTTCGGGATATGCCACATAAAACGCCACCTATTTTTACGGCCTTAATGGACCAATAGCAAGTTGAAGCTCCATGACCAAGCTTGCAACACATCAAGGGAGGGTCCAAAGTGAGGCACAACCAAAGTCAACCTTGTTATGAGACAATATACTTGTCAGAAAAAGATAATGGACCTAAGTCCACCAAATATGAGAACATCTGAAAACCTACCGAGGGTTCCTGGGGAAAATTCCTCGAATTTAAAAGCTCTCTCTCTCTTCAGCCAGTTGGCCCCATTCCTCATGCAGTAGTGGATGTGCTCCTTCCACCAGTTCATCTTATATTTTCATTCTTTCACTTTCTCATAGTTTTTTTTTACTTTAAATGTGTATATCTACGTTTTAGGGATATCATCCCTCATCCCCCATGCAGTGGAAAAATACTCATTCCATCAGGTACACTATGCACACTATCTTCTCTCATGGCCTCCCCATCATTCACATACTCCAATCACTCTCCTTGCTACTCACCAACATAACCTTATTTTGCATCAGACATTAATAATCGAGGCCACAATGCAAGAGTAAAAGCACCTCTTCGACACCACTGTACAATGCAAGAGTACAATTCAGAAATTTCTATGAATGGCTATGCTGCAGTTTGAATTATTCGGCAATGGGGGGGGGCAGTTGTAGTGGAATTTGGAAGAGGCCGACAATGGTGAATCACTCAGATGTGGAGGAGGAAGTAATTGGAAAAACGGTTGGATGTAAAAAAAGGTGTAGTTGAGTTTTCATTTATTTATTTTTATTATGCTTGAAGTTGAGTAATGGGGTTGAAGGTCTGGTATACGCAATGACATGTGTCAAAATGTTATGCAAGGGACATGGTCTGGGAACTCGGATATGCTCAAGAAACTTGATGGGACAATTCGTGGCTATGATAAGTCCGTTGGACATCTGACTCAGTATTTATTTAATCAAATACCTCTTTTTAACAACTAAATTTATAAAAAAAAATCATGCATCAATTTAATTTCTACAACGGCTAACAAACCCAAAAAAAATGAAAATAGGGGATATTAATTAATTTTTGATTGTTAATTCCTTTTGATACCCCTACTAAGTATTTTGGGTTTTTTTATGGGATTTTGGGCTTATTTGTTTTAGAAATAAGTTAACAGTTTTGTACTTAAAAAGCGGTTAAAATCTCTTTTGTTATATTAATGGTCTTCCGGTGCTGTTTTTAAATTCCACTTCTATAGAGTTTTTTTTAAAATAAGTCACTCTATATTTTGGATATAATAGTGAAACCTTCGTAGCCTCACCCAATCACAGAAATTAAATTAAATATCCAACTAACAAGGTTATTGTTGGGAGTTTGACGAAGAACGAAGGATTAGAAGGATCGACCAAAGGAGAACATCCATTAACCAAAAGCCAATTGTGTAGCAAGGCAATCTTGAAACCCGTAGAAGTCCCCTTCCAATAAATGCATCTACAAAGAATGAGTACATTGAGAAGAAAGAAAGAAAGAAGGAAGATAACTATAAAAAGGCGATGAAGGTTCTGTAGTTTGGAAAAGGTTGGACAGAACATAATTTTCTCTTATTGTTTTCGGAATCTCACCTAGGCTTAGGCCATTCACACCAACATGATGACGCAACGGAGTTGGGGTTAACATGCTCTTCAGACAAAGTAAGGAGTATTACTCACGAGATGTATATGACTGTGTTCAATTCAATGGACAAGTAAAAATGCTTAATCATGCCTAATTAATATTATTAGTTCTAACTTCGCTTTGTGCTGCTTCCATTAAATGTAACACACATTTCTGAAAATCATTAGGGCATAATGGTAAATTTGCCATGAAAAAGAGAAGAAGGTGACCAACCCAGTTCGGGCCTTGGCTGGGGTCGGAACAGATGTCTCGTTCATCCAAACAACAAAAAGGAAAAACACCCCTTAAGACAACCCTTTCATCCATTCCACCCTCGGTTTTCCACATTGACCTATATCACTCAACAGTCACCTACCACCCCGCTTTTTGTCTTTACCTTAAAGAGAAGGGAGGAAGCAGTCAGGGACAAAATGGTCACACCACATTATTTGCATTTCTACCCGGGGCCCCACATTTCTGCCACGTGGAATCCGACGTGGCGGTCCTTACAAGTACCCCGAACCAGCACTCCATTTTCGTTGCTAGGCGCGAGGTGTAACCGTCACCCCCAGAGGGGGAACAACTGCACCCTAACAACAAAAAATTAAAACATTTAGAATATTTTTTTTTTAGAGAGATAGTTTCTCTCTCTATAAACTCAGGTCAGTCAGTCTATTATGAAATATATAAAATTACTGCCACTCTCTCTGTTTACTTTTTACTTTCTCTCTCTCTCACTGCTCCTCTCTTTTGTTTATTTTCTGTTTTTTAAAGATGGTGTGATTTGGGTTGTCCAGCTTTGCCGGAAATCCGTGTAGCAGACAATTTCCCCCGGTAGCCAAAAAGCAGCGGAAGCGAGTCTAACGTGATGGAAGTGGAGCTTCGAAGCCCTCCTTTGCTTCACCGGTTCTACCGGACCAACCACCACCACCCAGACCACAACGACGTCGTCTTCGCGGCCTCTTGTGAGCCTTTGGACCAAACCTGAGGCCACTCTTTGCTATGTTCGCTCAGCTCGCTTCCTCTCACCATCTCAGTCCATCGCTTCATTTTCCCCTTCACTCGCTCCGGCTCCTCCCTCTCACGAGCCGGGCTCCAGGACCGAACTCGGCTGCATCAGACCCGTTCAAAGCCAGATCGGGCCTTCCGCTAGTGCGATAGCTTTATTTCGAGAACTGTCCTCCAGCTCGACAATATCTACGACGATGCCACGACAACGTTCGGCGGTGTCCGGAGGTGGAGTCCGGGGAGCAGACAGCTTTAATGGTTTCGTGAGTATGTTGTTGTTTAGCGCCTGCCTCTTCAGCCCGTGCCACGTGGCGGCGAGCGCGACCCCTCGGGCCCACGGAGCGCCCGGTTCTCTTCGCCGAGATAGCGCGGTGCCTTCTCCGGCTTGTTATACCCTGACCCCAACGCGCATGGACCGGACGCCAGGTTCACTCACTTCCCCGCGCCGCTCGGTGGCCTTTACTTGAAAAGAAGCGGAAGAAGGGCATATTTGGGATTGGAAAGGCGTTGTACCGGAACTTCTCGGAGAAGAAGCACTGCTGGGTGGTGCCGGTGCTCAATTTCGGTTGGACGGAAGGAGGGCCTACGACGCTGGTGAAGAGGCGGAGCCAAGAGCGAGACCAATGTCCAGCGGGCTCTTGGAAAAGCGGGGAGGATTCGCGACATGTCGTCGATCGGAAGAACAAGGTTGGTTGTTTGTTGGGATTTACGATGGGTTTAACGGCCCCTATGCGCCGGAGTTTTGATGGGCAACTCGACTGTGCATTTTACAATGAGCTTCAGGGTTTGTTCTGCGTGTCACCTAAGACCATCAGCTCAGGAGCCGAAGAAGCCAATAACACCAACCCACCAAAATATAGCTACAGAGAGTGAAGTTGTTGTAGATGTTAAAATTGATGGAAAACTATTCGAATTCGAAACCCCTCGACTGAGCTGATTGCACAAGAGAGTGACCTTTCAATCGGAGGGTAGGAGGCGGCGGCTTTGGCAAATTGGCGAGTCAGGTTAGGAGCTAAAGACGGTTTTACTTTCGGGTTCTGAGAGGTTTGCGTTTTCTGTCTCCATGACGCACTTACAGTGAGCATGAGGGTTTGGGTTTTGCAGTTAGTAGACGCTGGCTTTTTGCCGTTGCCAAAATTGAAGCAGGATTGTCCAAGCACAAAAGAAGGTCAGGTCGATGGTAGGAGTTGTTTCCATGGTAGGTTCGGTTTCTGAGGATAAAGAGGAGGTTGAGGTTGATAATACAGTGGAGGAGAGGTCTGCTCCAACTGGAGGAGGAAGGAGGGTCCGGTGGGATTATGAGATTGTATTTAGTGCATTGTCAAGGGCTTTACAAGTGACTGATAATGCTATTTTGGAGCTTACTCAAGGTCTGACACCAATCCGGAGCTTGCTTTGATGGGTTGTGTTCCGTGTCTTGTGCTAATGAGGGATGAGGATGTGTATGTGATGAATTCGAGGGATCGGGTAATTGTCATTATGAGCCGAAGAAGGTGGTTCAAGCATGGAATCAAGAGGGCAGCAAGGATAATGGTGCTCAGTGCTGAGGTGACAGAACGCGGAGTTGTTGGTGGCCAACTAGGCTCCTACTCAGGCAAATGAAATTGACCGCACTGAGCTGTCCACTGATCATACACGAGCATTGAAATAAGTAGTTCTTTGTCATATTATTATGCTGCCTTAGCTCTCATGGTACCGCATTCCTATTTGGTGAGAATTGTTCTGCCTGATGAGTTGGTGTGTTTTAATGTTCTTTTAAACGAAGAAATACTCACGTGTATAAACAGTGTTTGGAAAAAGGCATAAGTCCAGTTGGCTGTTTTC